>JAFMSR010000008.1:26786502-27301502 GCA_022818135.1 Saxidomus purpurata
GTTCATACCTCAAGGGAAACTTTTAAGTTTCTGATGGTAAATTCCGCATAGGTTGTTTCAGACTCTGAACAAACAGTGTAACCGCCGAATTTAGTGCTTGTTTCAACCGTCGGCCAGTACTGCAGACACTTCATCTACAAAAGTATCTTGTTAAATTTAGTCAATAGTACAAACTGTATCTTTCATTTTATGTTCGTAAACACAAGTCATTTCTTACAGTCACTGTGGTCCTGAGAGCAACATAAGTTACGAAGAGTTTTAAATAGCACGTAGACATGTATGTGTAACTATAGTTTTTTTCTGATTATGTTTCTAACGAGCTTTTAATCGGCAAGAGAAAAAGAAATCACTGCTTTGAATAGTAAACGTTTAATTAAAATCCATAGTTCATGTGTATATGCATCATGAATAATTCAGTATTACTAAATACAGCACGCCCCTCCAGACAACAGAGCAGCTGCACGAAGCACCCTTACTAAGATGTAAAGCTTATGTCAATGATTTTAAGTCCAAAGGCTATATTCTTATGTACCAATTCATTTTATGAAATAATTAATTTACAGTAAGTCAATTCCATTTTGATTGATTCATGCACATTGTAATACGAATGTATTTATCTACCTTTGTGTCTTCAACAAGATTCGTAAGCATAGCGATAGTATATACACCCTTCTCCCAAATCATTCTCCAAAAGTCGTCAATAGTGGTTGCAATCGGACCTTAAACATTAACTTCGTATATATTACTTATGATTCAAATGCTTACATTTGTCTATACACAGTTTTTTTTCTTTTATTATATAATTAGTTAGCTAAAATGGTTCTTAACTATAATTCGTTATTGTGAGCAATTGGTTATGTTCATGATGGACCAGTTGTTTTGTTTAATTTTGGGAATGTCTACGTCTACACCGATCCTAAATAATTTCTTTCCTTGTAAACTTGTTTGATCAATTTAAACATATTGACGAAAATTTGAGTATACAGTCCATTTATTATTTAAATGAATAGTTTCAAACTAATCTAAACAATTGAATCTTAAAAATTATTTACCTTGCGCAGCTATATAGGCCTTTTCCTTCGCGTTACCCTGACAAAATATTATAAATAACTCTTTAAATTAGTACAATTTTGCTGGCTTTAAAATTATTATTGTTTAAATGTCAGAAAATATAGTTTCTCTTGCATTAAGTCACAAACGTAAAAAAATACATGCACTTACAAGATTTAAACAGACTGACGGTTTTATTGTTACATGTACTTAGGAAATAAACAAAAATCCGTTCAAGGCGTACTACGTACACGAAATCTATGAAACATTCAATGTCTGCCATGCCCTACAGCACTTGCCCGGTTGGAACTCAGTACAGAGAAATATACAGCAGAGCAGAAAATAAATGGTTAAGTATCACTTTCATCTGATTTAGTATTCCATTGTAACATTTTAGTAATATTACAACTTTATTTGAATAAGAAACCAAAGAGAAAGTACTGTATATTCAAATAAGAATAGTGTATATCTATAAAATATAGAAACTCGTAAATACATGAATTAACAAAAATAATGAATTTAATTTATCTATTATACTTGTAATTCCAGTAAATATATAATTGGAATGTGAATACGAATTACGATGATGAAAATTGCAAAATAGTTATGCTTTAACACATACGTATGACAGTTAAACAGCTCAATATGATACTGTCACCATGCCCTTTACGATTTATGTACTAATTATCTATTTAGATTATCGAGAATTTAAGAGAAATTGAATTTTGCTCTTCAAAGAAACCCTTGAACAAATTGTATAAAAGCTGCTTGCTCTCAGTTGCCGTTGAAACAAATTAAGTTTTCAAAAATGACATATCAATACATAAATATAAAACTAAAGGCTAGAATCAACAGTAGAAGTAAAATCTAGGTAGGAATTTGCAGAAATCGATTGAAAATGCTGGTTTTACAGGAATTTTCACTAGCACCATTTATACGACCATATGTTCTAAAATGTTTTATTTTCATACAATTTGAAGAACTTATTTTTTTACCGAAATCCGAGAGCGACCAGCTTTAAATACAAAGTATTACATATTTACGCTCATATCTCTTACCTTAATAAAACTTGCATTTATATAGTCAGATCCTTGCTCTCCGCGCAAAATTGTCAAAATGACCCTTGAATGGTCATCTGAAACGAGTTTGTTAAAATTATTAGTCTATGTAACTGAAGCGATAAGACAACTTTATAAAAATGAATGTTTCTTTATATCTAAAGGTATCAAGAAATATCATAGAGCACTTCCGGATTTTAGTTAAAACCTTAGTGCATAGGTACAAATGTAGTATGTCTTTAAAATGAAGAATGATGTTATATCATTATGTTTATAGTGTAATTCCTACATAGTTTATCTACAATTTCACTATAATTATTATATTTCTGTTACCAATATTGCATTTCACTTATTAATACATGTACGTAGCAAGTTTTTTCCATAAACATATCGACTTAAGAATCCACGAATTGAGAAATTGCGATCACCCAATTGCTGATCGCCAGACATTGTTAAATGTTGATTGAAAACATCTCTGTTGGGAAAACACTATTCCACCTGCTTGAACTTTTTAATGAAAGATGTAAAATGAGCTCAATAAGATAATTCATTCGTTGGTTTGACGTTATAAAAGCTATAGATAATATAAATAATTGTCCACCCACCAAGTATAAAAGATGGGTTTGGTATACCGATCGGACAAAAGATTCGAAGATCCTGAGCATGCTATCAATGCGGATTGTGCAAGATAATTTATTTCAAATTACTCACAAGCTAACATATCTTTGTACTTGTTCTTTCCACGGTTGTAAGGTTTCATACCGACTAAAGAAGGATGTGTCATCCCATGGGGCAGTGTCTGTTAAATAATAAAGTTCCTTTATCAAAATGTATTCTACATATTACATAATTTCCTTGTTTTAACTCAGAAGTTTTCTATGAAAATAGTAGACCATGTTTGACTTACTGGTTTCATTCAATACAAAAATTAAGAATGTAAATAAAATTTTGAACATCTCTTTACACGCGGTAACTCGCAAACGAAACACATGTATATACTAAAAAATTTCAGAGAAATGTGTGAGACAGTTTCTGATATAATGAAGTGGCCCGAACAATGATTTGTTCTTTTCAGAGCTTAAACACCACATTTTTACACGAGTATACTGAATAAATCTAGTGTTTAATTAAATTTCATTTGAGTTCGTGCAGTTTCAAAAGTTGCAAGAAATTAAATACTTTATTTTTTAATAAGAATCATTTTATCATATTAAAGGAAGAGTTGGATTATTTGTACACCATATTTGTACATTTATAATTCTTTAGATAAGTTACCTTGAATTCTTCTAGGATTTGTTCAGCATTTTCCTTAACATGCTCCACCAAAGTTAAGACAGGAATGGCATACTTAGACTGCTTGTTTACATCCACCAATATCGCATTTGTATACATACATGCATTTGATTCTCGTCTTCGCTGACCTGTTGTATTATTTACCTCTGTCAAATCCACAATATTGTTGTATTGGTTTAAAAAATAAAATAGTTTTCTCAGGCAGAAAATAGTATTTCTCATAATAGTTCACCATTTTGTTAAACGACCCCGTTACTTGCCATGATTTCTTATTAAAAGGTTGAAGTCTAACCATTGTTATTATATTTTTCACTTATGTATTTATTTTTGATGGGTAAACAAGTTGTACAACTTAAATTAATTGCTCACGAGACTCACTCCAGACGGAATTCACATCAAAGAGTCATACTTTTGACTTTGAGTAGAAAATTTCACTAAACGAGTTTAACGCAACCGCGGCGGTGTTATGTAGTGTGACAACATAAAATGTATCTTTTAATATCTATAAAAAATTAATTTGTATAATAAAAGCTAAGAAGAATATACCAGTTAGCCATTGGCATTTATAACCATTTTAGAATGGGAGACACTCAAAATCCCCTTGGTCATAATCCCCTTGGTCCAAAAATGGCATAGTAGTCATAATCCCCTTGATGGATTTTACATTTTAATTTCAAAAAAATTAATTTTTTTCAATCATTCCCTATAGTAAAGTTAAACTAGAGACAAATAAAACATTCAGTAATTTTTTCATTCAATATATGCTTTTCAACTTGTAAAATTCGTCAAGGGGATTATGACTACTTTGCCATTTTTGGACCAAGGGGATTATGACCAAGGGGATTTTGAAGTACACTCTTTTAGAACACGAAGAAAACAGACGATGCTTATATCAACAGTTAATTTAATTTTCAGTAAATATGTTTTCAGGCGAATGCTTTGACAAACCTTGTAGTTTATTAAATAAGAAAACAATGAAGTACAAATGTATTGACTAGAGCAGCATAATTAGATTTGACATTGCAGTGCAGGTTTCATGTAGAAATTATTGCCTGTTTCAACAGCATTTCACTCAGACGGGAAGTTTTAGATTAAACACCATATCCTCCAAAGGAAAACACATGTTCGACTTCCTAACGCAGAGAGTCACGTAAGTAATGAAATTGAACTTGTATCCATCACTTTATGAGAGGATTAGTGAGCAGTCTGAGAATAAAACGTTATGCATTCTGCTAATGTATGTTACTTGTACCTTGATTACTTGTTGTTGCACTTGCATTAACGTATGCTGTGTGGTGGTGGGCAAGTTCTACAGTGTCCGTCGTTTCTTCTTTCCTGTGGAAGATTAAAGTTAAAACACACTGAAGAAGTCCATAATCGGTTGTTTTATTCGAAAAGAATATTTCAATGCATTGTAAGTAATAATTATGTTGCCATGATATCCAGCTAGCCAAATAAGGTCGTACGAGAATCATTTTTCTTTGCAGAAGACCTGAATACAGTAGTCGGAACGTAACAGTTGTCACACGGAACGCACGATACACGCACGGTGTACGCACGATACACGCACGTTACACGTACGGTAAATACACGGTACACGATTCAGAACGATACACGATATGACTGATATACATGTACGAGGCACACGCTGCACGCTACACGTTAGACGGAGTAAACGTTATACGATTACTTTTGACTTTTTACAGTTTACTTCAAGTTTGATTGTTTTTTTGTCACCAAATCTGTTTGTTTTGATTCTCTGTTACAATTTGTTTTCCTGATACCGTTTACTGAGACCAAAAGAATAAGACCGATTAATTACAGGCTTCGCACCTGCACAATTGCAAAATACTTCGGAAAGTTACAAAAGTCAATAGTTTAACTAGGTGCGAAATAAATTACAGTAAGTGTCAAATTTTATTTTAATATTGATCCTGAGGTGCCAGAAATTGGGCGAAAGTTAATTGCTGCCAACACCTATCTTTAAAGCACCACTACACAAAAGAGTGACACTGTCCATTTGTCTTTTTGACAGTCAAAATAATTATCTTTTCAATAAATCATTCATAGTTTTTGTGTAATTCAAGTGGCGATATTTTTATAACCATTACATGGATTATCTTAAACAAGATGTAATTTTGATAAGGTACTGTACAATTATTTTATTAATTTTTGCTCGGACGTTAACTGATTTTGTAAAACTATCGTTGATTCGTCGATTCTTCATAATATTTTTATTTACCAAATAAATATTAAATAGCTTACCTTCTAAAGTAGTTAATGTTCCCTGCTCTGTTATAATTCCGACTAAATACTTTGTCTACTGCACTTAAATTAATATTGTGACAACAACAGTTTAGATTTTGAAAAAAAAATATGTCCTTTCCGTCGATAAAATATAATTGAATTTCGGATTTCATGTGTAAACTGTCTTCTACTTGTCCCGGAAGTCATTATTTCCCGTATTGCACTGGCGAATACAAAATAATAAAATGTGAAGTCAGCACTTTATTTCTTTTAGCGGGGATGTACAGTACACGCTTAGTTAAATTCACGACTGAATAAAACATCGAATCGTATACCGTATAGGCCTATCGTGCATCGTGCATCGGGAATCATATATCGTGTATCGTATATCGTGTATAGTATATGGTGCAGGTTACACGATGAATGATACGATATGATATATGATAAACGATAGACAAAATACACGATGAGCGCACGCACGTAACACGCACGTTACACGCACGATATACGCAAATTATGACAACTGTAACGTTCCGACTACTGTGGTAATGTTTATTTCCACTGAACGCACGAACGAACGCTCAGGCGAAAAGGTTACATAACCTGTTGTTTCCATGCTTGCTTATGACAAAACAACTTGAGACGTGAGAGAAAACGCGCCATTCTAGTGCATACGTCAAGTTAAATTGTTTATTTTATGTGCCAAACAATAATGGAGTTTACTTGGCTACAATGTACAATGTACAACGGACTACAAATAAGGCAAACATGAGTGTGATTCTGGTATTTTCACGTAAAATGTTAAAATATCATAATCACCTTTGTCTTTTCTTCCGTCGTTGGAAAATGACGATGAGCGCGACAACAGATAAAATTACAAATACCACTACTCCTACAACTGTAAAAACCATAGAATTGTCCGACTCTTGCAATGCTGAAGACAAAAGAATAAATTGATCATTCTGATTGTTATACATTATTTATAAGGCCTGTTTATTGTAGATTCATGCTTGTTCCTGGATCTCAGAATTATACAGTTACAATATGCATCAGTGCCCTTGATCTGATTTGAAATATGATATCTTAAATGTGAAAATAATAAACTACGTATGATATTTAAAATAGAGGCGTTGCAAATCTGTTGAAGTAGCACTGTGCATATATTACGTTTACGTAATTTCTTCGCACGCTTATGTCTCCATTTACGTATTTTCTAAAGACGGCGCATTGTTAACACGACCATTTTGACGTTGCGTTGGCTAGTTTATACATTAATTTTGTACCATGTACATTTTAATGTATGTTTAGTCATTCTAAATAACTGGAATGATGATGGTTCTCAATGACAGTCTCTGAAGTGTAGAGAATTTGAAAAATATTGTGTCAGGGAAACGCTTGGAAGCTAACTGCAGGTATTGTTAATTCGTGTTTGACGGAGGGAAACATATTCCTGCATTTGTCTACCTTTCGGTATGCCCTACTGTGATGTTTTTGGTTCATGAATGTCGTCACACAGTGCATACCGGACGTAATCGACGTTTGACGGCACAATATGTTTTAATGTGTTAATTAATAAGAAAGCTTAACAATATTTTGGATAATTCAAATTTTAATATAAAACATGCAAAGTGTGCATACAAAACAAGACGAGCTCTTTATTGTAAATACTGCAGATTTCATAATACCGTGCCGTTTCAGTGTTTGCTTTACACACAGGTAGTAAATGACGTCGATGTCACATTCTGTAGTTAGCTCCGCCCAAATCGATACCTTTATCTATCGTATACACACTGACTACTATACTGACAGTATAAGCTTACACATCTTCAAGCTACAATTGCGACATTATTTGATTTTTTATGAATCTAGTGCTTATGTATTCTTTTTGGATAAAATTGGTTTATTTTAAACCTCGAAAGTTTATTTCATAAAACAACTTGTATTCAATTTTTACAAACGAAACCGAACTGTATTGCGTGTTCTACTATCAACACGAAACAAAGATTTTATACTTTTCTGTAATAAAGTCCATATAAGAAAATGTTGGAGGAAAATGTGTCCTCGGCTAACTCGGTCTAAGTATCTGAAACGTTTGCTGAGCTAAGAAGACACGGTTGTAAAGAATCTCACTTATACGACAAACTATTTACAAACATGATTCCAAGAACTTTTCTTGCAGGATGTTTAGAATGAACTGTTTTAGGACATTTTATATTCGTGAATCACTGTTGAACCTGCAGAGAATATAGCACCCTTAATCTTCTTTCCTGTATATTTTTTCATACGGGAAATCCTTTCTAAAGCGTGATTAGAAATGTATGATATATATAACTGTTGTTTTGTTGCATCATCGCCGATTGTATTTTACGAGAAAACAGAAATTCACCTTCGTAAAATTTATAAAAAGAATGTCTAGATCATTGAGTGACCACTCTTTAAACTTATGGTAAATTATATACATTATACATGGCTCTGCATGTAAATATTTGTGCACAGTATACAGGTATAGCAAACTCCCGTGTACCATCTAAGATTCAGGTAAATGTATCGCTGTACAAACTTGCGAAAATTCAAATCGTATGTCGATAAAATAAACACGAACTGAAAACATCAAAACTTGGTTCGATTGTACATGTAATCGTCACCAATTAAGTGAACGAAACTACTTATAAAACAAAGTAAATTTCATTTGTACTGGTGATAGGTCAACTGTGTCAATGTGATGTACTGGTAGTCCTAGAAAAAAGACCTCGCATTTATTATCTTAAGTTTTCACTTTTATGATATTTTACTTTTTATATTCATTGAGGAAAGTCATACTAACAAAGATGTAAAAAATAAACACCAAAAGTTAGAAAATACAAATCATGAAGAAACAAGCATTATGTCTAGATAGTTGGACTACCGGTAGAGGTTAACGCTCTACATTTTTTGTGAAAGCTTTACGCAACGACTCTGATGACATGTGCGTTGTTGCATTTCTGGCTTTTACAGATTTCAGAGCATCGACAGAAACATTTTAGCACTCTTGTAAGTCAAATACAGTACGTGCCAGTATAGTCGTATTTTTTAATGCATAATATTAAAGTATTGCGATCGGATCATTTATAGAAGAGCGAAATAGAATGTATATTTACAATATTTTTATTATTCTACTTCGACATATATTTACACTAAAATTATGTAAGTGAAATGACACTTGTACCGGATTTACACGTACATGTTGTATGCGTAAATTCCCTTCTTTGATGGGACTCTAGCACACAAGCAACATGTACGTAACCACCGACTAAACACTATTGAATGCCGTAAACAATATTACCGATTTAATTTTTTTCTCACTACACTTTATCTGATAGCTCTCCGTATGTGTAAAATGTAGCTCCGCCTACAGACGCTTTAGTCATTCATTACCTGTATTCAATCGATACGCAACAAACACTGAAACGGCGCGCTATTATGAAATCTGCAGTATGTTAATGTAATAAACTAAATTATCAATATATGTATGTGCTTAATTTAATTATATTTACCTTGTAAACATGTGCTGCCACCAAAGCCTGTAGCGCATCCTTCCGTGCAAGTACCGAGGACCTTGTCACAAAAGGTGCCAAGTTTACAGAACCCACACTTCATTGTACAGTTAGTACCATGGAAACCATCGTCACATTCTGTAGTAAGTGAGAAAGTACCCACACATTGATGAAAATGATTATGCACTCTTATGAGATTTTTTTTTCAAATGAGAAAATAAAAATGGGAAGTAGCTACGCGGTAAAACAATTACCTGTGTCACATTTTTCCCCCGTCCAGCCTTCTTTACAACCGCTTTGACATCTTCCATCAATGCTGCTACAATTTTCAACACCGCCTTCGCAATTTTCACTGCAGTTCTGGCCACAGTCATCACCATATAAACCGATTGTGCATTCTATAATATGGAATATGTGAATTGCGCGTCTCAAAATGTAATAGTTTCTATACAATAAATTGGCATTTTGAAGTTGGAATATCTGTTTTCTGCTTAACATAGTACATGTAACAAACACAAAGTCTATATTCATGACGATTTTAAAAAAAACCCTCAACGTTCTTGTACTTAAGGAAAACGTGTTCAAATTGTTTATAATTAGATTGATTTCAAACAGTTAGTAACCATTCATGATCACTGTCGTTGTAAATTGTCTGACTTCATGCGGTACATATAATTGACACAAATAGACTTATCTTCCTCGATGTGACATTGGATTGCATGATACTTTGTGTTTCACTTCATCAAATAGCGTGTTTGGTGTAACAAAAAGGTTCCATTAGGTTTCCAAAGATCATTTTGTTTTCTTTATAGACACTTTTCTGACTTTTGTATACAAAGAAATATTAGTTAAAAGGTAAGACAGGGTACAGTAAAACTAGACAATAAAGCCAATGAAATAAATATATTAATTGGAACTTGAATCATGGTCAACCGAGATGTCAAAAAGAGTGTCGTATTCCGTATTCCTGTAATGGATGTAAAATTCAATATTCGCACAATATTTAATCAAATTCAGTTTGTCAGTAGTTTTTCAATTGTGCCTTCTCTTGTGGTTCAAATTTCTTCACAATACATAATATACAGAAGACAGGTTTGTTCATATAGGTATATATTGATATATGATGTCCGCCATTTTGGCGTGTTTGTGCGCCGAACACACCAAAACGACAAATAAAGCGCGCCAGTACGACACATGTCATATTTGTCGTTTTGGTGGGGGCGCCGAAACGCCAAATCAAGAATTTGCTATGTTTGTGTGTGTAGCGCCTAGCCGACACTCAAAGTTCACAATTGTCGTGTATGTGGCCGTATCAGCGTTCTTGAGTGTTTAGGTGGCGTCAGTCCGCCAGCACACCAACTTTGGAGCGCCAGAACGACAGTGTCATGTTGTCAACCTGGTGCGTATGAAACTGTCGTATTGTCGCTCTTTTTTGTTGTTCTGATGTGCTGTCGAACAAAAGCCCCATGCACACGCAAACAAACCAGAACGACACACACGTACGCTGATACGATAAATAAGGTACATGTAATTGTCGTATTGGCGGGGGCGCCAAAACGACAAGTGTGAAATGTGCGTGCAGGTGGGACGCATTTTTCTCCGCGGTTTCAAAAATTATATCCTTTAACACAATTGCCACAATGAATTTCAGTTTAACAATCTTTTTTGTATCTACAATTCACAAAACAACAAGAAAGCAAAACTATACAAATATTTTATGTCAGAATACAACGCGTAAGATGCATTTGTCATAGTTACATTGTATGTAAACATTATCTTTTAAATTCTATTTTTATTCTTTTCGAATTTTAGTGAGAAATGCATAATGTAATTAACCCTTATTTAAACCTTCAACCTGACTCGACTTGACTGTTTATCACTTAGATACATACCGTTCCCCAGCAGTGTCATGGCGGTAATGCCCGTAGGCAAGACACATACATCACATTGCCTTTCTCTCTCTAACAGATTGATTTCACATGGAGTTAGTTTCGAGAGCGATAAATCAAAGTAGTAAAAACTTGTTTGAAATCGGGGACAATTTTTTAGTAAATAGATTCATGCTGTAGGTAGTTTTATTTACATAAAGATGGATCTCTTTTGTCTAACTTTTTTTATTTATTTTGATGTTATACTGCTTAAAAGTCTGATTGGATATTAAATGGGTGAATTATAAACTTTTACAGAAATTGTGAGTTTCTTGTTTCAGCAAATGTTCCTAAACTTTGTGATAAATTAATTCTCCCGCCATACATGCCGGTATTTACAGTATACTGTATACTTCAACTAATCTTCAGAAATGTTCCTGGACGCTTCTGGAACAAGTATCATTCTATCGCAAAGATAACTCAAAAGTTTTTCACACGTGTCTTTGTATTAATTAGAAAAAACCATTTTGTAAACATTAACGTCTTTTTTATATCAAAGTACCTTATTTATATACATTTGCTTATAATATTTTTTCTTAAGGGCAAGATAAACATAGTATCACATATATGTAGGTTCATACATGTTTGAGCAAAAACTCTTATTTTTTCGAATTAAGTATTTTTTATGCATTTGTAAAAGAAATAAAATGCATTTAAACAAATAAAAGATATTACCTTATCTTTTTACTGTACTATAACTAAGTTTGAAATACATTGTATGTCCTCTATGCTCTTTTGATTGGTTTCTATACTTGAGCAAGGGCCCTAGATGGTGTAATATAGTTGACCTAGATTTTAAAACGAAAACCATTTCTGGCCATGCTTCCTGAAATGCTTACAAATATGCTAATGATTATTGACCTAGCTTTTTGATCATAGATGACCCAGTTTTCAACGCGTCTATCGTTTTACAAATAAATGCTACGGTTTTGGTAGGTGAGTTATAAAGTTTGACCACTGAACATGCATTTCAAAGTAGACAGAACCCATTACGTATATTTACAGTACATTACAAGTAAATATCATACTCCTTAACATGGAGTTTTGAAACACATGCTGGTAAACATAATAAGACTATTGAATTAGACGAAAGTAGATAATAATATTAAACGTAAAAATAAAACATCAATGCATCAGGCCTATAAAAGTATCTATACTCAGCAAAAATAGAAACGTCCCTCCATATTTCAGGAAAGATTTATCGAAAACCAAAAGGGTTACTTTTATGAATCAAAATAGAAAAACAAGTTCATTCATTTCTGTATCAAAACCAATTAATTGCATCTTGCTATCTTGTTAACTTTTCGATAGATAACCTGTCAAGAGAGGTAGGGGTCAAAATCAAAAATCACAAAAACTCAGAAAGGTGTTATTGAATGTTTAGAGATGGAATTTCAATAAGAAATGTGGCACATCCAGTAAATCTCGTTAGTACCGAGTGTGGCCACCATTTGCATGAATGCATGCAATGATCCTACGCCGCATCGACGTAACGTAATGCAATACCAGTGCGTTGGGCAAATTCCTCCATTCCTGTTGTAACGCCCGTGTAAGATCGCGAATATTGTCAATCTGATGGTTAGCTCGTGCTTTGCGGCCCAGCTGATCCTATATGTGCTCAATGGGGTTGAGATCCGGGGAAACCGCGGGCCATGGCATGACGTTGACATTGTTTTGCTGCAAGAACTGAGTGGTGACCCTGGCTACATGAGGGCGGGCATTGTCCTGCATCAATGTTACACCAGGACCATGCTGACGAATAAATGGTAAGGCATATGCATTTAGCACGTCTGCAACATAACGCTGTGCATTAATGTTGCCTTGTACAACAACCAAATCTGTCTTCCGGTTTCCCATGATCCCACCCCAGACCATTACGCTCCCTCCCCCAAACCTGTTCTTCTCAACAATACAACAATCGGCGAATCTTTCATTTTTACGCCTGTATTCCCGTAATCTTCCGTCAGCATGACTAACTGTGAACCGAGACTCATCGGTGAACAAAACTCGGTTCCAGTCAGCCCTTCTCCAGTTCAGATGACGTCGCGCCCATAACAGCCTGGCAGCACGGTGACGTTGGGTCATTATCTGACCAGTGTACGGGCGGCGTGCCCTGATTGGTTGGGCGTTACGACGCATCCGGTTGCGAATGGTCTGCCCTGAGACACCGTATTGCCTAGCAGTGCTGTGGCTGCCAATTGACGTTGACGTAAGTGCGTCAACGTAATGAAACGATCGGCTCTAGCCGTAGTTACACGAGACCTACCAGGTCGCTGCCGGTCGTGAACAGCCCCAGTCTGCTGGTACCGGGCTGCAAGACGATCAATCGTCTTCCGACAGCACCCGAACCGACGCGCGACTACCCTGGCGGACATCCCACCCGCAAGCATCCCAATTGCCTGATTTTGCTCGTTTTCGGAAAGCCGTGGCATATCGAAAACAGTGAAAAATTAAAGAAAAAATTTAATTTTCAGAATAGCCCCTATCGCATGAATGGTACGACATGAACTGAATCAACATATGGATGACATGTATAGCGTGCACGTGCAAAACGTGCAAATGACCGTTCCGGTTACTGTCCGATATGTAAACCGCGCGTATCGGGTAAACTGTGCACGATCGTATTCTGAACATTGCCAGGGTTTAAAATACATGTACATTGAACATGTAGCAACTACACAGACAAAGCTTCACCGGCTATAAAACAGGGGCGTTTCTAGTTTTGCTGAGTATATATTTATTTACTGATGTGTTTTCTGCGCGGTCAATTCAAAAGCTCGCATATGTTTGTTGTTATTTCTTTCTTGTTGACTTTAAAT
Source organism: Saxidomus purpurata (assembly GCA_022818135.1). Classification (NCBI taxonomy): domain Eukaryota; kingdom Metazoa; phylum Mollusca; class Bivalvia; order Venerida; family Veneridae; genus Saxidomus; species Saxidomus purpurata. The sequence continues at coordinate 26,800,431 of JAFMSR010000008.1, forward strand.
AAAGATTGTTATGATTATTTTCATTATTCTTAATATTGCTTTTATTACTGTTATAACTGTGCATCATGACAACACAACCTTAACTGGACAGGCATAAATACACTACATTCTGTCTTTTACAATTCTACGCTCGTATGTCTCAAATAAAGTGACAACAAATTAAAAAGATAGACATCAAAGGGTAATGATATGTTTGAAAGGAATTCAACATACCATCTCCACATCGTTCTCCTTGGTAACCTGGTTTACAACCTTCAGCACACAGACCATTAACATTGTCACACCTTTTATCGTCTCTACAGTTTACAGAACATGTATCCTTACAGTCTTGGCCAAACTTTCCATCATCACACCCTGTAATTATAACATATTTACATGTACTTATCAAGACTAAACATTAAATGAGTCTGCTTTATTAAATGTACCGTTGACATTGATAGCAGATGTGTAAAAGCAATTCCATTTGTACTTTTCAGAGTACGTTTATTCATATCCAGACTCATTCGATGCTTGTTTAAATTCTGATTATTAATATAATGAACTTTACACATTTTACAATGTCGTCATGTGTGCTGTGCTTTCTAATGACGTTTCCCGCGGTTTTTTACATTTTCAACAAATTAAGAAAAAGTACAGAGACTGTAATATCGCGTTAATATCACCCGTGAACACAAAAAGTAGTTATTGTCACTCATGCCTGCGCAACTCGTGCAAATATCACTATTGGTGCCCACTCGGTGAAATCATAACATGATATTGCACCGGAACCAACACTTATCCTCTATGTCACAACATTGTTTCTGATATATAGCAGAAGGTAAAGCATTTTTAAGACATTATAGCCATGAATAATCTGTTTAATGTTTTACAAAATGTAACTTACTTTGTTCACATTGGTCTCCCTGATAACCAGGTTTGCATCCTTCAACACATTGACCATTTATGTCGTTACATTTGTTATCATATTTACAGTTGATGGGACAATTATCCTTACAGTCTGGACCAAACTTTCCTTCCTCACATTCTGTAATAATAATAAAAATAATAATTATAATAATGCTAATAAGAATTAAAAAAAATCATCATAAAACATTTAAAACATGGAACATTAGATCAACTTTGAAAATATTAAGACGGAGTTTAAATACTATAATAGAAATGTATATGAATGGTAAAAGAAAACACTAATGCACTATGCTTATACATTTATAAGTTTCTACATTCATTTACTGATACAAGAATTGCTTCCATATTATTAAAACGATTGTTATCGGGGCTTCATGCTTTGGGTACATTTACATAAACAAAATTAAAATATCAGGCAAATACCGTATACAACTGTAGGGGGATAATCATATACATCCTTTGGGGCTCTTGTTGGGTAATTAAGTCAACGTTAAAATTACATTAACAAGATTTAACTGTCAGACAAGTATTAAGATATACAATGATAATCGTTTACATCATACATCATTTATTATAGTTACTGTAGTAGACACTTAGCTCAAGTGTGTTAATGCCCATTTGGTTTATTCAGTCATCGATAAAAGTGCAGTTGGTCCCCTCTTATAATGTTAATCACGAACAAATAAACTAATACCGGATAAATACACTGCGTCTGTGGTTTACACTTGTTTTCTCATATAAAGTGACACAAAAAGAACAAATTGGCATCATATGGTTATATATATTTGCAAGGAATTCAACATACTTTCCTCACATCGTCCTCCTTGGTAACCTGGTTTGCACCCTCCAACACACTGACCATCAACATTGTTACATTTGTCAGCATCTCTACAGTTTACAGAACATGTATTTCTACAGTCTTGACCAAACTTTCCATCATCACACTCTGTAATATTATTTTCCGCTTTATTATTTGAAATACATATGTAATACAACTGGTGTCAATACACAATGGTTTGAACTTACTTTGCTCCCATTCTTCGCATCAATAACCAGGTTTGCAAGCTTTAAAACACTGTGCTTATATAAGTATTTTTTTCATTTATTCACTGCAAGTTTACTGATTATTGAATATGCGCAAAGCAGTTATTCTCGGGGCTTCATGCTAGTGGCACTTTTCGGGGGCTGTTAGTTTACATTTGTTAATGCGCATATTGCTCAACGATAAAAAATACAGTCGGTTGCTGTATTGTGCCGTGCGACAAAGAAAACTGGTATAAAAAAAACTGGAAAAGTGTGTTACAGTTCTATATTGTGTTTAAAATGACAACAGATAATCATAGAAAGGCTTAATAGGGTGATGATACGTTTTCGTGGATTTCAACATACTTTGCTCACATCGTTTTCTTTGGTAACCTGATTTGCACCCTCCATCACATTTACCATCAACATTGCTACAACTATTACGTGTTCTACACTTTACAGAACATGTTTCCTGACAGTCTTGACCAAACGTCCCATTATCACACTCTGTAATGATAACATTTTTGATAGATTAAACATTAAATCAGTTTTGTAAAATAATAAGACGGAGGTTTAATACGATAATAGAGAATTGAACGAAACGAAAACTCGAATACACTATGCTTAAACATTTATAAGATTTTACATTTATTTACTGATACAAGTATTTTTTCCATATTATTGATTGAAAATTAAATGTAATTCCGCAAAACGATTTTTATCGGGGCGTCATGCTTAGGATGCATTTACATACACAACATTAAACTGTCAGGCAAATACGTATACACATGCACGGGGATATTCATATACATGTTTTTGGCTCTTAGTTTAGATTTGTTAACGCGCAGTTCGGTAAATCAGTCAACGATAAAAAATACATTAATAAGACTGAACTGTCAGACAAGAATATACATATACAATGATAATCTTGTACATCCTTCACCTATAATAGTGGACACTAAGCTCAAGCTGGATAACGCCCCTTTGGTTTATTAAGCCATCGATGAAAAACTGTTGGTCCCTGCACGAACAAATAAAGTAAATATCGGATAAATACACTGCGTCTGTGGTTCACACTTATTTGCTCATATAAAGTGACACACAAAGGACAAATTGGCATCATATGTATAAATAAGTTTGCAAGGAATTCAACATACTTTCTTCACATCGCCCTCCTTGGTAACCTGGTTTGCACCCTCCAACACACTGACCATCAACATTGTTACATTTGTCATCATCTCTACAGTTTACAGAACATGTATTCCTACACTTTTGACCGAACTTTCCATCATCACACTCTGTAATAGTATTTTCCGACTTATTATTTGATATAATAATAACTGGTGTAAATACTCAATGGTTTCAACTTACTGTGCTCACATTGTTCGCATTATTAACCAGCTTTGCAAGCTTTTAAACACTGTGCTTATATAATCATTTTCATTTATTCACTACAAGTTTACTTATTATTAATAGATATAAATGTAACTGCGCAAAGCGGTTATTCTCGGGGCTTCATGCTAGTGGCACATTTCGAGGGCTCTTAGTTTAGATTTGTTAATGCGCATTTGGCTCAACGATAAAAAATACAGTTGATTGCTGTATTGTGCCGTACGACAAAGAAATCTGGTATAAAAAAACTGCAAAAGTATGTTACAGTACATTTGTACTAAAATGCATATAAAATGACAACAAATAATGATAGAAAGGCGTCATAGGGTGATGATACGTTTTCGTGGATTCAACATACTTTGCTCACATCGTTTTCCTTGGTAACCTGATTTACAACCTCCAACACATTTACCATCAACATTTCTACATCTATTACGTGTTCTACACTTTACAGAACATGTTTCCTGACAGTCTTGACCAAACGTCCCATTATCACACTCTGTAATGATAATATGTTTGATAGATTAAACATTAAATTAGTGTTGTAAAATGATAATACTCTGCTATAAAAGGTCCATTATGAAGACCAAATCGTATTTTCTTTTAAATCTAGATTTGTGACAAAATATCGAGAGAATCCTACTTTCGCGTTATTGCATGTTGTTAACAGTCAGAGATATACGTTGTACATCACTGGAAGGAAAGTTCTTTCAATTGTAATTTTACACATGCATGCTTATTCACGTAAAACCTATTTACAACCTCTCTCTCGGAGACTTCTGGAAAATAACAAAGATATATGAAAACTGGAAAACCTACTAGTGTTGTTATGGCAAAATATAATTTATTAAAAGTTATGTTAAACTCAAATTTTCAACACAATATGGCCACATCCGATGCAGTATGTCATATTTTACCTTCTTAGAAGACGCCCAATACATTTCAAGATACATGTATATACGTAAATTTGATTTAGTCTGTGTATTGGACCTTTAAAACTGCAGTAGACATTCATATCAGGGTTACATGTTTTTGAAATATTCGCATTGACAAAATTTTTTGACTGTCATTAATGAAACTCTTGGACGATAGTTGCTGGTTTCGGTGTAATATCTCGTTTTAATTTTATCGAGTGGGCACCAAAAGTGAAAGTAACTACTGTTCATGAGTTACATCATTATATTTATGTACCATCATTTTTACTGATACTTTTATGTTTACAACTCTATTTTTGTCAAGTCTGTTTCAACAAAATATCGAAAATCGCGACATCGTCGTACGGTTTCAGGCATTTGGTATGCTCGCTATACATTTTGACGTTGATTCGGGTAGAGGATTTAAATAATTTTGCCGAGTAAACAGTAAGTTTATCGGGACATAATCCACCATTATATTTTGAAATATCGGAAAACATAAAATGAACGACAATAATCTTTTGCACCTTTTATGTGTATCAGCGGGCTCTCCGGTTAGGTGTAAAACGCGAGTTTTGCCAACTAAAATTTCAATGTTTGTTTGGTGTGTTTATATTGTTCATCATTGAAATAATAAAATAAATGTTAATACACCAATCTGTTATCACAATAGTATTTCTCACATATGCTGACAGCAGAAAATTAAACATTTCGTATACAATATATCATGAGATTAGTGTTCCAGAGTTGTTAACTTACTTTGCTCAAACTACCCTCCTGGATAGCCAGGTTTGAACCTTCAACAACATTGCCCTTTACACTGCTTCTGTTGCTATTATCTTAATAGTTTATGGGGCAAGAATTCTTATATTATGGACCAAACCTTCCATCATTATTTTGTAAAATACTTAAACGGTGTTATAATATTTCGTATACAATAAAATGAAATGTTAAAGGAAACTCTAATATAATATGTAAGGGCCACTAGTTACGCGAACAGTTTTGCATATTTCAACTATTTTTTTCCTATTGGTGCGAAACTTTACGTCTTTACCATTTATTATTTTACAAAATGATTATAAACTTCTGAATTAATCATCTTGTTTGATGTCGACGTGACTAAAACTTTTAACTATGTTGTTTAACATTTTGTCAAAATACAATGTGAACTAATTCAGTTGAAAATATTTGTTGTAACGTAAAGACACTTGAACAGGAATGTGGGGTATGCACCACATGGGTCCAGTCAGCCATGCGAATTCACAGCAGGGGTCAATTAACATGACTGGTCACTGGAAGACTAGCTTCTGTTTATCATATTCAGCTACTGTATAAATCCCTTACATTATGTACAGATAATGTAGGAAATGGAGGTTAGTTATACATAAATTTTAAGACCTTTATTTTTATATACCTTTTATTTTATCAGTTACCTTTTCGGTATGTAATTTCCCAATCAAATTCGATTTTAAACAAATCAACCTTTACAGTTATTATATCAAAATAATTTTCTAATAATTATGACAGAAACTTTTTTTTCTTATAAATTACTGCAGAATAACTATGATTTCAAAGTTAAATTGAGTAATGTTTTAAATACTGAAGTAATTACTCTTACAGTAAATCAATTATCACTTAGTTTAGATGTAACACTTGATACATAAAAGAAATTTAGTTTTGGCTTATTTTACAATTAAAAGAAGCGTTCAGTTGCACGTTTAATTTACAAAGAAATAAATTCTTTAAAAATTAAAAATGTATTCAGGCCACACCACGGGAAGGCGCTTAATTACTTGAGCATATTAACATTTTTCAATATAACTGTAAAATCAATGCAAATATTTTGCATATCCTGCAATAGAAGTAAAATGTCATAATCATATAAAACTGATTATATAAACAACAGGAAATAAGTTATAAAAACAATTATCTGTACAAATCAATAAAATGTATGGTCCTACTATTGTACTACATGTCAGGTCTACAGACACAATGCTGGACCTCATCAGACAGGATTATAACTGACCAGGGGCAATAAAACGATTAACATATTGGGGGGGGGGGGTGGTCACTTATGAAGGAGATTTTAATTGTCGTTAAGATGTGTTTTGTTGTAAAGCCTGAAGTTTTTCGCTATTCTACATAGATTTTAATGAAAAGCAAAAACACTAACCTCATTGTCGAATTTATTTTGTTATAAAAACGATTAGTTTTGCAAAAGTCGCCAAAAATATGTCGCATACCGGTCTAAGTATCCGATTGCGTAACCAGAATCAGACTGGGGCTGCCAACACGGTTGAAAAATCGAGGGCGAGAATTTGTCGTCTGAAGTTTTTAACAAAGTCTATTACAATTTTTTTTTTTATATGTCGTTGTGCAAAACTCTTCACGTTTCATATGAAAATAAAACACGTTTAAACCAGTTTCTTTTAGTCTTTGTGAAAATGAAAAAGTCTACAACATAAAAACTTCAGTCATCACAACATGTTTTGTTTCAAACTAATAAGTACAACTTTTACTTCGTAAAAAATAATGACGTCAAAAAATAAACTAAGCATGTTGTAAAATTCCACAAAATTGAATTAACCAGAACTTTCTAGTCTTTTTGTAAAACAACACATGTTAGAGACCAAATGTTTCACATTAATAGGAAATAGATTAAAACGAAATATGCAAATAATATTTCGCAACTGGTGGCCCTTTATTTATATATATTATCCGAACTAAATTGTGACTTTGTAAATGGTCAATCTATGTAACGATTTAAGTAAAGGGTCAAGTAATATAATATATTTAATATCGTTACAAAGGAGGACCGGTTTAATAGTAACTTTATGAAGATATTTATATGAACCTATGTGCAGTCTGCTTCGCCACTTATAAAAGATATCGTAATATTGTGTTATGTACATGCTACAAAAGAATTTGTACCTCGAGCGTTACATGTTCATTTCGGATAAAAAATATTTGAATTTGACCTTTTTAGCCTTGTGCATGAAAAAATGGCAATGTAATCAGAATTGATAGATAACTTTCTAAATGAATATTTTCATTTTTTTTAAAGTACACACCATGAAGAAGGTATTTCACCTTTTTTGTTTCTAACATACACCGGTTACAGAAATACTGATGAACAAAGTGAGCTTGAGATACGGATGAAACTACTTAGCAACTTACTTTGGTCACATGTGTCTTCCAAGTATCCAGGTTTACACCCTCGAACGCATTGACCAGTTACATAATTACAATGTATAGAACAGATTTCTCTACAGTTCTGTCCGTACTTTCCAGTAGAACATTCCGTAATTGAAATAAATCTTAACCAACAAGATGTTATATAACGTGACCCTTTATTTAAAACTTTACATAGGAGGATGAGTGCAGTAGTAACTATATGACGATATTTATATGAACCTATGTGCAGATAGCCTCACCACTGATAAAAAATATAGTAATATGGTGTTATAAACATGCTGTAGAAGAGTTCTACCACGAGCGCTACAAATTCAGTTTTGATAAATAATTTGAATTAAGTACTATAGTAATATGGTGTTATGAACATACTTCAGAAGAACTTCTTTCTCGAGCGTTACACATTCAGTTCGGATAAATAAACACTATTTGAATTGTCCTTTATAACCTTGTACAGTGTACACGAGTAAAGGCAATTTATTCAAAGTGGATCAATAACTTTCTAACATTTTCATTTTTGAAAGTACATAAACAACAAGTAGAAAGAAAATACCCGGTTTGTTTCTAACATACAACGGCTACAAGGACACTGATCAACGAAGAATAACATGAGCTACGGATGAGAAGATTTTCAACTTACTTGTGTCACATTTGTCTTCACGATATCCACGTTTACACCTTCCAATGCATTGACCAGTTACAGAGTCACATTTCGTCTTATTTTTGCATTGTATAGAACAAGTTTCATTACAGTCTTGTCCGTACTTTCCAGCATAACATTCTATAATAAATTAATTGTAATTTGAATATATCTACACCAACATATTGTTATATCATTTGACTCTTTACTCAAATCGTTACATAGGAGAATGAGTGCAATTGTAACTGCATGAAAATATTTATATGAACATAGGTGCAGTCTGCTTCACCACTAATAATAACAATATTAATATTGTCAAATGTACATACTACGTTTGAATTTCTACTTCAAGCGTTACTCATTCATTTTGGATAAAACACACTATTTGAATTGATGTTTTAGCTTTGTATACTAGTTAATTGCAATTTAATCAATTTGAAAGTTGATAAATCACTTTTCTTATATTTTCATTTTCTGAATTTACATAAACACAAGGTAGAATGCACTGCAACTGGTTTGTTTCTAACCTACACCAGTTACAAAATTTAAGATACTTATCAACGAAAGAATAGCATGAGCTACGGATGAGAGGATTTTTCAACTTACTTTTATCACATTTGTCTCTCTGGTATCCAGGTTTACACCCTCCAACGCATTGACCAGTTACAGAGTCACAATTTCTATTATCTCTGCATTGTATAGAACAAGTTTCTTTACAGTCTTGTCCGTACTTTCCAGCATAACATTCTATAATAAATTAATTGTAATTTGAATATATCTACACCAACAAATTGTTTTATCATTTGACCCTTTACTCAAATCGTTACATAGGAGAATGAGTGCAATTGTAACTGCATGAAAATATTTATATGAACATAGGTGCAGTCTGCTTCACCACTAATAATAACTATATTAATATTGTCAAATGTACATACTACAGTCTGTAATTGTAATATATCAAAACCAACATATTGTTTTATCATTTGACCCTTTACTCAAATCGTTACATAGGAGAATGAGTGCAATTGTAACTGCATGAAAATATTTATATGAACATAGGTGCAGTCTGCTTCACCACTAATAACTAAATATTAATATTGTCAAATGTACATACTACGTTTGAATTTCTACTTCAAGCGTTACTTTCATTTTGGATAAAACACACTATTTGAATTGATGTTTTAGCTTTGTATACTAGTACCCCCCCCCCCCCCCCCCCCCCCCCCCCCCCCCCCCCCCCCCCCCCCCCCCCCCAATGGCAATTTAATCGATTGATAATATTTCATAACAAGGTAAAATTCCCTCCCCCCCCCCTCCCCCCCCCCCCCCCCCCCAAAAAAAAAAAAAAAACCCCCACAAAAAAAAAAAACCCCCCCCCCCCCCCCCCCCCCCCCCCCCCCCCCCCCCCCCCCCCCCCCCCCCCCCCCCCCCCCCCCCCCCCCCCCCCCCCCCCCCCCCCCCCCCCCCCCCCCCCCCCCCCCCCCCCCCCCCCACAAAAAAACCCCCCCCCCCCCCCCCCCCCCCCCCCCCCCCCCCCCCCCCCCCCCCCCACCCCCCCCCCCCCCCCCCCCCCCCCCCCCCCCCCCCCCCCCCCCCCCCCCCCCCCCCCCCCCCCCCCCCCCCCCCCCCCCCACCCCCACCCCCCCCCCCCCCCCCCCCCCCCCCCCCCCCCCCCCCCCCCCCCCCCCCCCCCCCCCCCCCCCCCCCCCCCCCCCCCCCCCCCCCCCCCCCCCCCCCCCCCCCCCCCCCCCCCCCCCCCCCCCCCCCCCCCCCCCCCCCCCCCCCCCCCCCCCCCCCCCCCCCCCCCCCCCCCCCCCCCCCCCCCCCCCCCCCCCCCCCCCCCCCCCCCCCCCCCCCCCCCCCCCCCCCCTAAGCAAGAAAAAAAAAAAAAAAAAAAAACCATTGGCCCCCCACCCCCCCCCCCCCCCCCAAAAAAACCCCCCCCCCCCCTGTTTTACAAATTGCAATTTAATCAATTTGAAAGTTGATAAATCACCTTTCTTATATTTTCATTTTCTGAATTTACATAAACACAAGGTAGAATGCACTGCAACTGGTTTGTTTCTAACCTACACCAGTTACAAAATTTAAGATACTTATCAACGAAAGAATAGCATGAGCTACGGATGAGAGGATTTTTCAACTTACTTTTTTCACATTTGTCTCTCTGGTATCCAGGTTTACACCCTCCAACGCATTGACCAGTTACAGAGTCACAATTTCTATTATTTTTGCATTGTATAGAACAAGTTTCTTTACAATCTTGTCCGTACTTTCCAGCATAACATTCTATAATAAATTAATTGTAATTTGAATATATCTACACCAACATATTGTTATATCATTTGACTCTTTACTTAAATCGTTACATAGGAGAATGAGTGCAATTGTAACTGCATGAAAATATTTATATGAACATAGGTGCAGTCTGCTTCACCACTAATAATAACTATATTAATATTGTCAAATGTACATACTACAGTCTGTAATTGTAATATATCAAAACCAACATATTGTTTTATCATTTGACCCTTTACTCAAATCGTTACATAGGAGAATGAGTGCAATTGTAACTGCATGAAAATATTTATATGAACATAGGTGCAGTCTGCTTCACCACTAATAATAACTATATTAATATTGTCAAATGTACATACTACAGTCTGTAATTGTAATATATCAAAACCAACATATTGTTTTATCATTTGACCCTTTACTCAAATCGTTACATAGAGAATGAGTGCAATTGTAACTGCATGAAAATATTTATATGAACATAGGTGCAGTCTGCTTCACCACTAATAATAATATTAAAAATAAGTCTGTAATTGTAAACCCCCCCCCCCCCCCCCCCCCCCCATTTAAGAGAAGAGTGCATTGTAACTGCAGAAAATATTGATCTTACCACTAATAATAACTATATTAATATTGTCAAATGTATATACTACGTTTGAATTTCTACTTCAAGCGTTACTCATTCATTTTGGATAAAACACACTATTTGAATTGATGTTTTAGCTTTGTATACTAGTAAATTGCAATTTAATCAATTTGAAAGTTGATAAATCACTTTTCTTATGTTTTCATTTTCTGAATTTACATAAACACAAGGTAGAATGCACTGTAACTGGTTTGTTTCTAACCTACACCAGTTACAAAATTTAAGATACTTATCAACGAAAGAATAGCATGAGCTACGGATGAGAGGATTTTTCAACTTACTTTTTTCACATTTGTCTCTCTGGTATCCAGGTTTACACCCTCCAACGCATTGACCAGTTACAGAGTCACAATTTCTATTATTTTTGCATTGTATAGAACAAGTTTCTTTACAGTCTTGTCCGTACTTTCCAGCATAACATTCTATAATAAATTAATTGTAATTTGAATATATCTACACCAACATATTGTTATATCATTTGACTCTTTACTTAAATCGTTACATAGGAGAATGAGTGCAATTGTAACTGCATGAAAATATTTATATGAACATAGGTGCAGTCTGCTTCACCACTAATAATAACTATATTAATATTGTCAAATGTACATACTACAGTCTGTAATTGTAATATATCAAAACCAACATATTGTTTTATCATTTGACCCTTTACTCAAATCGTTACATAGGAGAATGAGTGCAATTGTAACTGCATGAAAATATTTATATGAACATAGGTGCAGTCTGCTTCACCACTAATAATAACTATTTTAATATTGTCAAATGTACATACTACGTTTGAATTTCTACTTCAAGCGTTACTCATTCATTTTGGATAAAACACACTATTTGAATTGATGTTTTAGCTCTGTATACTACTAAATTGCAATTTAATCAATTTGAAAGTTGATAAATCACTTTTCTTATATTTTCATTTTCTGAATTTACATACATGTAAACACAAGGTAGAATGCACTGAAACTGGTTTGTTTCTAACCTACACCAGTTAAAAAATTAAGATACTTATCAACGAAAGAATAGCATGAGCTACGGATGAGAGGATTTTTCAACTTACTTTTTTCACATTTGTCTCTCTGGTATCCAGGTTTACACCCTCCAACGCATTGACCAGTTACAGAGTCACAATTTCTATTATTTTTGCATTGTATGGAACAAGTTTCTTTACAGTCTTGTCCGTACTTTCCAGCGTAACATTCTAAAATAAATAAATTGCAATTTGAATATATCTACACCAAAAGATTGTTTTATCATTTGACCCTTTACCTAAATCGTTACATAGGAGGACGATTGCACTAATAACTTTATGAAGATAATTATATGAACCTATGTGCAGTCTGCGCCACCACTTACAGTAGTCGGAACGTAACAGTTGTCACACGGAGTGCACGATACACGCACGATACACGCACGTTAGACGCACGTTGCACGTTCGGTAAATACACGATGAGCTAATCAGAACGATACACGATATAAACGATGTACGAAGCGCACGCTACACGATAAACGGATTACACGTTATACGATCACTTTGGGATTTCACATTTTATCTAAATTTAGACCTTTTAATCAGACCGAAAGAATCATGAATCATATCAATTAGAAGCTTCGTACCTTAACAATAAAAAATGACATCGATAAGGGTCAAAGATCCACAGTTTTCATATCACAGTATGTGTCAAATTTGAACACCTGTCGGAGTGACTTTGGCAGGAAATAGATCCCAATGTGCGAGAAAATGGGCATAATTAAAGTTTATTGCCTTCAAAACTTTTCGTTAAATAAATTCTACATTAAAGACATTTTTTAGGACCGTGGCACATAAATGTTCAAATATAATAATCTTATACTGGAACCTTGAATGGATATGTTGATGGATGTCAAGTGGGTGGAGTAAATTGACATTGAAGAAACTGAAGGCTTGAAATGGCGTTTTCGAATAAATCAAGCATTTGGAACGGGGTTTTTAATGTTATTTAGTAGTTTTTATAGTTGTGATGACTATACGGCCCCTAATTTTGACCAATGTTTTAATAGAAAAAGGTTTTGAACAATATTTAGGTTTCTTTCCGGTAGCCCGAAAGTGAAAATTGTCCCTCTAAAAATCTAGTATTATTCTAAGAGAAGGGAAGATAATTAAAGCGAAATGCGGTATTTATGTACTGAAGACTATGGTGATTAATTCTATATAAAGTTTTATATCATGTTACTTTATATTTTGTTTTAGTGGGCCTATTCTATAGGTGGGGTATATTAAAACACATATGAAAAATGAACCTCTAGAAAACAGTGATATTTTCTAGAGTGAAGAAGGTTATTAAAGTTCATTTTTATTTCAATGTAGTTTAATTCTTGGCACGCAGTTCCACATACTTTATGTCACTTCTACCATTTTTTTTTATTCAGAACCCCTGTCAAGGTGGTTGGGGTAATACTTTATGGGGGTAGTAATAAATCTAAAGTAAAATTAAACAGACTGTTACGTATTATAACTTTTCTCACCCATTTTGGGATAAAAAATTTAAAACTTTCTAGGATATGAACCAAAAACAGGTAAAAAATCATTTGCAAAATTATTTTGGACCCTCTGTAGAATAATGGAATGGTCCAATTGCATGACACAACTCTGCATCCAGTGGTGGATAGCAGATTCAGTTAGAACCCTGGAGAAGACACATCTCACAGCCTAGATTATACTGTCTCAAGATGCCATATATGGTATTAACACATATATGTATGTACATGCACGAACAACTACAACATAATTATAATCTTAATATATGGAATTATATGTTTATTTGACATACCGATGATGAAGAAGATACAATGAACATCAATGGATGGTTAATTACTGGGCAGAAAAATGATGTACATTCCATATTTAATTATTTGATGGCATTTTTTACAGAAGTAGTTTCATCAGTATAAAGGCTATGAGACTATAGCATTTAGATGTACCCATATTTCCGAGATTGATTTTGTTCGCATATCCTATGTACATAACTCTGCTGATATTATGAGGTGGTAATACATGTACATATACCGTCTTCCTTGGTCTAGTGGTTTAGGCATCCGCCTTTGGAGCGGGAGGTCGAAGGTTCGAATCCCACCAGGGCTCAGTTCTGATATGGCCGGTTGGTGAGCCGCCAGCTAGTTAAATAATGGTTACCGTATGCCTACCTGCCTGGTACCTGGCAATAAAAGGATAGGAATTGGGAGGCACATGCGCTCGAAAAGAAGGTGTCTCATAAGTCAGAAATGGCTGGCCCTTTAAATAGGGGTGACACTATAATAAACAAACACTTTACCTTTTACTTTTATACTATACATGTAGTAGATCATTTGGAAACATATTACCTGGAATACACATGTAGCATTAGCAAATAAATTGATGGAAGACTGACAACAATATGAAAGAGCTAAGCAACACTCTATAGTAACTGTTATAAAGGGGGTGTAACCTCACATGTTTCAAAAACCTCAGTAACTTTGAGACTGCAGAATATAGCTCAGCAATGATCGTACTCATGTTTTTGTTTTTAGTTATTTTGGAATTTAAATGTAGAAATATCTATATATATATATATTTATTCAAATTAATGTAAGCTAGACATTTAAGGAAACTATCAGAGATGAGGCACAAATTTAATAAACCGGACAGAGTCCAAGCACCGCCTCTGCCACACTTACAGGTAAAAAGGCCCTTGAAGGATTTCTAAAATGGATTCAGTTTATGAAACTAACCAGAGGAGATCTACCAGAAGTACTATATGACTACATAACCATACAACCGTCCTACTGAGACCAGAGTAAATTGTGACTTAGTAATAGATCTGATGTTCATAATATTTTCTTTATTTAGCTATTAAGATTACAAACTACACACAATATAGAGGTGTTCAAAATAAAACTACTGAAAAATAGGTGTTAGCCGGTATCACTTGCTTTACGGGAAGTTTACACAAGCACAATTTTGCCATCTTAGCCTTTGAAATCTTATTTTTAAATTTTTTTTTATTCATTTTATACAAAATGATTATGGTACTTTTCTAGTGATATTATACTAGTGTATACTTAAATATCTAAGCTCTTTGCAGAACTTACTATTCAAATGTTATTTATGAAAGTTAAACATTTTACTTAAACATGGGGTTTCAGGTAGGATCTTCAGTAAAAGAACTACTTGTAATACTAAAATACAATTATTAATCAAGTGTGAGTGTTCTCACAAGATGGATATATATTACAAATCTAATAAAACTTATTTCAAGGTATACAACTTGAATAAAATCATTTTTTTTTCAATATGCCCCCTTCTGAAGTAAGAGTCTGTTTTAGTTAAACTGTTAAGAAATATGCAGGTGATCAGATTTAGCATCTGTATGGCCAGTGGCCAGTCCAAACCTGCAAGGATATACTTTATGATCATGATATGGCTGATGTTTCGTCAAACTGGAGGTAGTAAGAGTAGTTTTGTAACCGGAAACCGGCTTACATTTATCCTGAACCCACCCCGTACCCCCTCCGTCCCCCTACTGACATGTCACCTGTCACGCCCTGCTAATTTCTGTTATGTGCAGACTATGATTTGCTAAATAATAACAAGATTGAATTTTATGTTCTTGGGTTGCCAATATAAATCAACACCCACTAACCAGTGAAAAAGCTTATTTACTACTACAATTAAAATACTAAGTACTTGTTAAATATAAAAAAAATGCATTTATACAAGAATTGTTTAGGATTTTGACTAGTGACCTACAGAAAGGGGTTTGATAGCAACTGGAGTAAATTAGGTTACTGAATTTTATCAGTCATTTGACAGTCTACTATGTTATTTTCCAAAAACCTCTATACACATTTACTTAGGGCTTTTCTTGGACTGAGAATAATCATTAATAGTGAAACCATCCAAGTCCAAGCTTATCCATTTCTGGCTTATATTTTAGTCTCTGTGTGGTGAAATCTATGCAGGCAAATAGCCAGTGATGGGTGTTACATTCTACAATGCACGGGATGCAAACCTGGTCAACCCAAAGTATGTACCAACCCGAGCTGGTTGGTAGTAAGTTTGCGGCCGGCCTAAGACGTGTGATTGATTTGTCCATTTTGTAATTTGTCGAGGATCCCATAGGACGGCCAGGTCGCACTGTTTTGCGGCAAAATGTGTTTTTTAAGTTTCAATTTTCTACACCATCCATCCAGCATAGTGGTTCGAATCCTGGCATATATTTCTGTGGGTGAGTATGGAATGTCCTGGATGATGGCCCCTAAACAAGGCCCCTTTTGTCTATATCATCTGCTCTCATTACCAGATATTATTATAAACCTACATGAGCTGGGCACTATGACATGGTAACTGGTAAGCCTGTTTTTAGGCATTGATAAAATTATGAATAATAATAATTTCTATAACTCTGGTCTAGAATGACTGTTGTTTTTATTTCATTGAGACCAGAGATGATAGTGAATCTGAAAATATATATAATATAGCAAGTTTGTTAGGTTGATGATGTAAAAGCCAGCTCAATGCAGTGTCTATTGTTATCATTTCTGTTGTATAAATGCAGGGACCGGTTATAGAGTAATGGAACAATAATTTGCCAATTTGCCTATGATTGCAACATACTTGTTTAGATGGATTACAACAGCTGAAGCTATTATACGAGAGCCTGGATTTTTAGACCCATCTGTGTATATATGTAGATGTCCAGAGTAAAAAATATCTGATATTCATTTGAGTTTCTGTCTTTGCGAGATGCGGTATGTCAGATTTGTTCATTTTGTTTTCATAGGGCACTTGTAGGAGGATCTTACAAAATAGCCGTGCGTTATCATCTCACTGACCAAAACCTTGACTTCGCTCAGTATTTGAGAATCTATTACTTGCGCCTCAGTCTAAGGGGCAGAGGCCCAGCCTCAAGTTCAAACAGGTAGGCAGGAGTAGAGGACAATGCACTTTGGTCCAGCCGGAGGCCTTTATTTTTGACAATATGGACCCTGTTTTGCATGACATCGAGGCTTTTGATGAGACTCAAACCAAGGTCTTTCAAATAGTAATTTGAAAGACCTTGCTCAAACTATAATTAATCAGTCAAAGACACTACCTAATTGCCTTTCCCTTTATGTCAGCTAACGGATATATTATTCCAATCAGGCAGTATAATTCATAGTTTTAATTCAATATCGGGAATTTAAGAAGGATTGCCAGGATTACCCGAAACAACTTTTTATTGGACTTTAAATAATTTTGTAAAAGTGTAGTTGATTCGGCGTATTATTTGCATCTAGAATGAAAATTTGTTAACATCATACCCACGGTATGTTACTTCGGTGCAGGCGTACCTTGTCTGCTACACTTTAAGGAATGCACTGACAACAGCAGTTTAGATAAAAAAGATGTCCTTTCCGTTGCAAAAATAGACCTAAATTTCGGATATGAGGTGAAAATATCTTTGACCTGTCCCCGAAGTCTTTCTCGCCTGCAACTACTCTAAATAATATAAACTGAAATCAGCACTTTTTTTTGGGGGGGGGGGATGTACACGCTAAATAAAACGATTAACTATGGAATACACCATCGAATCGTACGTATGCCGTATGGACTATCGTGCATCGGGAATCGTATATCGTGTATCGTGTATAGTATATGGTGCACGTTGCACGATGAATGATACGATATGATACACGATATACGATTGACAAAATACACGATGAGTGCACGCACGTTATACGCACGTTATACGCAAAATTTTGACAACTGTTACGTTCCGACTACTGTATAATAAATATATTTATATTGTCATATGTACTGATTTAGTTTCATTTCATCTTCGAGCGTACACATTCATTTTGGATAAATAAACACTAACTGAATTGACATTTAGCTTTGTGCACTAGCAGATGGCAATTTAATCAATGTGGGTAAATAACTTTCTAATGCTTTATTTTGTTTCTATTGTACATAAACGAAAGGTAGAAGCCACTACACCTGGTGTGTTTCTAACATACACCGATAACAAAAATACTGATAAAACGAAGAATAGCGTGAGATACGGATGAGAAGATTTTCAACTTTCTTTGGTCACTTTTGTCGCCCCGGTATCCAGAGTCACAATTTCTATTATCTTTGCAATGCATAGGACATGTCTCTTTACATGTCTCTTTACATGTCCGTACTTTCCAGCATAACATTCTGTAATTGTAATATATCTAAACAAACAATTTGTAATTTCTATATCACTTGACCCTTTATTTAAACCGTTACAAAATGTACATTAGTGGATGAGTTCAATAGTAACTATATGAAGACATGTATATGAACCTATGTGCAGTCTGCCTCAACACGGATTATAACTATAGCAATATGGTGTAATGTACATATTTCAGAAGAATTTCTGCCTCGAGCTTTACCAATTCAGTTTGGATACATAAACACTATTTTGAACTGAACTTTTTAGCTGTGTTAACAAGCAAAGGCAATTAATCAAAATGGATAAATAACTTTCTTATATTTTCATTGTTTGAAAGAACATAAACAAAAGGTAGAATACACTACACCAGCTTTGTTTCTAAAATGCTGTTATTTATATGAACCTATATGCAGTCTGTTCACCACAGATACTTTGTAGTATTATAGATAGTATTATGGTATTATATACAACCTTCAGGTGAATTTCTTCGTCGAGCGTTACACATTTATATTCGATAAATATACGCTTATTCAAATGAGAATTTAAGTTACGTACATGAACACACGATAATTTGATCGAAGTGGATAAGCAACTTACTAATATTATTTTTTGGAAAGAAAATGAACACAAGGTAGAGGGCACTACACCCGGTTGTTTCTAACATACACCGGTAACAAAGATACTGATATACGCAGAATAGCGTTAGGTACGGATGACAAAGTTTTCAAATTACTTTCGTCACATTTGTTGTTCCGGTATCCAGGTTTACATCCTCCGACACATCGACCATATACAAAGTCACATTTTCCATCATCTTTGCAATGGTTAGAACAAATTTCACTACAGTTTTGTCCGTAATTACCAGTATAACATTCTGCAATTGTAATATATCAAAACCCAACAATTGTTATATCATTGCTTTACACTTAATTTAAATCGTTGCATGAGAGTGCTCTAATAGCTTTATGATGATCTTTGTATGAACCAAACAGCCGTCTATTCACCACGAATTATAAATATGATAATATATGGTTTTATATATAGGCTTCAGGAGACTTTCTACCTCGAGCGTTACACATTCATATTCGATAAAAAAGCTAATCGAATTGACAATTTAAGTTTCGTAAATGAATAATACACATGTATTATTATTATTATTATTATTGATACAGTCGACTCTCGAAAACTCGAACACCAATTTTTTTTCGAATTTTCGGTAGTTCGAACTTTCCGGAGTGAGCATGTCGGCCATATTGGAGATGGTACTAAAGACCGTTCTGTAAGAACGCCGTTCTGTCTAGAGTGAAGTGTACTAAAACCTGTGTAGGAACGTACTCGATTACTTACTATAACTGACTCTGAAGTCGTAGAAAATTCTTAAAACTTATCATTATATGAAGCTTGGGTTTTGAGTGGAAGTTCTTTCATGTAAATATTTGATGCCGGTTTCTACTCGTTGACGATGTGGAGGCTACCTGCTGGACTTAACCTTTTCAAATGATTTCACCGACCTGGCTATCCCCCATTACTGGGACCTTCACCAGGTTTCTCGACGTTAGAACTTTGTACACTATGTTCTGACATAATTGTGTGGTTGACATTGAAACATAATCATAAGTGTTCGCACGCGCGGCAAACAAATACACATATCCTCGATTATTACCGTGTGACGTCATTTACTCAATCAAGCTGGCACCTGCTCAATTTTCACGAGGTGTGAAAAACATGCGACCGGCTGATTGATCAATTAACGAACGACACTGTTCGAACTTTCCGGAGTTATTCACACTATTTTATTAATGAGCGGACACTAATATCAGTTCGAAAGTTCCGATTATCCGGGTTCTGATTAACCGTAGTAGAACATATTGAATTAAGAAGGAAAAAATTCGGGGCCCGAAAATGTGTTCGAATAATCGGGGGTGTTCCAATTATCCGGGTTCGAACTTTCGAGAGTCGACTGTAACTACATGTATAATCTTTTAGCTGTGTACATGAGCAAATGGCAATTTAATCAAAGTGGATAAATAACTTTTCGAATAAATATTTTTAATTGTTAAAGAACATTAACACAAGGTTAAAGGCACTATACCTGGTTTGTTTCTAACATACATCGTTTACACTGATACTGATATACGAAGAATAGCGTGCGGTAATTGTAATTTATCTAAACCAACCAATTATTATGTTGCTTACACTGTAACACTTAAATTAAATCGTTGCATAGGCGGACAAGTGAAATAGTAACTATATAAAATCTTTATATGAACAAATAACCACGTATAATAAATATTGTACAAATGTATTATATACAGGCTTCGGAAGAATTCCTAACCCGAGCGTTACAGATTCATATTCGATAAATAAACGCTTATTAAATTGACAGTTTTAGTTTCGTACATTGATAAATGGCAATATTATCAAAGCTGATAAGTAATTTTTTAGGAGGATGAGTGCAATAATAACTACTACAGTAAACTCCGTTTATATCGACTCCGGATATAACGTTCGGTTTTAACGAACACTTTTGTTTGGCCCGATTTTTCCCTTCTTTGTTTAATGTAAAAATATACGGTTATATCGTACTCCGGTTATAAGGAAACTTCGGATATAAGGAACAATATTTCCTGGCCCAGCAATGAAAAATGTACAGTAAAGTGATTGTTTATACCGAACTGCAAATATGTACCGAAGAGTTAACAAATTATGTTGACTTTTGCATTTTTCTTTTGCCGTCTGCATTGTATTTTTCATAGCGCACTTGTAGTTAAAATTCATTAAAGTAAATCATTACACATATGTAACCTTTTGCTAAGTGCGATATTCAAGTAATAATATTTAACGTAAATAATTGTGAGCGTTTCTTTAAAAGAATGCAGTGTGAAATCGCAGATTGGGAAAACTACCTTTGTAAATATTTCAAGTTATGGCAAGAGAGCAAAATCAGCTTTCTTCGATTGATGTGTATACAGACGGAGTTTTAAAATTTCGGCCCATTCATAAAACATTTACATTTGTACATGTATCATGGAGAAAAAACATAAAACGCTCACAATAGAAAATAAATTAACAGTTAAAGATGTTTAAAACTCTTGAAAAGGAGGTATGAACATCAAAAGCAACTATAAATTGATGGTTCGGGTTTTATTACATTTGACTTTAAAAATACTAGTTCGATATATATTTTAGTTCGATATATATACATCGCATATAAGGAACTTGTTCGATATACGGATATAAGGAACTCTGGATATAAGGAACAAATTTGATAGGTCCCGAGGAGTTCGTTATAAGCGGAGTTTACTGTATATGAAGATATTTATATGAAATAAGATGATGTATGTTTCACCATTAGTGTAGTAATAAGTAATGTTGTGCTATGTACATGTTTCAGAAGAATTTCTACTTTAGCGTGACAGATTCATTTTGGATAAATAACACTTTTGACCTTTTTAGCTTTGTACATAAGCATATGGCAATTTAATCAAGGTGGATAAATAAATTTCTAATATTTCATTTTTGGAGTCCATACGCACAAGGGAGAGGGCTCTTTACCAGGTATGTTTCTAGCATACACCAGTAATAGAGATACTGATATACGAAGAATAGCGTGAGGTACGGAGGACAATATTGTCAACTTACTTTCGTCACATTTGTTGTCCCGGTATCCAGGTTTACATCCTCTTACGCATTGACCATTTACAGAGTCACAATTTTTATCATATTTGCAATGTCTGGAACAAGTTTCTCTACAGTTTTGTCCGTTATATCCAGAATAACATTATGCAATTGTAGTAAATCTTAACCAACCAATTGTTATATTGCTTTACACTTAAATTAAATCATTGCATAGGAGGACGAGGAGTATAGTAATTTTATGAAGATATTTGTATGAACGAATCGGCAGTCTGTTTACCACGAATAATAAACATAATAACACGGTATTAAATTCAGGCTTCAGGAGAATTTCTACCTCGAGCGTTTCACATTCATTTCGGATAATTAAACTTTAAATATGGTTTTCCACTTTGTACATGAGCAAATGGCAATTAAATCAAAGTGGGTGAATAACTTTCTAAATTGATATTACGTAACATTTTATTTAAATCGTTTAATATGCGGTTGATGTTTCTACGGCTGCTGTGAAATGCCGGAGTTTCACATTTCAATTGTAAACGCCGTTGATTGATTGATTGATCACTGGTATCCAGGTTTACACCCTCCAATGCTTGGACCATCTACATAGTCACAATATATATTATTTTTGCAATGCATTGAGCAAACTTTCGTACAATTGTGTCCGTACTTTTCTACATAATATTCTGTAATTATAATGTATTGTTAAATCCTTTTAATTAGGGATGAACGTAACACATGTATAAGTGTGTTGGTTCAAAGTGTACAGACGAACATCGGATCATGTAAGAGCAAGTACAGCATACAACATATGTATCAACAGTCAAATCACTATTATACAGACTAGATTTAAATCTTGCAGACTCTCATATGCAGGTTTGCCCTGTATCACACTTCTTTCATTCAATTTCAATTTCACTCAGAGACATACAAAATGCTACTACATATAATGTAATACGGAAAATATTGATGCCGGTAAATTATATCAAACTTCACATTGTCAAATACAAATCAAATTTAAGAGAAACATTTATAGGTGTATGTACATGTAACGAAATTATATTCTGTTTTTTATGTGTAATTAATTGCGCCATGTTCAGGTTTGTACACACGCAAATGGCAATTTAATTAAAGTGGATAAATCACATTGGTGCATCTTAATATTTCAATTATTAAAAATACATAAACACAAATACAAGGGGCATTGTAACATACTCTGTTACATCGATACTATTACATGAGGAACGGGGGACAATATTTTTAAATAACTTCGGTTACATTTTCTTCTTCGGATTCAAGGATTGCAACCTACAATACATTAACCATTTACATTGTCACGAGGTCTATTATCTTTGCAATGCATTGAAAAAGCTTTCGTACATTTTTGTCTGTATTTTCCAGCCAATATATATACCATGGATGTGTGTACGTCGTCCGTCTGTCCGTAAACGCTGCCTTGATAACACGGTACAGGTCACAATTTTCATTGGACTCGCATGAAACTTGCTCAGAAGGTTGCCCTACTGTTTTTGGGGACAATGGGTCAAATATTAGGATCACACTGATCCGGACTTTCAAAATTGTTTCTGCATAATATGCCGAGAATTAAATCACCCACAGTCTTTAAACTTCATAAGATGATTAAACTGACCCAGTACTAGATGACTTCTGCACTTTTTGTGTCAGGGGCTTAAGGTCAACGTCATAATAACCTCCTTATAACGAAGCATATTAAATCATGTATTGCTATATTTAATGTGACACATGTTCAGGTCTTTATACGCGCTAATGGTTATTTAATAAATGTAGATAAATAATGTTTGCGCTTTCTTATATTTTCATTGCTTTAAAAGTGCATAAACCATTGAAGAAGGTACTACACGTGATGGCTTTAGACATACACTCGTAACAAAGATAATGAGAAACGGAGAGTAGCGTTAGACATGGATGACACTATTTTCAACTTACTTCGATCACATTGGACTCCCTGGTATCCTGGTTTACATCCTCTAACACATGTACCATTTACAAAGTCACATTGTGTTTTATCTTTGCAATTCATAGAACAAGTTTCTTTACAATTTTGTCCGTACGTTCCATCGCTACAGTCTGCAAATGAACTATGCATAAGTCAACCATTGTTAAATCACTTTAGGCTAGACATGAATTGTTTCATAGACAGATCTGTACACGCCTGCCTTTTTTTTCAAAAATCGGATTCTTGTTTGTTATGTTTCATTCCAGCATCTCGTATAACATAGACATATCAACACTAGTAATTTTGAGGGTAAACATTAGCTAAGCAAATGCCTTTATAAAGTCGGCATAATACTGATTTGTACAGTTAATCATTACACTTACGACGATTATATAGTTATATATTGTTATTTTTAATGTGAGACGACATGTTCAGGTCTTTAAACGCGCTTATGGTAATTTAATAAATGTGGATAAGTTATGTTTGCGCTCTCTTACACATGTTTTTCCATTTCTTTTGAAAGAGCATAAACCATTGAAGAATGTTCTAAACGTGGTTGTCTTTAGACAAACACAATCGTAAAAAAGATAATGAGAAACGGAGAGTAGCATTAGATACGGATGACAATATTTTCAACTTACTTCGGTCACATTTCACTCCATGGTATCCAGGTTCACATCCTCTGACACATGTACCATTTACAAAGTCACATTGTGTTTTATCTTTGCAATTCATAGAACAAGTTTCTTTACAATTTTGTCCGTACGTTCCATCGCTACAGTCTGCAAATGAACTATGCATTAGTCAACCATTGTTAAATCACTTTTAGCTAGACATGAATTGTTTCATAGACAGATCTATACATGCCTGTTTTTTTTTTTTAAAAATCGGATTCTTGTCTGCTATGTTTCATTCCAGCATCTCGTATAACATAGACATATCAACACTTACTAGTAATTTTGAGGGTAAACATTAGCTTAACAAATGCCTTTATAAAGTCGGCATAATACTGATTTGAACAGTAAATCATTACACATACGACGATTATATAGTTATATATTGTTATTTTTAATGTGAACGACATATTCAGGTCTTTGAACGGGCTTATGGTAATTTAATAAATGTGGATAAGTTGTGTTTGCGCTCTCTTTCACATGTCTTTCCATTTCTTTTGAAAGAGCATAAACCATTGAAGAATGTTCTAAACGTGGTTGTCTTTAGACAAACACAATCGTAAAAGTGATAATGAGAAACGGAGAGTAGCATTAGATATGGATGACAATATTTTCAACTTACTTCGGTCACATTTGACTCCCTGGTATCCAGGTTTACATCCTCTGACACATGTACCATTTACAAAGTCACATTGTGTTTTATCTTTGCAATTCATAGAACAAGTTTCTTTACAATTTTGTCCGTACGTTCCATCGCTACAGTCTGCAAATGAACTATGCATAAGTCAACCATTGTTAAATAACTTTTACCTAGACATAAATTGTTTCATAGACAGATCTGCACATGCCTGTCTTTTTTTTCAAAAATCGGATTCTTGTCTGTTATGTTTCATTCTAGCATCTCGTATAACATAGACATATCAACACTAGTAATTTTGAGGGTAAACATTAGCTAAGCAAATGCCTTTATAAAGTCGGCATAATACTGATTTGTACATTTAATCATTACACTTACGACGATTATATAGTTATATATTGTTATTTTAAATGTGAGACTACATGTTCAGGTCTTTAAACTCGCTTATGGTAATTTAATAAATGCGGAAAAGTTATGTTTGCGCTCTCTTACACATGTTTTTCCATTTCTTTTGAAAGAGCATAAACCATTGAAGAATGTTCTAAACGTGGTTGTCTTTAGACAAACACAATCGTAAAAATGATAATGAGAAACGGAGAGTAGCATTAGACATGGATGACAATATTTTCAACTTACTTCGGTCACATTTGACTCCCTGGTATCCAGGTTTACATCCTCTGACACATGTACCATTTACAAAGTCACATTGTGTTTTATCTTTGCAATTCATAGAACAAGTTTCTTTACAATTTTGTCCGTACGTTCCATCGCTACAGTCTGCAAATGAACTATGCATAAGTCAAGCATTGTTAAATAACTTTTACCTAGACATATATTGTTTCATAGACAGATCTGTACATGCCTGTCTTTTTTTTTCAAAAATCGGATTCTTGTTTGTTATGTTTCATTCAAGAATCTCGTATAACATAGACTTATCAACACTAGTAATTTTGAGGGTAAACATTAGCTAAGCAAATGCCTTTATAAAGTCGGCATAATACTGATTCGTACAGTAAATCATTACACATACGACGATTATATAGTTATATAATTGTTATTTTTAATGTGAGACGACATATTCAGGTCTTTGAAAGGGCTTATGGTAATTTAATAAATGTGGATAAGTTATGTCTGCGCTCTCTTTCACATGTCTTTCCATTTCTTTTGAAAGAGCATAAACCATTGAAGAATGTTCTAAACTTGGTTGGCTTTAGACAAACACAATCGTAAAAATGATAATGAGAAACGGAGAGTAGCATTAGATACGGATGACAATATTTTCAACTTACTTCGGTCACATTTCACTCCATGGTATCCAGGTTCACATCCTCTAACACATGTACCATTTACAAAGTCACATTGTGTTTTATCTTTGCAATTCATAGAACAAGTTTCTTTACAATTTTGTCCGTACGTTCCATCGCTACAGTCTGCAAATGAACTATGCATTAGTCAACCATTGTTAAATCACTTTTAGCTAGACATGAATTGTTTCATAGACAGATCTATACATGTCTGTTTTTTTTTCTTCAAAAATCGGATTCTTGTCTGCTATGTTTCATTCCAGCATCTCGTATAACATAGACATATCAACACTTACTAGTAATTTTGAGGGTAAACATTAGCTTAACAAATGCCTTTATAAAGTCGGCATAATACTGATTTGTACAGTTAATCATTACACATACGACGATTATATAGTTATATATTGTTATTTTAAATGTGAGGCGACATGTTCAAGTCTTTAAACGCGCTTATGGTAATTTAATAAATGCGGAAACGTTATGTTTGCGCTCTCTTACACATGTTTTTCCATTTCTTTTGAAAGAGCATAAACCATTGAAGAATGTTCTAAACGTGGTTGTCTTTAGACAAACACAATCGTAAAAATGATAATGAGAAACGGAGAGTAGCAGTATATGGATGACAATATTTTCAACTTACTTCGGTCACATTTCACTCCCTGGTATCCAGGTTTACATCCTCTGACACATGTACCATTTACAAATTCACATTGTGTTTTATCTTTGCAATTGATAGAACAAGTTTCTTTACAATTTTTTCCGTACGATCCAGCGCTACAGCCTGCAATCGAACTATGCATAAGTCAAGCATTGTTAAATAACTTTTACCTAGACATATATTGTTTCATAGACAGATCTATACATGCCTGTCTTTTTTTAAAAAATCGGATTCTTGTCTGTTATGTTTCATTCAAGAATCTCGTATAACATAGACATATCAACACTGGTAATTTTGAGGGTAAACATTAGCTAAGCAAATGCCTTTATAAAGTCGGCATAATACTGATTCGTACAGTAAATCATTACACATACGACGATTATATAGTTATATATTGTTATTTTTAATGCGAGACGACATGTTCAGGTCTTTGAACGGGCTTATGGTAATTTAATAAATGTGTATAAGTTATGTTTGCGCTCTCTTTCACATGTCGAGAGTAGCATTAGATACGGATGACAATATTTTCAACTTACTTCGGTCACATTTCACTCCCTGGTATCCAGGTTCACATCCTCTAACACATGTACCATTTACAAAGTCACATTGTGTTTTATCTTTGCAACTCATAGAACAAGTTTCCTTACAATTTTGTCCGTACGTTCCATCGTTACAGTTTGCAAATGAACTATGCATAAGTCAACCATTGTTAAATCACTTTAAGCTAGACATGAATTGTTTCATAGACAGATCTGTACATGCCTCTTTTTAAAAAAAATTGGATTCTTGTCTGTTATGTTTCATTCCAGCATCTCGTATAACATAGACATATCAACACTAGTAATTTTGAGGATAAACATTAGCGAAGCAAATGCATGCCTTTATAAAGTCGGCATAATACTGATTTGTACAGTAAATCATTACACATACGACGATTATATAGTTATATATTGTTATTTTTAATGTGAGACGACATGTTCAGGTCTTTGAACGCGCTTATGGTAATTTAATAAATGCGGAAAAGTTATGTTTGCGCTCTCTTTCACATGTCTTTCCATTTCTTTTGAAAGAGCATAAACCATTGAAGAAGGTTCTAAACTTGGTTGGCTTTAGACAAACACAATCGTAAAAAGATAATGAGAAACGGAGAGTAGCATTAGATATGGATGACAATATTTTCAACTTACTTCGGTCACATTTCACTCCCTGGTATCCAGGTTCACATCCTCTGACACATTTACCATTTACAAAATCACATTGTGTTTTATCTTTGCAATTCATAGAACAAGTTTCCTCACAATTTTGTCCGTACGTTCCATCGTTACAGTCTGCAAATGAACTATCCATAAGTCAAGCATTGTTAAGTAACTTACAGATATGTACATGCCTGGTTTTTGTTCAAAAATCGGATTCTTGTCTGTTATGTTTCATTCTAGCATCTCGTATAACATAGACATATTAACACTTACTAGTAATTTTGAGGATAAATATTAGCTAAGCAAATGCCTTTATAAAGTCGGCATAATACTGATTCGTACAGTAAATCATTACACATACGACGATTATATAGTTATATATTGTTATTTTTAATGTGCGACGACATGTTCAGGTCTTTAAACGCGCTTATGGTGATTTAATAAATGTGGATAAGTTGTGTTTGCGCTCTCTTACACATGTTTTTCCATTTCTTTTGAAAGAGCATAAATCATTGATGAAGGTTCTAAACTTGGTTGGCTTTAGACAAACACAATTGTAAAAAAGATAATGAGAAACGGAGAGTAGCATTAGATACGGATAACAATATTTTCAACTTACTTCGGTCACATTTGTCTCCCTGGTATCCAGGTTCACATCCTCTAACACATTTACCATTTACAGAGTCACATTGTGTTTTATTTTTGCAATTGATAGAACAAGTTTCCTCACAATTTCGACCGTACGTTCCATCATTACAGTCTGCAAATAAATTATGTATAAGTGAAGAATTGTTTTATAACTTTTAGCTAGACATGAACTGTTTCATAGAGATATCTGTACATATCAGTTTTTTTAATAAATGGGATTATTGTCTGTTATGTTTCTAGCATTCTAGCATTCTAGCATCTCGTATAGCATAGGCATATCAACTCTAGTAAACTTTAGGATAAACATGAGCTAAGCAAATGCCTTTAGAATGTTGGCATAATACTGATTCGTACAGTTAATCGTTATACATACGGCGCTTATCAAATTATATATTGTTATATGTAATGTGAGGCTTATCACATTATATATTGTTATATTCGGTGAATATAATTTCTGCACTGGCACCAGAGTACTGAAATGCCCGGTAATTTTAACAAAAAATACCCAAAAATATACCTAAATAACACACTATTATGAAAAAATACACAAATAATGGTAAAAAGTCATTTTCTGACAAACCCCCGTATACACAGTTCTATATTATTCACATGGTGTTGAACGTTTTCGACAGGGGGTCCGGTCCCCGCTCTTTTTGTACTGTTCAAGCAAGCAATTGAAGATTAACAGCGGTCGCGTTTAACAGACAATATATTTATCTACCAAACTGGTTTCTATGAAATTCTTCAAGAATATTGCGCTATTTCGCTCTCTCCGTTTTCCTGGTGTTTTCTGTCACTGCCGACTTCCGGTTCACCTTTCAAGTTTGAAACCATAAGTTTTCATTGGTTGAAAATATTCCGCTTTATATTTCGCGCACTATGTCAAATTAGTGAATTTCGTATGTAAACAATGCTAAATGCCGTTGAAAGCGGCCGTAACCTGTTAACTTGTGGACAAGCAGGTACAGGAAATTTATTTACTGTAAAAGCAATTTGTAAAACGTTACGTAAGCAGCGCAAAGTATCACTTCTATGCATAACCGTATGACGTGTTTGAAAGGTCATTTGAGTTGAACCGGAAGTCAGCAGTGACAGAAAATATCAAGAAAACGGAGAGAGCGAAATAGCTCAATATTCTTCAAGAATTTTACAGAAACGGTAGCTTTTTAAAAAGTGTTACTTACCAGATTGGTAGATAAATATATTGTCTGTTAAACGCGACAGCTGTTGATCTTCAATTGCTTGCTTCAATCGTACCAAAAGAGCGGGGACCGGACCCCCTGTCGAAAACGTTCAACACCATGTGAATAATATAGAACAGTGTATACGGGGGTTTGTCAGAAAATTACTTTTTTAACATTTTTTGTGTATTTTCTTTTCATGATAGGGTGTTATTTATGTATACTTTTGGTATTTTGTTAACATTACAGGGCAGTTCAGTACTCTGGTGCCAGTGAATTTCTGGTCTTTCTACGCGCATATGAAAATTTGATAAAAGTGGATAAGTAATGTTTGCGCTTTCTCACATTTTCATTTTTTGAAAGTGCACAAGCGATTTTATTTCATAGAGAGATCTGCAAATACATGTGATTTTAGGAAATCTTATATGTCTCTTTTATGTTTCATTCCACCGTCTGGTATAACATATACATATCGATACTTACGTCTATTAAACGTTTCGATAATATTTGCAAATGGCGTTTCTGAAATTTCCAGTGCCCTGGCCGAGAATCGAGCCGGGGACCTCCGAAATGGTAATCCAGAGCGTTAACCACTCGACCACAGCACCACCTATTAGTATTACTTCAGCAATACCTATGATGTTTGTTAACGTTATTGTTTTGTTGCGATCATTCAGTAATGGTCTACAACTTCCTGCTAAATAAAGTTTAAGCGGAAACGTGCAAAAGCGGAGTAACCGGGGGATCAGTAAACTTAAAATCAAAGTTTGGGTAATATTTATCATAAATCAATTAAATTAGTTGCAAGCCTAATGCAGCAATATTTGTCAGTATTAAACGCAGCGCTTTTGGGTCGCCTATAGTTAATGATGCACATAACGGTAATGGTCGTGGTCGTCCTCGTAGTTGTCGTCGTAATCGTAGTAGAAGTATCATGATTATAGGAATAGGAATGAAATGGAATATTTAACCATACGTCAACCCATTCGGGTCATTTGTGTCTATCGGTAAATGTGACGGATCATAATTTTAATAATTCGTAAGAACGGTTGATCCAAAGGAAAAAAGCGATACTTTAAAGTGATACAAAATTTTAAAAAATGTATTACAATTTACTATAAATGTTAACTTCTTTTAAAATGGATAGATTATTTATATATGTGTATGTTGGTCCAAAATTCTCTCATATCACACATATGAACATATCGTGCTCTTATAAGGTCAAAGCCCTTACAGTGAATAAGGAAGTGTTTAGCTGTCAGTAGATCACAGCAAGGGATATATTCTGACTTTAATGAAATATGAATGTGTTAAACGTGTATGTCCGATTCGGCAACGATTTTCCGGCATGGGCAAAATCACCAGAAATGCCGATCCGATATGCAAGAAAAATCAAAGACTCTCGTAAATTACTTGTGACGTAACGTTATAACCATTGTGACGTCAATCTATACTTGTAATGAAAATTTAATGCCTGGCAAAACATATATGTACTTAGTCGGTCGAAAACTCAGTAAAACATGTTATTTTCAACATTTGAGGGACTGACGAAGAAATACAGATATCTCTTAAATATTTTTTAAATAACGTAAACCAAAACCTCAAAAAAATCCTGTTGTTATCAATGGATTCCACGGTCTAATAGCTAATTTTGAAATTAACAAATTAATGGATACATCGTGCCCTTATAACCCTACACCCTGTTATCTCCTACTGTGCCTACAAATAACAGGACAGTTCAGACTCGATTCTTGGCATGACCTTGGCAATACATTTTCTTCTTCATTGCCCATACAGACACGCACGAACTTGGTAAATATAAGTGAATAGCAGTACATGATAACATGGGGGTTAAAGCACACCTACTTAAAAGCTTAAAACTGGCGAAGAAAACCTTAACGGACTTTTAAGCATAGACGGGCATCTGAATAGAGCTACTGGCCTTCCGGAAGCGTGAATAGCTTTCATCAAGAATATGTCACAGACGATTGAAAGAGTTCATGCTTATCTGTGTGTCTGTCATTTCTTTGCAATTATGTGTCCTGTCTTTGTTGCTACACCTACATTTCTTCTCTTTTATAAAGTGTCAGATATTTCATAAACGTTTAAACAAGAGTGCCAAGATGGCCCTTTATCGTTCACCTGGGTATATGTATTATTGGTTTTAATACATATTGGCCTGTTTAGGATGTAATTGATATTTACATTTTAGGCAATGTTACATGCTAAATATCTAAGCTCTAGCCATTGTGGTTTCAGAGAAGAAGATTTTAAAAGTGTTTCCAATATATAAGCCTATGTAAAATCAAGTTACCCCCGGGCGGGCTCAATTTTCACTCGGGGGTCATGATTTGAACAGTCCTGGCAGTGATTTGATAGGCAATACTACATGCAAAACATCTAAGCTGTTTTTCTTCTATAAGCATA
This sequence comes from Saxidomus purpurata, assembly GCA_022818135.1. Taxonomy (NCBI): domain Eukaryota; kingdom Metazoa; phylum Mollusca; class Bivalvia; order Venerida; family Veneridae; genus Saxidomus; species Saxidomus purpurata. The sequence goes on from JAFMSR010000008.1 coordinate 26,832,986, forward strand.
TGTAAAATCAAGTGACCCCCTGGGTGGGGTCAATTTTGACACGGGGTCGAGATTTGAAAACGTATCGTAGAGGACCACTAGGCAATGCTACATGCTAAATATCTAAGCTCTAGGCCTTGTGGTTTCAGAGGAGAAGGTTTCGAAATTTATTCCTATGTAAGCCTATGTAAAATCAACCATCCCCCCCCCCCTCGGACAAGGTCAATTTTCATCCGGGAGTCACGATCTGAACAATCGTGGTAGAGATCTACTGAGCAATACTACATGCCAAATATCTTAGCTCTACCCCTTGTGATTTCAAAGCAGAAGATTTTTTAAGTTTTTCGTATTTGTTGCCAAAGCAGCCAGAATTATGCATGGTCTGTAGGTAAAGATCCGATCAAGCCTGTAATCGATCTCATTTGAGACCTTATGGTCATAAACATTCTCTGTAATTATGATTAGGATAAGTGAAGAAATGAAGGGGCTAGAGTGTAAACATAATTAAACATAGCAATTTTTGCTGATTCAGGGGCCATAACTCTGAAACAACTAATCTGATCAAGCCCATAATTGAACTCATCCGAAATCTTACAAACATACACATTCTCTGTAAATACGATTAGGATTTGTGAAGAAATGAAGGTGCTAGAGTGTAAATATAGTTAAATATTTCATTTTTCTTAAATCAGGGGCCATTACTTTTAAAGAACTGATTCAATTAAGCCAATAATCAAACTCATTCGAGATCGTATAGTCATACACATTCTCTGTAAATATAGTTAGAATTAGTGACGAAATGAAGGTCTAGAGTGTAAACATAGTTAAATATAGCTGTTTTCTTAAATCAGGTGCCGTAATTCAGGAAGCACTTATTGGATCAAGCCCATAAACCAAAAAACAAAAATAATATCAAACAGGGAATGCCACGCACCAAAAACGCAGCCTCCCCAAAACGAACCCCACATCACCCAGAAGCGCACTGTCTTGCAGCCATATACATGGTTTTTAAGTTTTATTATGATTGCTTCAAAAATGTAGATGCAACAGTATAAATAGATAAACAAACTAATTGTGGACGGACGGACGGATTGACAGAGGTCCTGTGGCCATATACATTGTTTTCAAGTTTTATTATGATTGTTTTAAATATGTAGATGCTAGAGTATAAACAAACTAATTGCGGACGGACGGACGACGGACATTCAACGATCCTAAAAGCTCAACTTGAGCACTTCGTGTTCATGTGAGCTAAAAAGACATACTTTTCATATGAATTAATATTGTTTTATATGAAATAAATATTTTTTCTCACTTATTGATTAATCGCTTTAACACAACAAAAATGTGAAAAATGTGATATACAAATGTAAGTAGGCATCTAATGTGTGGATATATAATTTAATTATAAATTGCTATACACCGTGTTTTGTTTAATACAGATGCTATAAAACTATGAACATAATCCTTATGCATTTATGTTGTTTTTATAAGCTATTTCAGACCGAAGAAAACACTTGTAAAATTAATCTACATGTAGCTTATAAAGTCACAAAATACAAATTTGCATGTACCTCCGTTTATTCTTACATCACAAAGGACCAACTGTGTATTGAGCTCTGCCAACTCTATCCTAACTTGGTTCCCCAAAACAGGACCTTTACAGAGTACCGTTATGGTTTTATTGTCTGGGGCATCATTCCCATGTCTGTAACACTCCTTACGATCTGACGGTATGAAAGAATTGTTATTTCTCTGTGTAAAAGGAACGTCCTCCACGTACACCGCAACATTTCTAAAGTAGTCTGAAATAAACAAAAGCAATCAGTGACACCGATGAATGCTCCCCAAAGCCTGCGTTTTCGGATTAACAGCAAATGAAGAATTAAAAAGTTCAAATTCATTAAGATGAGAATTGTAAGTGTAGATACGCAAAATTAAAAATAAGCATAGGGTCAGCTACAGTTATTGTGTTTAGTCACTGCACTCACTCACAAAAGCCTCTATCAATGTGTGAAGTATTAATTTAATCACTTAAACACTTTTAAATTTATGCTACGGACAAATTTTTTTTAATGAACAGCAAAACATGCAAAGAGCCATAGCTCTGTGAAAAAATATCAAACAGGAACACGCGGACAATATGCGCATCTCATCTTGGTACTTAACATTAACATGAAGGTTCGTTGATTACCGTCAGCAGTTGCTGAGAATTAGCCCGGAAACGAATGCGGGACGGACGAACGAATTTCAATACAGCAGTTATCAAAGGATCATAACTCTGTGTAAAAATAGTGAACAATATTATGAAGTATCGTTAAATTCCAGCCAATAGTTGCTGAGAAATAGTCCAAAACGAATGCAGAACGGACGGACAAAGCGGCGACTATATGATCCCCCTTGGGAGAGCGTAAAAAGATATCATTTCATTGGAAGCTTTCATATTCAATATCTTTCTGGTGTAAGCTGCTCATCAATAAAAAAGATATTACCATAAAATTAGAAGGGTGTGTATAGAAAAGATGTACTAGTTTTACGCGGGGAATTTATATCTAGGAAAGGCGGACTGTTGAAACTGTAATCTTTGTAGTTGACATAATATTATTGACAGTCTGCCTTTGGCTTGAAAAAATCTCGCAATGAGCCACTCCGTGCTAGATAATCTACGATTTTGTGCTGTATCAACATTTAATCATCGAAAAGTAAAATCAGTTTAAATAATTTTACATGTAACAATTAGACACAATTAATAATGGTTAATCCGAAAATAGTAAATTAGTTGTCAGGCTGTTTTTATTTCACAAGATAACAACGCTTTTAGAAGCAACGATACTACACACAATGATAAGAAGAACCTAATTGTATATAATTTTGTCTGTCTATCTGTCAACAAAGACTGAATTTAAGTGTAATAATTGTGTGATACAATTTTCGCATACTTGTATACTAAACACTTAATAGATCTAATTATCTACATTATTATTTAAAAAAAAAAAACATTGCCCCTGTGCAAAACACTTTTTGTCTGATATATTTGTATGCGTATTAATAAAAGAAGAACACTTCTTGAAATTTATATACAACAACTCATTAACCAACCCACTTAGGATGGGTAGCTGAAAGTAATATGATACATGATGAAACAAGAATACAATTGATGCAAAGCATCAAAGGGCGCCGAAAGTGTGGCGTTAAATAGCTAAAATTAGCTTTTTGATAAGCAATCATTATTAGTTTGATTTGAATGAAAAAATTTATGAATATTTGCAGAAAACATTTAAAATCATGGTGGTTTTAAAGCTGAAAAAAAAACGGAAGAAAAATTATTTTAAAAAATTGGGTTTGACCGGGATTTGAACTCCACTCGTAAAATTAGGCGGTCATCAGCTTACCCACTACACCACGGAGACTGACTTTACAGCACGTAGTAAAAAATAAGCTGATATTATAATTTTGCAAATCCGATAAGGGAGAAGTTGTTTTACGTTTTCGTATTTTTTCTAAAAGATATGAAAAGGAACATTACAATTAAACAATTACGTTTTAATGAAGGAAATGTGTATAATCAATATTTTAATGTCTATTTCGTATTATTTTAGCATACAGTTAAAACCATTTTTCTTCGCATTCTAATAACCGCTCCTACCATGTACTTCCGGAAAAACTATTCCATAATAGGCCGCCGCCGTCATCGGCGGCGCCAATAAAGATACTAGTATTAATGCGACAACATCCGCTTGCATGACATACACATGATAATATAAAAACGTCTTTCTCATTATGGGCCAGTACTTGAAATGTTTAGCTTACCTTGTTTATTACATGTATGCCTTATTTATGAAATTTTTGGTATGTCAAATCAGAAGTAGAATTACACTTGATCCATCAACATGCATAAGAAAAACAAAATACACATGTTTCACCTACTAGATATTTATTTATTACAAATAGTTTACTACGTACGAAAACGTGATTAGCGATCTTTGTACAGCACTTCACATCGGATTTAGGTGAAAACAATGTAAAACGATAAATCCATGCACGACTAAATTGGGTTTAAAGCGTAGACGTAGAATTGATAACCATTTAGAGGATATAGCAGAAGAATAACGTTTGAGGAAGAATCTGCAGGACCTACAAATCCAGAAAGTGTAAAAGGGAAAAGGCCATGGTGATTTGTTGACAGCACATCTAGTTAAACTAACAAACGGAAAATATGTAAAACATCTGTATTAAAGTCAAAGCAAAGAGAGTTTAGGACAAAAGTAAGCAGACAGTTTACATTTTTACGAAAGGTTTCTCCGTGAAACCTATGTTGGAAAATCAGCTGAATTACTTGTACGTATCTCAAGCTAGAAATAGAATGCTTAAACGCGCACTGCAAATCGGACTTCGTTAAAGGAACAAGGCTAACAAACATCATAAATACTAAGGTCTTTGGCAGGGCCGACTTCTTTTACAGTTTTCATGGACCAGCTAATTTGCTAAAATTAACTTGAGCTATGAAAATATGTTTGTGAATAGAAATTCATTAAAAGGTCAAAATTGAAAATAATACAATGACCAAAACAAACATGGTTACCGTATACAATTTATATACATGCGTATTTTGTTTCGAGAACGTACAACACATATGTCATGATGTCCTTCCTTAATATAAAAATTGTAACAAGGGACAAAGATCTATTCAGTGAAAACACACCAATATTTTACAGTCATTGCAACAGTGCATTTTTCTTATGTAAATGCAATTGATCTCTCTATCTTTTCATATGTTTTCAATTTCCCTGATCTCGCAGCGCATGTAACTCTGTAACTCTCGATGTGCCACCGATGAATTGCAATTCAAGACACCACCAACCAAATACGTTAACGTCATTTGTATACAATTGAAATATTGAAAGTAAAGAAAATATGTATCGCTATCAGTCAAGAGTCTAGGTTGCTATAGCAAACGTAGAACGAAAACGGGATATATGTAAGTACACCTTGTTATTAGTCAGTTTAAAGGAGAAAACCATTAGAAAAGGCCAACTTGTTTGCATCTGTTTGCTCATTTATGCTTAAAAGATGGCATTACGTTATGGCAATTTTTGATTATAAACCAAAACATCTCTGTCAAACAGTTGTTTTACCTGTCTGCGACATCTACAATATCATGTAATGATTTGCTGTTCAAATTGCATTCTAACACCAACTCCACATTTATAAATATCTTGGTTGCTTAACATATTTTGGTACATATTTCAAATTATTAATGTGGCTTATTGAATGTCATACGGGTATGTAACCCATGTATTTTGTAACCAAGCAGTATTTTCAGGATTTTGTAAGGGAAGCAGCTGCGTTATCATTTATTTGATGAGTCTCATGAGTTACTTCCCTTCGTCTATTGTGTGATTTAACTGTGTAATCAAGCGTAAGATTCCCCACCAAATGTTGTCACGTGAGGTCTTTTTCTCTATGTTATCAGTTTGGTCATCCCTTGCGCAGGGTGCACATATTCTAAGCAATTTGTAATTGCAGTCAAATACAGGGGTTGGCATTGATGTGTGCTGGTATGTCCTCATTCTGTTGTTTATATAATTTAATATTTCAACTTGTTTTTGTATTTATCGTATAAAATACCATTTTGGATATATTCAGGCATTTGTGTAAAGTTTAGTTCTTGAGTGATAGAATAAAATATGGCGGCATATTTTTTACTTTACGCTTAGCAGTTGTTCTAAAAAAGTCACTGTTTCTATCTATATTATGCACCGGTTATTTGTAATTTGCAGTATGTACAAGTAACCTGTATACTAACAGTCACGTGTGGCAGTTGGAGTTGTGTGATGGTAAATTCTGATCCAAAATTGGTATTAAATCTATATGTGTATTTGAAATATATGTGTAATAATTGTTTAAACTATATGTATGCATAAGGATGTGTTTCTTTAGTTTATTACTGGTTCAAGTTAAAGACCACTTGACACCTTTATTAACGAAGGATATGAACATTATGAATGTGCTTAACAGGAAGTCTTCAGAGAACAGTCAGCATAGACTGTGTAAAGTAAATATAGCATTGGTGAATTTAACAGATTGTATGATATATTGTATATTCAATATTTCTTAGGGTATTTTGGTATTGTTTATTTTCATGGCTCTACTCTTACACTCAGGCACACATGTATCTGTGTTAGTTTCAACTAGATCATATAGAATGATGTTACACTCAATGTGACTATTTATATGCTATCTACAATGAGTAACTTTACAGTAAATACAGACGTTTTTTTTTTGTTGTTCTTTATAGTTTTTCTTGTTTTGGTCAAGAACTTAGTAAATAATTCTTAAGATGATTCACTGCATAAACACTTATGCCTTATGACTTCTTCAATTAAACGTTTTAAAGACGGCACAATGAACGGCCAAGCCGGTAACACACAAGCGGCAATGTTTATATCATTATACATGATAAAATGAACATAGTGGTACTAATAAACAATGTTGTGTCCCCTTCACGATAGCACGAAACGAAACGCCAATTGTAATACATTTGCTTCTAATAACAGTGATGTTCACATGCAAGTAAGCATTTTTGTACTCACCGAGTTTGTCTTCTAATGTAACTATCATTAGTTCCCTGATTGTCTCCGTTGTCGGTAACCAAACTCTCCAAAACGGGACGACGCTCTTTTTTTGCGTACTGTTGACCTCAGCCGTGTAACTACACGTTCCTGGATCTCCGTCATTTGCTAAGTTTGAATATCGAGGTGGATCTAAATTGTCTGAGTGCCTTGAGAATTCTCCTTCTGCAACGTCCCCTAGTAAAGTATTATAGCATAATCACAGTGTTTTGCGTTTTGTTTCATGTATGAACCAACTGTAGAAGTGTTTAATATTTTGTTAATGGGGCATTTGTTACAACTGTCACAAGAAAAATAACGAATTGTACATTTACAAAACGGGTGATTTTAGTTACTCTTGACGAGTAAGAGATGAATCCATCAGACAGTTTCAAGCACAATTTGTGCAACTAAAAATGTATATCATAAAACCTGAGTTTAGAAGTGAATCAATGCAGGGAATGAAGACGTCTACACTAGGCATACCTTATAAAGGAAATGTGCTTTATTTGCTAATACATTAGTTTTACAGCTGATGAGTTTTACATACATTTGTACAATATAATCTAATAACATGATATATTTAGAAATAAATACAACATTAACACGAAATAGAAAGAATAGAAATATATACCTAATGTCATGAGATATGAAAAAACATCTTTGAATTTACAGCGTTTTATTCTGAAACACTTCCTGCTAGTCACTTTTGAAACCGTTCTCCTGTGATTATAGAAAGTGCTAGAATCGTTTCAGTGAGGTGAATGCCCAAAATAGTTTAATAATATCTGCACTGCGTATGACGATTCCCCAATTGATAACACGGTATGACTACTTAAGTTTAAGAAATATGATTTGCTTTTCATAATAGTTGCGGATTCTCAACCTGTGACTGTGTGTTCAATTAGTAACTTGAGTTCTAAAGTAGCATGACTGACCCTGGTAACACCTTAATATCGTGCCTTCAAAATAGAGCAAAATATTTTTGTAATGCAGAAGTAATGTTTAACTTTTAACAGTTCATTCAATTACGGAGAAACACTGTGTTTATTACAAATGAACTAACCGTATTTCCGGTAACCTGGAATTGCAGTAGCAATTTTAAATATGTTAACATTCCACCTTATGAAAAACAGGATTTTTTAATTACTTTTCACGACTTATTTCATACTTAAAACAGCTAATTATTTACCTCCAATATCATTTTGGATTTTAACACAATTTAAGCACTAGTCAAATTAAATTTACTTCATACTGACCAGTTTTCATAAGTTACAATGAAAAATGCAACCTATATTGCGTACACAGGGTTTTTGCATGATTTGACCTCGTGACATAGTTTTTTGCCACAGCTGATCCATATTCGAACTCGATCTAGATTGCATCATTGACCCAAGATGACCCATATTCAGAAAAGACCTACAGTTTATCAAGGCAATTATACTGACTAAATGTTATGAAAATCCAAAGAAAAATGCAACCTCTACTGCACATACAAAGTTTTAGTATGATCTGACACTGTGACCTAGTTTTAGACCCCAGATGACGCATAATCAAACTCGACCTAGCTTTCATCAAGGCAATTATACGGAACATGTCTAATGAAGATCTAATGAAAAATGCTACTATATTGCATAAGGTTTTTCTATGATTTGACCCTGTGACCTAGTGTTAGATCCTATATACACCATATTCGAACTTGACCTTGATTCTTTCGAGGCAATTATAATGACTATGTATTCTGAAGATCCAACGCAAATGGAACCTCTATTGCAAACACAAGGATTTTCTACGATTTGAACTCGTGAAACAGATTTCAATCCCAGATGACCAATATTCGAACTCGACTTTCTGGCCAAATTTCATTAAGATCCAGTGAAAAAATCAGCCTCTATTGAATACACAATGTTGCGTGTGAACAGACGGACACAAAATAGACAGACGACAAACACCAGGCGATCACAATAACTCACCTTGAGCTAAAATGGCTTATTTTGGACAAATTATTGGCAAATGACATTCAAGCCCTTTTCAAAAGTAAAATGATGTATTAAGACAAATATAGTAGTAAGCTAAACAAATTAAGGTGTCCGTACCACAGTGTTCCACATTATGAACATACTAGGCAGCTTGCACGGACAAATGAACATAAAACCTAAACATATATCACAATATGTGTAACAAACAGCTGTACCAAATACGGAGTATTGTTACTTTACGGGGAAAAGTAAAACGTTAAATGTTCAAGTATCACATTTGCAAGTAGCTCTCATTTTATCAAGAAAGATGTCTTACTGACAGAATTACCTACATGTGTACCAAAACATTCATAACTTTGCTTTTTTAATCGGTAAGTACATATTAGAAACATAGCACAGTATTTTCTTCAATGATATTGAAAAAATTAAGAAATAGTTCCTGGTAACACTTTTTCTTTAATAAACAACTTGAATAGAACATGGTTTTATCATTATCCTATTAATGAATTTATGTTTCTATATCAGTAAATTCAAAGTTACACAGGGATTTGAAGACCCATAAATGTAAATATTACTTCAAACTACTTTTAATGTATAAATTTGAATGACTGGTACATGTAATCGTATGCATATAAACCTTTAATAAATAAATGTATTATCATACAGCATTTTATTTTACCATTCAAATATGTATCAAAAAGCATTTTATTCAACCATTCAAATATGTATCAATTACTTACATTTGTATATCGTGAAAAAAAATCATTGCCACGTTGCTTGCAATGTTAATATTTATAACCTCTGTATCACCGCCCTAATCCTCCTAGTTCATAATGTTCTCAATTTCATGAGTATATTCAAGCACTTGGGAGTTATTGACGCAACATTATGCACTTCATACATGTTCTTGGTGTGGATGATTACGTTTTAATATCTTTATGTTATATTTCAAAGCTGTAATTGATGATAACTATTTCATGCAAAGTTCAAAGCTCGCCCAGTTTTAAACATAACTGCGTACACAAATTGTAATAACAAAATACTTACTATACTGGCACCCTGGTCCGTACCAAAAGCTAGCGCAACCAGAGGTACATTCACCGGAAGTGACATTGCATTGCCCATTGATTCTACAATGACACATTAAATCACAACTGAGACCAAATCTAAAAACGCCTTTTGGGTCCTCGCTACAGCTGCCATCTGCAGAAAATGAAAAGCAATTATTGGCTCACGCGAACAGATGATTGATATAACATGAGCTTAAGTATGACACGAAAATACACTAAATACAGCTGATTTAATATATGTGTTGCTTTTAAACAATGCCTAAACGTTTTACAAATGCTTAAAACGAATAATTTCAATTGACAAACTTAACTTTATGTCTGATGTCAGAACAGGCCGGATTTTGAATTAAATGTCTTTTCTTAGTCTGTAGTCCTGCAGAAGGGACTTTATATTGGAAACATAATTATCGAATTCGATACAATATTTCATGTAAGCATACAGTTTCCTTAACCAATTTCAAATATTCAAATATTTGAAAGCGAGAAGATTAGATTGTATGAATATCGACAATGTGATCTTTTTTTAAAAAAAAAAAGATTCATTTGTTCTTTCATACGGTTTTGAATAACCTTAAAATGAACACATTTATTTTGTTAAGATAAAGTTTGTTCATAAATGATGACTAAAATTAAGGTAATATATCATAATAATTAGTATTGTGTATTTACCCACTATATGCAATGTTAAGAATAGTACAAACACAAATGAAATAATAAACATCATTTGATAATCCAAATAAGCAACACTTTCAGCAAACTTATATTTTACAGTTATATTTGTTTGAAGGAGTCATTGTCATCAATTCAGAGAAAAGGAAAAGATGATAAGTTTAAATGACCACTAAAACAGTTAATTGTGAATGTTTCAAATAACACATTGTTACATATTTTCCTCACTTAAGATCAGGAAGATTTTCTTCACTTAAGACCGGGAAGATTTTTTTTATGCAGCAGCATTGCTATATTGTTACTTGTTCACATTTCATAAGTCATATTGTACACTAATCATAACGAATCATTGTAAAATTTAGACATGTAATAAATTCTTGATAAAACATATGTCTTACATGCTTTCAGTAAGAATTTGAAATGACTTTCAAAATTGCTTCTGTTTGTTTTTCATATGTATTTATAAAACGCTTCATGAAAAACATTTTATGCTCAAACTGAGTCGAGGATAAAAAATATTCTTATAGTGTTTGTAGTCATTGGGCCTGGTTAATATCTATAATACATGTATGTCACTTGTACTTTTTGAAAATTGTGATTACGTGCTTTTCAAAACTGATAGTTTTTTTTATAAAAAGCGTATGTTTTGCTTTGTACGTTCATAGCATTAATTTTCATGAAAAGATTTTTAAATATGAAATCATACGAATAAAAGCACTTAAACATTGCGATTAAAACTTCCTCGTTAAGAAAACAATTAACACTTACATGGGAAGTAAGGACATTATATTTATCCGTCCGACTGTCTATTTGAATGTGTGTATCTTTCTCCACTCTCTCCACCTAAAGCACTAACCCCTGTGTAAGTAATCAATCGTGTACATTTTTATTGAACTATTTCATATTTGAATCATCGTGAATTTGCACAATAATATGTGAATATGCAAATTCGGTTTTTCCAAATAGTTTTGGGCATATGAATTGTTTATTACGCGGGCATTTTTAGCATCGTTGGAACAGTTTATTTGTCTCTCAACTTCAGCGAGGGAACGTTAGTGTATGGTCATCGTAGTAGTGGTACGCAGTTCTATAAAATATGTATACAGTCGAGCTCTGTATCACAGGGGTTCAACATACATCAGACATTCAGAAAAATCCATATAGTAACATTCAAAGATGAAATGTCAATCCCTTCCGGATTTGTTGATGCTAAAATAACTTTACCTACAGTCAAATTTTATCATGAAGTGTCAAACATTCTGCTGCGACATATAACCCTATTTATTTTATGCTTTTCAGTGAAATACTGAAATATATCGGTGAAATAAAATTGGTATTTCACTGTTTCAAAGCAGTGAAAATATCATTTTTATTTTCACTGTTTTTGCCGAACTACTTTTTAACCACATTCTAAACAAATACACCCAGAATCTCTAGCTCGTCCTCCATACAAAAGTATCATACACATGATTGACAGTGAGTGATTAATTACGCTAAAATACTTAGCTTTATCCAATTTCTAACTAATGAGATACATATTTCCCCTCATTTAAAGAACATTAAATAAAATCGAAAAATGGCTGTAATTTTTTTATGTTTGATATAAACATAGGGTTGTTGGTATTCATTTTCTTAGTTAGATCATTTTCTATCCATCTATAGCAATTGTGAATCAAAATTTGAGAAAAAGTTGATTTTCATTTTTTTTTCACCACCATCCAATTTTCACAGTATTGTCTTAATACTTGTATATCATGGTCTGAAACCTATAAGTCACCTATAAAAAGTGGAAAACTACCTCTACAGTCGCTCATTATTCACAAACGCATGAAATTGTGACAAATTTTGCACTTAGGTCAGCCCTGGACCTTTTTAATGAATGAACAACTGATTGAGTATTACTCCACAATTCATGGTGTGACGAAATGCAGACTTATTTAAGAAAAAAAATCAATTGAGGCCTTTATGTAATGAATTGATGTTTCCTTTTCGTTGTATGATAAAGATAGATATGACTTCTTAAATACTTTTTATATGAAATAATCAAAATATTTTGAACTACTTTTTGTTGCGTTTTCAGTAATGATGGTAGTAATCATTCTGGGGTTCTCCATGGGGAATAAGAAATGTTATAATTCCAAATTTTACTGAATATTTTGCCAAAAAACATAAAATAAAAAGAAAATTTGTTTGTTTCAGTGAAATATCGATTTTATTTCACTCGTGAACACCAAACAAATGACATTTTCACTCGTGGCTACGCCACTCGTGAAAATATCAATGTTTGGTGTTCACTTGTAAAATAAAATTGATATTTCACTGAAACAAACAAATATCCTCTATATGATTAATCTGAACACAAAGTGCTACCTTGACCTTTATGCTAGGACGTTGAATTTTGCATTCCTTGTCATTTGTTTTATTTGTTAAGATTAAAGAAAAATTCTTCACCCTATGACAAATATGGTCCAGTCAAAATTACTGCTATGAAACGCTAAATCATAAGTTTGATCACAATGCTCAACGCTAACTCACAGGTTAGGGTATTCGGTGATGTAGATGTAACATTGCTTTCTGTATGCATTATTTGCTTAGTATAACTTCAAATGCCTACATATTCAACACAGTAATTGGGACTGGGTGCGTTGCTAATGATAACTTGTGTCCCAAAGATAACTTTGTGCATGAAACTAGGAAGGTTAATAAAGTTTGCAACAACTTCGTTTCGTTTCATAAATAATCTATGAGTTATAATTTATAAATCATTCAAAATACCTTATTGCATAGAACCTTTTGCATCAGTGACCACATCCCGTCCCATTATCCACACACGTCTTTCCCTAGTGTTACGTGTACCATTACCTTTGAGGTTACCGTCCGATTAATGACTACTACATGTAATATAAAGGCAACATATTTAAAACTTTACATTATTTTTATCCTGAAACGTGCCCGTGAAAGTTTCTGACTGGAAAATGATAGATATATTGCAAGATAACTGTTATAGATTTCTAGCCTAAAGGAACATATTTCATTCTGATCGTGAAAACAAGGTAATTACATTACAACTGATATTATTTGCTCTCAGTACTCACTACAGATGAAACTGACATCGAAGGCAGAGTCAGAGATAGTGGAAAGATGGAACTAAGTGTCTTCCCGAAAGATAGCACAACCATTTCGACCCTTAGACATTGAAACGACTGCTTCACGAAAGGTTTTCAGCGTGACATTGGCCTTGGTGGTAGTAGGTATGTTTATAACCTAGCATTGTGGTTAATGCAGTCTAGTCATGTAGAAGTAACAAACTGGACTCTTATATTACCAAGACGGTTATCTTACTGGCGGAATTGACTGCTATTTGTTCGATAAACATTCTAATGTTGCTTTTTGAATGATATTGCAGAAAGTAAGAAACGCTGTATGAAAACGCTCTTTCGTGAAGAAGTGGCAAAAATAAAAGACAAATATACGTCAATTTCGTTTTAGATTAAATAGAATACAACTCTATCATTATTATCTCAGTAAATATATTATCTATATATGATTATAAGATGACTATGTTTTATTCTGCCATAAACAACGTTTTGACGCGCGGGCCGATATGACGTCAAATGGAAAGCATAACGTTAAATAAATATTCGTGTAGAATATAACCGTTTGTATTTATTCACCTTTTGTAGTATCTGATCATGTTAGAATAAGAAAAACATCCTTCTCAGCGTTGTTTACGTCTAATAACCAACTATTTGTCGTTCTAATGCGCAGTTATTAACCTCTCAGGTACCCGGCCTTCGTGGTTAATTACTGCACATGAGAACTCCAAATCATTGTTTATTAGACAATGAATATCGTTGGAACGGATATTATTTCATAAGTATCTAGATCTTACATAGCTAACGATGTTAAGGAAGCGGTATGTGCACTTTTAGTATTTTTAAACATCGAAGCAAATGTCTTTGGAGAGAGTGCAAATCATCATTGACTGTTTTTGCTACAAGTACACGTTGCCGTACTCGTCTTAAATCTCAACCTCTCTATTAATTGAAAAGTAATTAATGCCATCTCGTCTTGTTAGTGTAAGCTTCACATAAAGATAAATTGCATTCTAGCCTGTGTTCTAGGTGTAAAATTTATCATCGAACCGGAACATGCTTGTAATATGTGTATCTCCTCTTGTCAGGAAAGCTTCCCATGAAGATTTATTGAATTCCTGCATATGGTTACTGAGAAAATTAGCGCGGACAAGAATGTATACTCAGCAAAAATAGAAACGTCCCTCCATATTTCAGGAAAGATTTATCGAAAACCAAAAGGGTTACTTTTATGAATCAAAATAGAAAAACAAGTTCATTCATTTCTGTATCAAAACCAATTAATTGCATCTGGCTATCTTGTTAACTTTTCGAGAGATAACCGGTCAAGAGAGTAGGGGGTCAAAATCAAAAATCACAAAAACTCAGAAAGGTGTTATTGAATATTTAGAGTTGGAATTTCAATAAGAAATGTGGCACATCCAGTAAATCTCGTTAGTACCGAGTGTGGCCACCATTTGCATGAATGCATGCAATGATCCTAGCCGCATCGACGTAACGTAACGCAATACCAGTGCGTTGGGCAAATTCCTCCATTCCTGTTGTAACGCCCGTGTAAGATCGCGAACATTGTCAATCTGATGGTTAGCTCGTGCTTTGCGGCCCAGCTGATCCCATATGTGCTCAATGGGGTTGAGATCCGGGGAAACCGCGGACCATGGCATGACGTTGACATTGTTTTGCTGCAAGAATTGAGTGGTGACCCTGGCTACATGAGTGCGGGCATTGTCCTGCATCAATGTTACACCAGGACCATGCTGACGAATAAATGGTAAGGCATATGCATTTAGCACGTCTGCAAGATAACGCTGTACATTAATGTTGCCTTGTACAACAACCAAATCTGTCTTCCGGTTTCCCATGATCCCACCCCAGACCATTACGCTCCCTCCCCCAAACCTGTTCTTCTCAACAATGCAACAATAGGCGAATCTTTCATTTTTACGCCTGTATACCCGTAATCTTCCGTCAGCATGACTGTGAACCGAGATTTATCGGTCAACAAAACTCGGTTCCAGCAAGCCCTTCTCCAGTTCAGATGACGTCGCGCCCATAACAGCCTGGCAGCACGGTGACGTTGGGTCATTATCTGACCAGTGTACGGGCGGCGTGCCCTGATTGGTTGGGCGTTACGACGCAACCGGTTGCGAATGGTCTGCCCTGAGACACCGTATTGCCTAGCAGTGACTGTGGCTGCCAATTGACGTTGACGTAAGTGCGTCAACGTAATGAAACGATCGGCTCTAGCCGTCGTTACACGAGGCCTACCAGGTCGCTGCCGGTCGTCTTCCGACAGCACCCCAACCGACACGCGACTACCCTGGCGGACATCCCACCCGCAAGCATCCCAATTGCCTGATTTCGCTCGTTTTCGGAAAGCCGTGGCATATCGAAAACAGTGAAAAATTAAAGAAAAAATTTAATTTTCAGAATAGCCCCTATCGCAAGAATGGTACGACATGAACTGAATCAACATGTGGATGACATGTATAGCGTGCACGTGCAAAACGTGCAAATGAACGTTCCGGTTACTGGCCGATATGTAAACCGTGCGTATCGGGTAAACTGTACACGATCGTATTCTGAACATCGCCAGGGTTTAAAATACATGTACATTGAACATGTAGCAACTACACAGACAAAGCTTCACCGGCTATAAAACAGGGACGTTTCTAGTTTTGCTGAGTATATATTAAAAGGTAATCAAAAGGCAAAAACCCCGTGGAAATTCATTTAATTTGAATGTGCATCTCCTTTTAATTGTGAAGCAATACATGAAGTTACATGAAATTCAAGTTCCTGAGAAATAGAATGTGTGACGGAGGCATTTACGTAGACATGAACGGGGAACAGTGCTATATCCAAACATTTGGTGAATTACAATGCAGATGATCGAGATTTTGATGTCACGAACATTATGACAGCAGTCATTTTACTTGTAATTCTTTAAGTATTCTCATTTTGTGAATTCAAAATACAGATCTATTTGCAGGATTGAACAAATAGACGCTAGTTTGTATTCAGTAATTTCTGAAATGATAATGCCAAACTCAAGTTGCTCTGTCATCTAGCAGCAGTAACATTATTTGCATGCTAATATTCCTTTAAATTTAGTGTGAGCACTAAAACCTCAGTGCTAGTTTAAATGATGGCCAATATAGCATTGATATTATCGATATAGGTGAATTGAGCAAACAAACCAAAAAGCAAAACAAAACTCTTACCAACATTTAGAAAATGGTCATTTACACGTAAAAGCCTTCCACTCAAATAATCAACAAACACGGGCGCACACGCTCATATGTTGTTTGTTGAATTATTTTGAAATTTCTCAGTGTATTGTTTTCAAATCGGCAAATTCGCATACAAAACATATGGCAAAATATCTATCCTCGACTCCCTCCCCCAGTGGTCTTTACCTTTGCCCAACTGACTTCAAACTCAATATGGGTCATTTAAAGGTTATAACAAATAAGCCTTCCAAGTAATATAATCATACGGTCAACCGTTTTTCAATTGTTAGTAGGAAATATTTTTCATTCATTGTGAAATTGACCTTAGACAAACTGACATAAGAATCAATAGGGGTCTTCCACTCACCATTACCAGTAAGCCTACCAAGTGTTATTACCTTACGGCCAACATTTCTTCAGTTATTGAGTGGAAACCATTTGTAATTCAAGGTGTCCCTTTAACCTGACCTTGCCAGCTGTGACCTTTGATTTTTACCAAGTGACCAGTATCAGTATGGATCTTCCGCCATGACCGATAAACCTAGAAAGTAAAGGATCCTAGTACATACGGTTTATAAGTTATCTAACAGAAACAATTTGTGACGGACAGATAAACGTACACACGAGGCAGACTTTTTAAGGATATCCATTGAAATTTCTTTGATCTTTTTAACCCTAAATACAATTTTTTAGACCTAACAATACTATTTGTAACCATCTCTTGACGGGATGAACTCAAGCAAACTTCATAAGCTAAGTTTCACTCAAACCCTTTGCCCCTAAAAGTGTTAAGTTGCTGAAATAAATTATCAGAATAAGATTTTCGTGTTACAATATGAGAAAATTGTGCAACATTTCTCTGCCACAAGCAAATTATTCAGCTCAAGATATAGGCAGAGTACAGAAAAAAGCTAAATATTACTATATAAAGGCAAGGCTTTTGCCAGGAGAAAAGGTGAGGGACAACACGAACAAAATATTGAAGACACAAGGCAGAGAACAAACATGCATCTTTTACAATTGTAGATTTAATTTCATACCATTTATTTCGCAACAAAAAAACAAAAATAATATCAAACAGGGAATGCTACGTACCAAAAACGCAGCCTCCCCAAAATGAACCCCACAGCACCCAGAAGTGCACACCACCAACACACACACACACACACACACGCATAGCACACACACACGAACACACACACAATCATGTACACACACACATATACACTACCAACACACACTAGCATACAAAGCAAACACACGAGGACAAAACGAACAATTAAAGGAACACAGTGGGGCACCGCCTTGGAACGGTCAGTGGCAAAAACACCACTGGGGAGCTTAAACCGGTTTATGGTGCGCACCCAACCTCACTCTTACCCCCACCAAGTTCAGCATTGAATGTAAAGATACATGTAGTTAATGGAAGGTTATCAATCGTTAAATGATGTTAAGAGCAAGTTGACTGCTGTTTGTAGTTTTTGTGTTTGTCTGTATTAATCGTTTTAGAAAGAGAAGACATGAAAGAATGCACAGATCGTCAAAAACTACCACACTCATGACTAGCTGGTCGATATTGACCCGCAAGGCTATAAACAGTCTAGGACTCTCTCCGAGAACAATGGTATAAACAGTGAAATCCTTAGTCGAGTTATCTTTTCTTAGTGTTAAATTAATGACAGATTGTGCCCTGAGAACTGTAGGACGTTTGATTACAGACGCAATTTTTAGGAGATTTATTGTTTTGCATTCTTACAGTGAATATTTAATGTTATAATGTTATAATTTATAGAATAAATGAAAAGATGCTTAAGGTGACCCACTATTTTACTGTATACATAAGATACGTGTTTATATACACGTATTATACATGTCTTACATGTATAAGTATTATTTTCTATGTACACCTGTTAAATCAGTTTATGTATTGTTTATGTATTGTTATGTGCTGTGGGGTTCGTTTTGGGGAGGCTGCGTTTTTGGTACGTGGCATTCCCTGTTTGATATTATTTTTGTTTTTTGGGGGGTATGTCTCTTTAATAATAACTATATATTCACAGTACTACAATAAGAGCTTTGCAGGTAATACAATGTAGTTTACATTAACTATAAATCGTTTAAATAACAGGAATATTTTAAAGTATACTAAATAAGGCAATGTCCTACAGACACAAACATTGAAATAAGTGTAACAGAAACCTATGTATACTCAGCAAAACTAGAAACGTCCCTGTTTTATAGCCGGTGAAGCTTTGTCTGTGTAGTTGCTACATGTTCAATGTACATGTATTTTAAACCCTGGCGATGTTCAGAATACGATCGTGTACAGTTTACCCGATACGCACGGTTTACATATCGGCCAGTAACCGGAACGTTCATTTGCACGTTTTGCACGTGCACGCTATACATGTCATCCACATGTTGATTCAGTTCATGTCGTACCATTCTTGCGATAGGGGCTATTCTGAAAATTAA
Source organism: Saxidomus purpurata (assembly GCA_022818135.1). NCBI lineage: Eukaryota > Metazoa > Mollusca > Bivalvia > Venerida > Veneridae > Saxidomus > Saxidomus purpurata. The sequence continues at coordinate 26,852,097 of JAFMSR010000008.1, forward strand.
ATTCCTTTCTTTAATTTTTCACTGTTTTCGATATGCCACGGCTTTCCGAAAACGAGCGAAATCAGGCAATTGGGATGCTTGCGGGTGGGATGTCCGCCAGGGTAGTCGCGTGTCGGTTGGGGTGCTGTCGGAAGACGACCGGCGCGACCTGGTAGGCCTCGTGTAACGACGGCTAGAGCCGATCGTTTCATTACGTTGACGCACTTACATCAACGTCGTTGGCGCCAAGTCATGCTAGGCAATACGGTGTCTCGGGCAGACCATTCGCAACCGGTTGCGTCGTAACGCCCAACCAATCAGGGCACGCCGCCCGTACACTGGTCAGATAATGACCCAACGTCACCGTGCTGCCAGGCTGTTATGGGCCGACGTCATCTGAACTGGAGAAGGGCTTGCTGGAACCGAGTTTTGTTGACCGATAAATCTCGGTTCACAGTCATGCTGACGGAAGATTACGGGTATACAGGCGTAAAAATGAAAGATTCGCCTATTGTTGCATTGTTGAGAAGAACAGGTTTGGGGGAGGGAGCGTAATGGTCTGGGGTGGGATCATGGGAAACCGGAAGACAGATTTGGTTGTTGTACAAGGCAACATTAATGTACAGCGTTATCTTGCAGACGTGCTAAATGCATATGCCTTACCATTTATTCGTCAGCATGGTCCTGGTGTAACATTGATGCAGGACAATGCCCGCACTCATGTAGCCAGGGTCACCACTCAATTCTTGCAGCAAAACAATGTCAACGTCATGCCATGGTCCGCGGTTTCCCCGGATCTCAACCCCATTGAGCACATATGGGATCAGCTGGGCCGCAAAGCACGAGCTAACCATCAGATTGACAATGTTCGCGATCTTACACGGGCGTTACAACAGGAATGGAGGAATTTGCCCAACGCACTGGTATTGCGTTACGTTACGTCGATGCGGCGTAGGATCATTGCATGCATTCATGCAAATGGTGGCCACACTCGGTACTAACGAGATTTACTGATGTGCCACATTTCTTATTGAAATTCCATCTCTAAATATTCAATAACACCTTTCTGAGTTTTTGTGATTTTTTGATTTTGACCCCTACCTCTCTTGACCGGTTATCTCTCGAAAAGTTAACAAGATGCCAGATGCAATTAATTGGTTTTGATACAGAAATGAATGAACTTGTTTTTCTATTTTGATTCATAAAAGTAACCCTTTTGGTTTTCGATAAATCTTTCCTGAAATATGGAGGGACGTTTCTATTTTTGCTGAGTATATGTCTAGACAATTCTAAATGTTAACATAATAATTATCAAAAAAGAGCCTTGAAAGCCTTAAATCAAAATTTAATGAAATTAAAGTACAGATTTGTTTGGAATTTAGCACAAATGTTCTTTAGCATAAATATCATAATGTCTGAAAATATAAAGTTCATTGGTTGTCTAAAAGTGTGACTTCCAAAAACAACTTGTGTTGTCTGCTTCAAGATTTGAATTTGCCTCTACAATGATTGGCAGCTTCTCCATTGCCTGAGAGCTAATAATATCACATCAGTTGTATGAGTCACACACATTGACATAAGGCGGGAAAATTTCACATGTAATGTTTTGTGTAGAACAGTTCAATATTATATAAATTTTATGCATAATTAGCTGTAATAAGTTCCATCCCATAATTAAATGTTATCTGGTATGAATTAATAGTCCCATGAATGACCTAGGTGTAGTTTTTCACAATATCCATTCGTCAAACGTACTCTTCATATAATAATAACCTTGAATGTTTATCAAAATTAATGGCATTTATCAGAGCTAATTAAGTGACATTCCTTTCTGGTGTATATCTAGATAAATGATATCTCCGTGATATAGTTAGCTGGCCATTGACTCACTTCCGAAAGAAGAAAATCTATTTACAGCAAATGTAAAGCAATCATAATATATAAAGAAAATGTACTTGAGAATCATACATTAACTTAATGTTTGATCCTTCAATAAAACATTTCAATAACTGAAAGTTAACTTTTTATAGAAGTGACCTCACACAAGTGTACAGTAAGCTGTGTTATTTATTCTGAAATTCACTTCCCGACATCAAGCAGATGATTTCTGTGTTTACATTATCACATTACAAAATATTGTTAACGGTAGTACAGCTCCTCCCTACACTCTGCTGCGGCCGGTATTTCACTGAAACAAACCCCGGCCTATATTTATACATTCCATTTTTCAACAGATTATTCCAATGTACTTAATATCAATGTCTGTTTATTTTTTTTTGTTTTCTTCTTAAGAAGTAATAAAGGTGTCCCTGTATTTTGTCGTTGAATAAAATACAGTCAAGATTCCGGATGCGTACATGTAGTAATTGAATCACGAGTGCGTGGCACGAGTGTTTCAATTTATCGCATTCGAACGACTGACTATATTTTACTTTACGAGAAAATATTTGCACATACACTCAACAACTTTTCTAAGTATACACCTAAACGAAGGCTTGTAGTTTTTTTCAATTTTTAAGATATTTTGATGAATATTTCAAAATCCTAAGATCAAAGATAAATATTTAACATTCCATCAGAGTTATAAAGATAGGTACCAAACACTATGATCCGCATCGCTGTAAACACAGTTACCCAAATATTCAAAGTCACAAAACGTTAAAATTACCAGACTGTGATCAATCTGCGCGTAAAACAGACACTCGTTTTTGATTCACTATTATAAAATTAGCAGACTTGTGGCAATGTTTGCTCATTCAAATCCTTTAAGAAGATGTTATTGGGCAGATGTAAATTGTAAAGAGGAATTTTGACAGTTTTAACATATTTTAATCCTCAACTGCATCTAAACCGAATATAGGTTTGATAGAACATGAGTACCCTGACTTCATTTTCAACCCGTTTGTCGATTCGACGTACCCGTGTTCAAGTAATTGTATTCGGTATTTCTCATTGATCACTCGTTGTCACTTTGATGTGTGAACATTTGAATTTGAAGAAAAAAAGCACTGTATGGAATCGGTCAGCGAGGTTTGTTGGATAAATGCATGGAAAAGGAAATTCTAGAAAGGTTAAAAAGATCAAATCCATCATTAAATTTAGTGTTTGGAGGATATGTTGATCAAGGCAGAATATAATGTATCTGGAATTTGCAACAAAAACTAGACTTTTCTAGATAATTTGGAACAACTTTATAATTACCGTAATTTACGGTTTTGTGAATTTCACATTGAGTAGTGCGGTGATGTAAACTCTGTAAGACAATGAATTTGCCATTCATTATTATCAACTTAGAAGAATGAATCTAATAATTTGTTGACCAATTTTCATGAGCGTATCTTTTACAATGGTTTTAGATATTACACATAATTGTGGTGTATACTTAGAAAAGTTGTTGAGTGTATTCATGATTTCGATTCTAATTGAAAACTATCCCGAACTATATTCAACTCGTAGCAGTACAGCATTATAACGCGAAATAATGTTGGACACACTTGTTTCTATACGACACGTCATTGCGTCATTTTGCGGCACGTCGTCCTTGGTTAAGGTAGTAGACTCCTAATGAAAACCTCCACTTGAAACTCTTCAATTTTAATGCCCTAGCCTAGGTTGTTTAGCATTGGACTGACGATCTTTTGAGGTTTTTGGGGGCGTAGGTTCGAATCCAGACGGAACCAAATTTATTTGTTTTACTTTTTCTTCTTTGTTTTCATTATTTTGCACTTTTCTTCATATGATTATATTGTTTTTAGACTAGAAAGAAAATAAATATGTTTTTACGAAAAATAATTAGCTTATTTGAAGATTTTATTACTTGCAGACACGTCTAAAATCACCGATGGAGAATTTCAAACTCTCATTATTTTAAATAGAAACATTGTGAATTTTTTGCATGCTGTTCCCAAAATGTTATAGATAATTATAAATATACAAAAAGTTATGCCCCGTTTCTAGAAAATGTTAATATTTCCTAAAAACTTTGATGTTCAAAATTGAACATGGCCAAAAATGTACACGAAAATTGTAATACACTGTACTACCCATTTATTTCATAAAAGTTTTATAAAACCTGTTGATAATATTGTAAATGGTGTATAAATTCTGAAAGAAAATATAGTTCTTGTTACTCTGATACCAAATCTGTACCAAATTATTGAATAATAAATGAAATACATGTATTTTCTTATCTTTTGTGCGATGTCATTTTATAAAGAATTCCAAAATGGGGGTAGGGTTATTCAAATTCATATAACTAAGTTTTTTCACGGTAAAATTCTTTCAAAATTTGTTTTTAAATCCAGGAAATGATATAGATTAAGAAAATATTAAACCTATAATGATTTGAATTAGTGCCCATTAGGGGTCTACTACCTTAAACGTGCTGTATTTTATCGTGATATAAAATACAACCTTTTCCCTGTATGTTTATATAGGAAACACAGCCCTGCGTGTTAGGATCTATGTTAAAATGCATTAATGAGATAATGGGATACATTACGAAACGAAAACAAAAAATACAGAACAAAATGTGTGCAAAGACGATTTCAAAACTCTAATATATAGAATAATACTTTTGTGGCAATACCTGTTGCAGTAGTGATATTTCAATAGTTTGTCATTCTTACAAAGCAGTCACCAAAGAAACAGTTACACAAATTGAGTCAAAAAAAACCTTTTCGATAAAAATGTATTTCCTACATACCTCTTTGTAAAACAAGTGACTAACCAAGCAGTGTAAATATAAAACTCGGGTATGACTTAGATTTTGTTAAGATACTTCTATACAATACGACACATCATAAAAATTGTTTTAGATGTTATCCTTACATGTAACAGAAGACAATACCATGCTCATGACAATTTAAGTTTAATGTGATTAAGTCGATTAACGGACATCAGACATTTTGTCCTCATATGGGCACATGTACTCCTTTGGTTGTGATAGAGAAATCTTCAGGAAAAAAAACATACACAATTCTGAAATGCACAGTCGCCTTAACATAAACCCAAAAAATGTGCTTTTAATTTCAAAATGTAACACCCTCGCAATATACTTTAAAAAGAATGACATTACTCGTGTGTAAACCTTGTTACTATTTTTCAACATAAGTACTGTGTAAGTTAAATTTAAGTGCTTAACTAAGGGGACGTCGTAGTTAGATAATATGCAAGGTATTATGATAAGTTTGAATGTCACATGCATTCTAATTAGGCTAATGACGTAGATCCCATCACATGCACTTACAGCGAAAGTAAACAGCACAGAACAAAGCACTAAGCCGTTGTTGAGAGTGTGGTGATCGACAAGGGAGCCAATCATGCCATTGTGGATGAGTTCTACGTTTCTAGGTGCATCTCAGTTACTGTAGATATACATGTAGTATGCTTTATCTGTCTCCTTTTATTTGTAAATAACTCCTTTGTTTATAACGTTTTAATTTCCTGTTTAATTGATCAAAACACGGGTACGTTAAAATGAAAATAAAATTAACGTTCTTATGTGTTTTATAAAATAAAAGTTATTCGCTATGCCCAAGTTATTCCCAGATGCGCTGCACATAGACCTACAACTTCGGAGAGTCCAATGCAATTACCCCAGATTCTACCTATCTTATGTACGTCTTGAGCAAGACAATAGCTTTCCAGAACAACTAAGGTCATACAAATATCTTTTGATATGAAATGTGCAAAGGGAAAGCGAAAAAAAGGGGAAATTCCCGAAATTGAAAATATACCAAACGCATCTGTACATGTATTGTAAACTGCTGCATCTGTTGAAATTACAACTGCTAGTACATCTACTGCAGTTGATTTGTATGAGTCACAAGTATCCTTTACATCATTAGTAACACAGCATTCAACTTCATTGTCTGACTTTGCAACTCTGACAGTGCAGTCATAGCTTTCCCTTCCTTAATCCTCGAGTTCTTCAGATCTATTAGAAAAACCATCGTCTACAACAGAATCAATAAAGTTATGTGTGTGGTGTTTGTCTGAAAGTTTGTAAAAGAAGACTGATCATAAGTAGAATTGATTCAGTGTAATTCATGCTAAAAATATGGCTACATAGAAACTGTGCAGGTTTGTGGACAAAAAGGCTGTAGATGGAAAAAGAAGATACGGACTTTTGTTGTAAGCAGTATCAGTGATAAAATAATCAGAATTTCTTTGTGTTTACTTGATATTCAGTTAAATAAACAAAACAATGGACCAGATGGATGTGATTTACCAAGACTGAAGACTGAAGTTAGTATAACGTACGTCAGGTCTGTACATTTGGATATTCACTTTAAATCACCAGCCATTATGTGTTTGCAGTATGGGAAACGTTGTTTTTTGTAACCTATAGCATAAACTAAGAAGTGTTTTTTAAGCAATTTGTCGTTATTTGATACCGTAAGACAGGCTTGATGTCGTGCTAAAATGTTTGGCTGTAATGTCACTGGACAAACGGCTGATGTTCGAATCCTAGAAATTGTTTTCTTGTTAAGAAACATTTTGTATATAAATAATGAATTGCTGCTGTAGATAAAATGATGGATGGATAAATGGATGGATGGATAGATGGATGGATAGATAGATGGTTGAAATAAACAATGCATACATATACATATTATTAGACGTATACACAAGTTTATTAACCATGATATGCACATCAATACCAAAAAAAGTGAAAAGTGATTCTCCCTTATTTCCATTGTGGAAAGGCATGATTATTTACTTTAAATGAATCAATGGAATCATAGAATCACAGACCTAGGTTATTACAACATCATTGTATGCATGAGATCACGTACTGTATGACTAAAAATTTCAGTAATATGTCTCACGTCTTATGACATAAGCCTGACTAGTTGAAAGTATATTTACCAGAACCAGCTGCAAGAGATCGTTAAGTGTGATAAGACACTAAAACAAAAAAGTGATCGTTAAGAATGATAATACACAATGTTAAACTAGGACAACAAATGATGTTTGACGACTTCCTTAAAACTCTTAAAAACTGTAATACTACGTATTAACTGTGGTAGGTTATTTCAAAGGATACACCGCTGATAAGCAGAATACTTTTTACCAAATCCCTTTACCTTGGGAATACAGTTACAACCACTGTTATTGACATTTCACCTGGATGGATCATCAGGATTTGGACAAGAAGTTACCCTAATCCTTGTACATGTACATTAATGCATTTTAACGTAGAATCTAACACGGGTGGCTCTGTTTCCTATATAAACATACAGGGAAAAGGTTGTATTTTATATTACCATAAAATACAGCACGTTTAATCAAGGATGATTGTGTAATGAGTGTACAAGATTAAAATGTTCTCCCCGGTAATCTAGAGTAATGCCTGACTTAACTTTGAAAACATGACACAAACTTATTTTGTTAACCCGTTTTTCAACTGGTAACCACCTTTACTACCTAAACAGGCCTGGACCAACATGCAACATACATCCATATCCATGACGAACAGGCATAATCAAAGTGGCACTGGATGAGGGATGTAACCAATAGCTATCTGGTATGTTGTGTTAGAAAATCACGTTTTCTATACAGGAACTTTAATCTAGCGTTGGCTTTACTAATTACTGACCTTGCCAGGCTCACCAGACAGGCTAGGTCCAAAGTGGCGCCAAGATACTTAACTGAATGGACAGCATCAATAATCTTGCCATTACGTTATATTTCAATACTGGATTGAGACCTTATGTTTGGTTTTGAGTCAAACAAAATGGACTCTGTTTATGTCATTAACAGTTTTCACCGTTACTGCATCAAATAATGTAAAAGTGTAAAATACAATGTTTATGGAAAATATGATGAATATCACAGATGTACTTTATCTTTATAGTACAAACAAATTGAACCTTTTGGGATTCAAACCTTAAATGTCAGGTTACCACGCTTTTAGATATACACAGCTTATGACTGAGCTGTCGCTGAATCGAATATCCGACAATTAAATACACATAATTAAAATAGTCTGAATTAAAAAGTGGTAACAAACAGTAATGTCTCTGTTAATTTAGTGATAGCATAGTACAATGTTTTAAGTAACATATCAGGGCAAAACAGAATGACCACATAACTTAAATATCTGCCAATTTGGTATGACTACACTCAACCACTTTTCTAAGTATACACCTAGAAGACATTTTGTAGTTTCTTCAATTTTCAAGATATTTTGATGAATATTTCAAAGTCATAAGATCAAAGATTGATATTTAGTATTCTATCAGAGTTATAAAGATAGGTACCAAACTTATTGGTCCACAGCGCTGTAAACACAGTAACCCCAATATTCAAAAGTACAAAACGTTAAAATAAGCAGACTGTCTCAATCTGCGTGTAACACATCGACCTTTATGATTCCTAAAATAAAATTAACAGACTTTGTAAGGTTTGATTATTCAAATTCTTTACGAGGTGTTCTTTGGCGGTTGTAAAGTGTCAAAGAAGTTTGAGATTTTTGCCCGATTATTATGTCCCATATTTTAATCGGATGAAGATTTGACGGAAAATGAGCCCCTAATGTTTTTTCAACTCATTTGTGGCTTGGACGTACTCGTCTTAAGAATTGGTATTTGGTACTTTTCATGAATCGCTAATGGTAGTTTGTTGTGTGAAAACGTACTTGGAGAAAAAAGCACTGTATGGAACCAATTGATAATTGACGAGGTTTGTTTGATAAATGCTGGGAAAGGTAATTTTATAAGGTTTAGACAGATCAACTCCGTTAATAAATTGAGCGTTGAGATAATTTTTTTAAAGCGGGTATATGAAATTAGTACCAGAAACCGTTTTTTAACAACTTTGCTGTTCTAGAAATTTGCAGAATTTGAATTCAATTTCAGTTTTGTGATTTCACTTTAGGGTGCGGTGTGTAAATCTCTGAGACATGTAATCATCTTATGCTCATTCTTTATACGTATTGAGGAATGAATCCTATTTGTTGACTTTTCATGCCTATCTTTTCAAAATGATTTTGAAATGACACAAATGGGTTTGTAAAGTCTGGAATGTTCAAAGATGTGAAAAGGAAATGCAGCCTTATCGACCAAAAGCGATTTCGAAATAGTTATCAGCCGGTTAGAATGTTTCGAAATCTGTATAATTATATTTAAATTCAGCAGAACATACTCTTTCATGTTCAACCTTATATGAATTACGATATGATATCTTTAGATAAAGTAACAGTTGTGTGATGAGAAAAAACCTTTGCCAACATCAAACCTTACACTTTGTACATGTACTGAAAGTGGCAAACTTGAGATCTCCCCCCCCCCCCCCTAAAAAAAAAATAAATCCGAGTGACATTTTCTCTGTAAATATAATGCAGCTACTATTGTATGAAATATAGTTTCAAGTAAAGAACATATTTATGCACAATGTCATGATATACACTTCAGTCAGAAGGGTAACATTATGCTTTTACAGTGCACTCTTAAGCTATTCATTGCACACTGTCTTTGTTGTTGTTAATTGCATCACAAGTGAAACAAAGTTTTTATTTGCCATTAATATATACAGTTAACTGTGAATTATTTTATTAATCAAACAATAGAATAAAGATTTATCAAGTAAAATTCAATAAAACATTTTGAAAAATTCAAAGTGAGTTTTAAAACGAAAGCAATTAATGATAAATAGAAACGGCAAGTACAGCGTGAGAGTTATCTTTTCGTTACTCGACAACTTCTCCGGGCACGGACTTATACGTGCTACGGCTAAATGCACACCAACCATAAATTTTTAAATAATGTTGTCATCTACTAATGAATGAATCGAATTTCTTGTATTCGAAGATGGGAAACATTTTCAGCAGTGTGCTTTTTGTCACTTTCACACGATCCTTTTGCACATCAGTCAAAAGATGTGTTTGATTCATTGTTCGGTTATTTCTGTAACTTGAAAGGTATGACATGTATCATAACATGGCTTGGTAGTGAAATACCTACTTGTGCATACGTATCAGATAAAGATAAGCTTTCTAAAGTTTTTTTAGACGTTGCTGACTTCGGACCTCCAGATTTTGGTTCAGCATTGACAGATACCACACTTGCATTATTAACATTTATAAGTTACATGTACATAAGGATAAAATATGAACAGTAACTATTTTTCTTGCTCATGCTGATCCTTAAAAAAAAAAAAAAAAGGGGAAGCCAAAAAAAATGTAAGCGTAGAAAGCCTTGAACCCTGTCCGCGTGGGTGACAAACCATGACGTAACATGAACCATTTCTGATACATTGTACCTCTACGAGTATTTAGGACAACTTAAGTACGTTTTATATTACGCCCTGTTAACGGTCTTTTTATGTTTAAATCGTCTTAATATTCTTACAAACTATCAAATAATTATATATCTGAATAGATCTGGTCACCAGTCGCCCGGCCAACTGGTAGGAATCCAGTTGAGGTTATAAATAGTAACACAATAAAGAGGTATTTTAGCGGCATTTTAAACATATGAGAAGATTGAGTTAATTATTTAGGTCTTAAACCAAAATTGTCCAAGCGACATGGTTCCTAATACCTTGGTAGATATACAGCCTGTACGATATCGATGTGTAACTATAATCTGGTTAATGACCACTTTTACGCATACAATATGACCGTGACGCGCTGTATCTTCACTTTGTTACATTATTTGGCAATAATTGATAAAAAAACCAAAAACTTTCATTTTTGTATTTAGACCTAAAAAACTGATGGCCACTATATTTTCCCCAACAAAAACATCATATTTGCTTCAAAATCCTCCAAGACCATGGCACCCGTGTTTATTTCTTTTTTTGGCTATACCCTATGAAAAAGCATGTGGAAAGAATACATGAAATATTACATATATATATTGAAACAGATATGATGTTCAACCAAAAAAATGATGCTGTTGTGTTCTGGAATTTTACTGCCCATCGTAAATTGAAGTAGTTTTGACGCCAAATTCAAATGTCACACCTTAGATGAAACGTGTTGCAGTTTTGTATGTACTGGACATTGGTAACTGAAATTTACCAAATATTGATATTGAAATATTGTTTGTTCAAAATATGCATGAAAGCTAGTTTCAAAGTATTTTGTCCGAATCCCATTTTCCCGTGTCACTGGTCAATTGATATATAGTCAAGCTACACATAACTTGGAAATACAACATGTACATATCGATGTGTAACTATAATTGTTCTTTTTCATAGATGACTAACTTTGACATATTTGGCAATAAGCATTATTTAAAACATGGTTAAACATTGTTTGCAAGTGACATCCGGTAACAAATTACATTAAAAGCGTGTTTCGAATGTCGTCAGATCGATGAATATTTGCGCCAATCAAATGTCATCTTGATGAAACGTTTAGCATCAAGCAAACAATATACATGTACACAAAATATAATCAGTACCAAAGGTAGTCTGAAGTGAATAATATCTTACCATTTTGCATGATTTCGAGGGATAATATTGACATTTTGTCCACTTTTGACTCCGCTGTGGGGAGAATCGTAACAAATCACTGACGTCGAATGGACATGATAGCCCGATGTCGTCGAGACGTAACAATTTTTTTGAAATAAATGTGCAAAGTACGTAAATGCAAATTACAGAAACAAATACTCTATACAAGAAGAAATATAGAGATTTGTTTAAACTAATATCAATCGTTTTTGTCTTTTCCAAATATTCTCAATAAGCGTGTCTTCTTTTATACTAATTTCAAATAATTCATATGAAACCTTGATGCGAATAATGTTTCTGATAAAATAATTTTCAAAATCTTTTCTTAAGTAACCGTCTGTGATTTGCTAGAAAAGTTACTTTCTACAAATGCTTAGTCATAAAAAGGAAAATGTGCATCGCAGCATGTTGAAAATGTATCAAATCTTCTATGAACATATTCTGTAATGATGAAATTGCACACAGTCTCATTTTTAAGCGAAGGATAATAATTAGAAATTTTGTACTTTAAAATGTATGTATGTTAAAATACTTAAGAAATCATTTAAGATGCTACTAGAATACGACTCCAGAATTCTAAAAGTAGGTAGATATAGAATTTTGGTCCAGGTAAAGATCAATTTTTATGTTAGCACTAAATATAATTCTTCTTTCCTATTTAGCTTTAACATTGAAGTAAAAAGCTCTACCTGGCGGCACCTGTATTTAAAAGAAACATGATCGTTTTTCTATCATTCTTTCAAGAATATTTTAGCGATTTCAATTTTTTCAAGTGTACACTATGTTGACAACAGTCTTTATTCGAGAGGCGCCAATTTAACGTGTTTGATGCTTTACAAAAGCGTTATTTCTGCAAAAATGAATATTCCGAAGCCTAAAATGTACTTAATAACACTACGTCAAAACCATAGTGCATTAAAAATGTCCACGACGGTTAAGTTATTCTAAAACAAAAGGAAGAAGCAACGGAGAAAGGAAACGAACATACGAAACTATTCCTCTACCTACGACTTACCATTTTTTTTTCTTTTTTCAAGGTATCTGTCTTCGGTAAGAATATTACAGTTTCCGAACAATTTGTTGTAATACAGATGGACATTTTTTCGAACAGGAATAAATAAAATGTAAATGAAATAATTCCTTTAAGCAGTTTTCTGAGTCTTTAAATTTCATGTTGTAATAGCTGTATTTCTAATTATTTCAACATATAAAACATTAAAAACGGTCATATACATTGTACCATAGGTACATTTGACAAGTAGTTTTCAATGAAAGACGAGCACTCATTTTGTCGAAAGTAGCATACATTTTTTGTACCTGCGTTCTGTTTAGGACGGGCTTGCAATACTTCTAAAAGGAGCAATAATGATATCTGCTTTGTTTAATTTAAACTAATTTATGTTCTCTTTATTGAGAAAAAGTTCTTACAACTTGTATGTATCGCTCTAGAGTCATATCTGCTTTATTCTATCATTTTCTCTATATTTAATCGGAATGAAACGGTTACATAATCATAAAAACAGTTGTTTTTTATCAAACTTATGGCACTGTTATTATTGTATGAGTATATATCAAAGACCATGATTTTTTTTCTTAAAATGAACTGTGAATTCACTTCAATGTCTCATACTAGCAACTTTTATCAACTCGAAATGTATCCACCTCGGTGGTTAGTATCGCAGAATTGAAATCAATAAACTCTCCACTGATTGAAGGTCATTGGTTCGAGCCTTGCTGCCTACGATGACCTCATACCCCGCTTGGTGACAAAATGTCATTACTCAGAGCAAAATGCTCTACTAAAACATATATAGCGCATTCCGTACTAGAATATTTATGATCTAGCCTCAGTTCTTTTCGGCAATTCTGACGAATCTTGCATAAAAAAGAGATTGAGTAAATTTTATATGTAGCTGAAACACATTAATGACACAAAATTTATTTCTTTGATCTCCGTTTTCGCAGAATATTTATTCACTGTGCAAACATTTCAGAATTTGCTCAGGTGTTAACTTCTAAGTCTCAGGAGCACGAGCACGAGATGCTGTGTTTCCTACATAAACATACTTGTATTTTAAAACAATTTAATTAATTGCCCCCTTAAAACTTTTATTGTGTCGCCAGAACGCCGATAACGTCGGATGCGTACTGTGTGACATCATCAATGGCGTCGTAACATCACAATAGGACGTACAGAAAAGTAGACAAAATCGTGAGTATATATTTTTCCGTCGCCCATGAAAACATTTACACCAGTGATGTAAAAAATGTTCACCAGTGGTGTAACAGTAGCTCATCTTTAAGAAATTCAAATGTCATGGGCGCAAAAGGGAAACTGATTTCGATTTACAACATCCGCAGTTAGCTTCCAAGCGTTTCTCTGACACACGCGGAAATAATAATTAAAGAACCCAGGTTTCATCAATTTTGACAAGACTTTCGAACGGTTTTATTTGGGCCAAGAACGTGTTTCAAGAGTGTTACACTGATCTTCCTTTTGTTTCATTTTGTTCTTGGCACCCAGTCAGCCGTCACCTTTCTTATGCCTTAATATCCATGCATGATGTTCCAGACAGACCTGTATGATAAATGCAAGACCTCAATTATCTCTGAAATATAATTAGCCGGTCAACTACAACGAACTTGATTCCACTGCCTTTCACGTCTGCAAGGTATGTTAAACGTCGTTTAAATTCAGCAACCTAAGACAGACCTTTCTGTAAGCATCTGGCAACTCCTTGTGAATTTCACTGTCCGTTTTCTGCTTCACAAACAGGTAGCGAATAACAGCTCTATAGTTAAGAAAAGAGATTTTTTATCGGTCTATGAAAACACGATTAAGTTGAAAGACTTTTCCTATATCTCAACACATGTATAGTTATACCAAGGAACAATCCTGCACCGATTGCATAACGTTAAATTGGTTAGGCCGGTTATTTTCTGATTAGCCCTCGTAATATTACATGTAACTTGCTACGTTGCAAAACGGCCGCCGTTTTGAAATGATTCTTCTCACAAACAGACTGTTTCTGGGAAATTGCATCAATTATATTATAAACATATTGTGGTCCATTACATATCTGTATTCAAGAGAAAGTTATAAAGGAAGACCATGATAACTGGGTCTCACATCGGATGCAAGTAAGTCAGTTTAAATCGAAAGAAAATGTGTGCTTTTAAAATAATCATTCTAAGACGTTTTTGGTTATATATCATGCCGTTCGTTTGATTTCTGACTTCGACTAGCTAACAACACTTTTTAAGGGCAAACAGTTATTACAAAATCAAAATACTGGCATATTTATTTAACTAGCATGTAAGCCTTTATAAAACGAGACAACACATGCATTCTGATGCATATATTACATAGTTAACATACTTTTTATAACCTTTTATTAGCGAGTCTTTTCACAGCTCATTAACACTATTATACGAAAACCTGCTCTTAAGAGATGAGTACTTTACAGACAAAGCCGATCGAACTGCATTTCAAATGGTTTACCGATTATAACGAGACAAGCATTCGCATTGATCAGTTGTAATATCCTACTTACATTTCTAACTTAAATGTTTCAAAAAGTGTGCAACTGTTATACAATGTTTGCTTCAAAAAGATGGTTCTTGTGATGAGATGAGCAACAGTCTGTGTGGCAAAAGTAACTTGTAACGTTTTTGTTCTGTAGAAAACTAACTAACTATTTCAACCTCATGTATAAAAAAAAATTCTAATCCACTGAGCATTTCTACATGATGATCGCCTAATACCGATCAATAATCATTTTATGCGTCTCACGTTTCTTCACCGTCTTCCTTTATCTAGAAATGTTCAAAGATTTATGACGTTTTCATGGAAAAATCCTATCGTTAAACAAGCATGTTGAAGAGACACAAATCTTTGGTAACCATTCCAATGTTCACTTTGTTCACTACCTGTCTTTATAAACGTCTTATACCACCTACTTTAGTAGTACATGTATAATAGATAAACCTGTCAAAAATGAAAGCTGTCTAAATGCAAGATAAATGCATAGCACTACCATAAGAGGGGTATTCACAAAATTTGAGAACAACGCACTTCCGAAGAAATTACATGTACACCAAAAAATTCAACAGGGTTTGTTTTCTATTGCATAGTTTTAAGCCCTTAAACACAACATACTCGTATACACTGTCCCTATTTTTGAAAGCAAGAAGCCAAAAAAGATGAAAATTGGGTCTTACATGATGCTTTAAATATACCAGATAAACAGATTATGCAATTAGTTATCCTGAGGAAGTTTTAAGTGTTTATGATCCAAAACGTCATTGCATTTTAGGAACATTTGTGCTGTAGAAACTATGGTAGCAGAAGACTTGCGATATACAGTCTCTTAGATAGTTGCATCAGTGGGTATTTTATCGGATAGTCTTCACTACATTCTGATACAACGCTTCTGACAAACGAGTAAAAGACGTAACGGGTAAAATACTGCAAATGTCTTTTAAAAGTGTACAAAAATGCTGATGAAAGACGACTTGATGAGGTCCTCACAGATGATGAAACGTGGATCTATTATTTTGAATTTCAAAGACGGGTGAATGAAGAAGATTCTTTCAATTGACGTATTACCTATACAGTAGTGTTTAAGTTATATCAAAATGCATCCGATTTTATGGTGTACATTGAAATAAACGTAAATGGTAGAGTAACTGTTTATGAGTGAAATATAGACACCTAAATACGTTCTTATTTTTTCACAACTCATCGGTCAAACTGTTTTATTCAAAAATAAAATGTCATGTTTAGGCAATAATATACCATTTAAAATGTAATAATGTATTTGCTAACAATGTATTTCATATGAACACTGTAAGGGGACCAACAATTTTAAAAAAACTACTGGTATACTTAGCGTCGAAATGAAATTTTAAAAAAAATGAACATCAATGTGAATCAATAATTAAAACAAATATAACAAGTGCGTAAATATGACATGATTATAAAAGCTATGGAACAAACATGTTGAAAATTTCATATTTTATAACATAGTATAATATAGTATATACATTTTTGGAAGAATACACAGACTCAGAAAGTTCATTTTACTATATACAACGTGTGTAAAAATGTAAAATTTCTCCTATGCAGTAAACAAATACAACGTGAATGTATTAAACAGTAACATAAGCGTATGTGAAATGCTCCGAAAATAGCTCACGTTTCATGATGCAATATTTCCCTATCGCAATTTATGCATTTAAGATTTATACAGTACTCAAAAGTTACTAAGAATTTTATTATACTGAACAAAATAAGTAACTTCCGCTGTGTTTAAGTGCAGATGTACGTAAATATAAAAAGAAGAGTTAAATCATTTTTATGTATTCCAAGAGTATTTCAATGTGAATTTGTGTGTAAAATTTTATCGCTCTACGTTCACGGAAAACTGATGAAATGGTTGGTTAAATGTGGTAGGGGTCGTAGACCAAAATCACACATTAATACCGGGTATGGCCAAATTGAGCATCGAGTACTGCCTGGCATCGTTGGCGCATAGAACCGACAAGTGTGTTGATTTCGGCTTCTGGAATGTTGCTCCACCCCTGGAATAGGGCGACGCCTTACACGCTGGTCCAAATTATACAACAGGTGTTCGAACCCTGCTGTCACTTCGATGAATTGAAAATCTTGATTCGTCGGGGGAGAGAACGCTATTCCACTGTTGCCTTATCCAGCGATGATGTGTACGTGTCCAAGTAACACTATTTACGCGGTGACGTCGCGTCAATACACAGCCAACGTAAGAACGACGTCCACATAGACCACCCTCGCGCAGACGATTGTGTACAGTTTGGGCAGATATTCGGTTGTTATGTATACCAGGGGTATTGGCAGCAGTGGCAGTGGCAGTTTGAATACGATTGCACTGGTGTGTGTTCATGATATAGCGGTCTTGACCAGGCGTTGTGACTCGCGGACGTCCACTACGTGGTAAATCGTCCGTACGCCCTGTTGCTTGAATACGTTTCCTAAGGTTTCGAATATCACGGCTAGAACTGCAAACAACCCTAGCAACATAATTCGTCGCCATACCAGCATTTGGCAATCCGATGGCACGTTCACTCAAATTCGGTGGAATTTTAGACATACATGTATCAAAAAGAAAAAAAACTTAATGAAAAAAAAGTTTGTTTAAACGTCTTTTTCTTATTGACAACAAAGTCTATAAAACCAGTCTGAAAGGTTTGATTTTATACACACGTATTATACTGATCCGTGCATGCACGAGAAAATAGATTTTGAAATTTTATTTTTTGTGTAATGCGTAGAATCCAATTATAATTGTTTTTTTTTGACACATAATCGTTCGTCCGAACATATGTAGGGCATTGGACATGTTGATTTCCTTTTATAACATTAAAACATATGTATAGAAATCGGAAGTTTCTTTTTTTGTTCAGTATATACACTTGGAGCCACTTCTAACCCGACACTTTTCAAATTCGATTTTCTCTTATACGGTTCAAGTTATTTATTTCAAATTAAATATTATGTTGTTTGGCAACAATAGCTGTATAAAAATGATAAAACCGTTCAACTGTGACGATCGGTTACTTTCGCACGTGTGACAAGTACGATTTCACCATTTTGCACGAGGAAATGTAGGTGAGCGAAAAATATCGATTTTCATTTTCATTTTATTATTCTATAACGCAATTCAAACCGTAAAAACAGAATTTTGATTTTAAAATCAGTCACTTCGAATGAATAACCAAGAGCGTGGTCGCGCAATTGACATATTTCTTGCTGGCTTATCACTCGGACAGTCACTTATATAAATGTATCATATTTATTTGGCAATAATTTCATTAGCAAATATATGCAGTATTAACCTGTTCACTATAAATCGTAACAAAGGTGGAAATTTATCTGTAAAATACAAGTACATTGTATTTCGTTTCTGTACGCCGATGTACGGATTTTATACACCTAGAGAAATGTTAAGCACCCCCTGGAAGTTATATAGTGACTTCAAAAATTTTTTGTATCATGAAATCACCTTCAAAAAACGAAGGAAAAATGCTGTAAATCATATCAGCAACCCTCTGCACGAACTGCAAACAGTTTTGCACTGCAAGTGAAAGTAGATTGTCTTTAAAAAGATCCCAGGTTCATCTGGAGCAGAATAGTCAGGGTCAGGGTTGTCACACAGGCACAGTTTAGGTTTACTCTGCTACTGAACCTATAAAGTACGG
This sequence comes from Saxidomus purpurata, assembly GCA_022818135.1. NCBI lineage: Eukaryota > Metazoa > Mollusca > Bivalvia > Venerida > Veneridae > Saxidomus > Saxidomus purpurata. The sequence continues at coordinate 26,870,778 of JAFMSR010000008.1, forward strand.
ATGTCATCTGAAAACTCAAAATTGCATTGTTTACTCTAATTTTCCACCTTAAATCTTCCTATGACCTCTACAGTTCCATACTTAAATGTGTTTCTGATTTCGGATAAAAACGGCACCCGTTTATTGTTTAACAATATCATCCGAAAAGCCCAACACAATCTTACAGTTATGCCGCATTCTGTTTGCCAGAGGGTTGCTGTCATGGATTACATTCTTCTTCCCTAGTTCAATTTGACGGTATTTTCATGATAAAGCTTCGTTAGATCAGCCACTCTAAAAAATTCAGGGGGTGCTTAACTTTTTTCTTTGTGTATATTATGAATCGGTGACTTTTCTCGTTGTTGGGATTTCACGTTATGCCATTTTGTGAATTCGGATTTTACAGCGATTTTTTTTATTTGTTAAGTTTTATACGTATTTGTTAATCAATTAAAATTAAATTAAGCAAAAGTATGTATTATGTGATGAATTAATAATATTCTAAATTTGAACGAAATCTGCAAACAAATAATTAAGTTATACCGAATTATATAAGTGTCGGGTTAGAAGTGGCTCCAAGTGTATATTTACAAGATTTGCCTTTGATGAATACTGCGTATTTGATCAGCTGTACATTTATCATGGTAAATATTTATGCAGGTCACTTTTGGTCCCTTTCACCAAGACTTACTACTGATGAGCACAGCCACAACCTAATTTTCAAGTACACGTACATGTGTCTTCCACTGTGATATTTTGGTCTGTAAATGTATGTTTCATATGGATAACACCTGATAATAGTTACATAATTAGTGAGCTTTCACAAATTTTGAGTAGTATATGTTCGTACGGGATTTGATCTTTTGTTTATTTCCTTGGTTTCTTCATTCTCACGATATTGTAGTTACACTTTGTATGGACTGTATTTGCTCATTACCCCAGTGGAAATAAACAGAATGTACATGATATAACAATGTGAAAAAAGTCAAGCAAAACATGATGTTGCTGTTTTACTTGTGTTAAGATTGACAACCGATTAAACATCTTAAGCTATAGATAATTACACTGTAATAGAGCTAACTATGTTTTACATGTAATATCCTGCATATCGCAGTGACCATAGATACCGAATATGTATTCGTGATAAAAACGAAATTGGCATAGAAATATTCAGATATACGTACATTTTACATTAGTAATTCAATCATAGGGTCATAACTATAGGAACAATATATGAAATGAAAATTCTATCTAAACTTGCACAAGCACATTAGGATGAAACTCAATACATATTGTAATTATTGTCATAACAATTTCATAAGGTGTGAATTCGAACTTGAAATATTCAAAAATGCATATTATAAATATACAACATATCTGAAATTGCCTCTTGTTGGATGAAATGCATAGGCTTTCTTTCAAACCTGTGCAATACTAATTTTGTATATGACTTCCATTTCGCCCTATATACATTTTCATTAGATTTTCAAAATGTTTGCAAAACACAATACATGTAACGGTGAAGTAGTAATATAAATCTGACTCATATACAAGAAACGTCCGCGAGAAATAAAATTTCAATCTAATGAATCAATATCACACCAGTTGTTGTCTACCTTCTTTACACTGTTACATGTTTGCGTACATTGCATTGCTTTCAATATGGTACAAAAGCACATCGTAACAAAATTTGAACTGCTCCTGAAAAGAAAAAAATGAGGGTGTTTATTAAGACACCTGTATAGATACAACAAAAGTCATAAAAGCAGTATTTGTAAAATCAACAAACTACAATCAATACCATTAATTTATGTCGAGCGTTGAAAAGTTCCTGAAATAACGTATTCCATTTATTTTGTGTTAACAATAACGGTAATACACTTACAAAATTGGGAATGATCTGTTCCCGCCTGACTCTCAAATGTCTGATGACTTGCGGAATGGACACTTCATTTTCAAGTCTTGCACGATCCATGATGTTCATCAATACGGCAATTAGTCCACTTCGATCTGACCCGTTCCTTAAGGTGCATAACAAAAGAAATATGTACTTTAATTTTGATATCAATATTTAAGTAAGTAACTTGCTATCTATTAACATTCAGGGTAAAGACTGTGTATATATTCATCATTTATTTATAGTAATAACATATATACATATAATATATGAGCATAGAAACCTTTTTGAGAATATAACATTTGACAAAATGACAACAAGATGTAACGATAGATTTCAACCTCAGGCCCGTGGAATATCCCCCGGTTTCTTTAATCTTTAAACTCGGTCTCAAACCAAACTATTCTACAATGTACCACTGTCTTGGGGAATATCATTAACAGACTACTCACATACACTGGACAATCACGGGTTTATTGTCAGCAACTCTTTTGCAATATTCTACTTTTTGAATGAAGTCCAGCATGATGCGAGGGTCGTTTGGAATAACACGGCCTTTTGGCCAGGCTTTGAACGACAGCTGAATTATTTCCCGATCCTAAAACAAAATTGTGATTTTAAGACATTCCGTATATGTTTTCAAATTCATTCGTAATCTTTTTCGATTTCATTGGTATGTTTTGAAGTGCTTTTTGTAATATTTGACTTATTTCGAATGCGTCGAAGACAGCATGCAAATTAATAATTATAAAAACATACATTTCAGAGACTTGGATGTAACTGTTGCAATTGATGCCTTTTGATTGATTAAGACAACACTGTCATAGCTTTCAGTCTCACTGCTATAGTTTTATTAGTTCATACATGCTCATAGACAAGATAAACAACCTCCTTTCCATAGGACATGGTGAATGTCCTCTGTGTGTAGACTAGTTTGTCCTCTTCTTTTGCCTTCATTACCTTAAAAGGTCCCAAATTTATCGAACCATTTTCTGGCAAATACACACCCACCTTTAGAGAAAAACGTCGCATTAGTTTTATTAATTGTAAGAAAAAAGTTTACTCACTAGACTATACTAAATATATTTTAGATTTAATACCGTGGAGTCACTTTTTGGTCATATTTTCTGGCAAATACATGCCTTCTAATTAGTACTAAAAATGAATCACGAATTGAGATTGGGGGTCAAATGATCATATATGAGCATTTAAGTAACATACATTTAGACATTATGTTATAAACAATATGATATTTGCATCAAAGTCAGAACTACCTAAGCTTTCAAATTAAGACATTCGTATTAAAGATCATACCGATCTTGTTATACTCATTGAGATACAAAAGAAAAAATGTCTTCAACTTTTACAATTCCTAGACATGTATCTGGTATGTAATGTTTCATAGAAGAGCAGCAAAGCATTCCAAAAGAAACAAGCAAATTGTAAGTACTGGTATCAACTACCGAACATGTTCAATGGTGGAACATACACCAGTTTTTACTCCTCCGAGATTCATTTCAGGAAGGTCAACTCTCTTTGAGCAAAGTGGGTTTTGCACTTTTCAAGAGATTAGGTTCATTTTCTAAATATTTGTAGAGGAACATGGGTGTAACTGTTAAAAGTGATTTGTAGTGTCATTAAGAAAAAGTTCTGACCACAACTTTCGGACAAACTGAATTTCAAAGTTCGTAATTATAGAAATATACCAGAAAAAGCTCGAAGCGCAACGACTCTAGTGTTGCTATGTTAAACGACCAAAAGCTTAAAGAGCAGAATTCCTTGTATTATTAAAAAACAATGTACTACAAACCTTTATTTCAGATAATGGTCTGGACGGAGACCGACAACCGTCGAACTATATTATATGTACCTGACGAACTAGAACTTGCACTTCTTGTGTCTGTGTAATAAAGCATTTTGTGTTTCATGCACTTGTATATTCTGTTAATTGAACCGTTGGGTGATTGTCTATAAACCGTGTTCTCCTAACTAGGAGGTATATTATTTGCCAAACGTCGTACACTAAAACTTTAAAACATACCTCCTTTTTCACGTTCTCATCTTCAAACGTAACAATGACCTTGACATCTTGCTCATACACAAGTCGGCAACAGTCAATTGCTGTATGCTTCAATGGTGTTTGTGTGATAATGTAGCCACGAATTTCACTGTAACTCTGAAATTAGTAAATGACGTCGTAACAGTGCAATATAGGTATAGCATCACTCATAATGTTATCAAGATGTGACTGCAAATACCATATTATATTACATTAATTACACCTTATATGTGGTAAACATGTAACTTACCAGTTTTTTTAATAACATCATAATATTATACAAAATTCATTAATTTTATAAATTCAATTTTTAATATATGATGACGTTAATATATCAAATTATCTTACCGGTATAAACACAGCATTGATATAGTTCGTGCAGTTTGGAATATTTGTTATAAGAAAGGGCCTATTTTCATTCGCTGAAAAATTGATAACACATTTTAATATCGCATTACAGAAAAGAATAAGATTGAAAACAGTCAGCTAACAATAATCTACCATGTATATTTATACATGTATCAGGACTGAGAGCATGAGGTATGATTTTAGATTTATTGAGCATATATAATTATTTTCATTTATATTATCATTACTTATGATAATGTCTTAGCGTATTAATATACTGATATACTGACTAGGAAGTATCTCCTTGCATCTGTTTTTATTCCGGTTTTCTGCCAACATTGCAGCTGAATATCTCTCGTCATCATTTTCGCTAGGTGACAAGTAGGACATGTCTTCATTTAGTGTCTGCAATTGCATTTAACTATTAATATCGAATCAAATATTCAATGTTGCTAAAAAAACTTACACGTTCTAAATCTTAAGTATATGCATTACTGAGCATCGTAAACGTGACTTTATACATTATTGAGTATTGCCAACGGAACTAGTATTGATACATTACTGAGCATCGGCAACGTAACTACATGTATTACTGAGCATCGTCAACGTAATTACATGTATTACTGAGCATCGTCAACGTAACTACATGTATTACTGAGCATCGTCAACGTAACTACATGTATGACTGAGCATCGTCAACGTAATTACATGCATGACTGAGCATCGTCAACGTAATTACATGCATGACTGAGCATCGTCAACGTAATTACATGCATGACTGAGCATCGTCAACGTAATTACATGCATGACTGAGCATCGTCAACGTAATTACATGCATTACTGAGCATCGTCAACGTAATTACATTCATGACTGAGCATCGTCAACGTAATTACATGCATTGACTGAGCATCGTCAACGTAATTACATGCATTACTGAGCATCGTCAACGTAATTACATGTATATACATTACTGAGCATCGTCAACGTTCTCTTAATACTTAACGTAACGTCAAAAGTTGCATGAAGTCTGTGGTATTTTAACCTCATTTGTTTATTAGACAAAAGATGAAATAAACAAAAATGATGTGTTTGCCTTAACAGGTAACATGTGTAACGGTCGTTAGAAATTGTAATTTTTCAGGGTTATTTGTGTTAAAATTGAATGAGTTTGCAAAATTTTACATGCTAAAAGATCGATTTTAATTTCTTCCATTTTCTGCCAAAATCCAGGTTTAAAATACCCCTACTGGGATTTGCATTTGATTCCTTCAAAAAAAGGCATAATTTCATTTGTTGAGTAGTATCAATGTATTTCGCATAATCTGAGCTTCAAATGATGGCTATTTCTTTAAGACGCGCATGCAGCTATAACCAGTGTTTACCTGTCAGTGAGTTCTTGAAATTGTCTAGTTGACAAAAATTACATAAAAATGTAACGTTTTAATGAGAGATATAGTATAACGTGTGGGTCATTGTTTTGTAACACAGTAAAATTGTTTCGAAGCTGTATAAAATGTATTTGTACTCGCAAGCTTTTGAATGCTACTGCATATACTCTTGCTTTGCACTTTTTAACGTTGAACTTCGATTCCGTTTAAGTTAACTTCATCTATCACTCAATAGCAATGAGACCCAACTGCACTGCAAAATTGAGACACACACTCACTAGTGAAAAGAAGAAACCCAATACAATAACCAAAAATTTATTTTGCAAACTACGAAGACTCCAGAGAAGTTAAAACAATAAAAATGACGACTTGGTAAGCTTATCTACGATATACTCGATGTAAATGTTACTCATTGTAATAACTAATACGATATCTGTCGAGAAAGCGGGAGTATGCGTCATTCAAAACGTCGCTATTGACTACCGAATTGTAATGCCTCGACAATGAATTATCGATATTGTTTCAATACATGACGCATAATGAAATATCATATCGCTTAACGAATTAGAAATCCACAATGAATAATTTTATCACATCCCTATTTGAACTATAACAGTCACGAAAGACCAATTTCCAACGCTTCAAAGATGACGTCGTTCTTCTGCTGACGTCGTTTGTTGCAACTTTTGACGTTACGTCTTCACATATGTGACCGTTGGTTATACCTGATATAGTTGCTTCAAAACATTTCCTTATCAGTCAGGTCGGTTGGTTGTGCCACTTTTTACAAGTTTGACAAATTGAACACAATCAAAACGTACGAGATATATCAAACAAAGTTCGACCAACATGATCGGGTAATTGTTTCTTACCATATATTGTAGGAGCAATTTTGTTTTTCTTTTATTCGGATCGACATTTTTCAGGTCGGTTACGACTTGTTGGAAGTTGTCCAGAGAGACGGGTTCTGATGGCAGAACGAACGTTTCTATCACCAGTCCGTATAGAAACATATACTGATCCTGTATTTCAAAATATAATTTTAGATATGTATTTTGTTTGTACTTATTACCGGTAATGTTATTTTTAAAATGTCTGAGTTTCAGAGACCAATGGAAATAACCGTTCATGACTCTCAAATTAATTGCAGTTTTACTTTTAATACTGTCGTAACTTGCCATAATGCTAACTCGTTTTTAATGCTGTGGTGTATATATAAGCATTGCTTACATTCATTTTGGCCCAGTGGATCAAAATGAACAAGGCAGTCTGAACTATAGATACATCCCCCGCCGCAAATAGGAATACTGACTGAATGTAGTTTTCTCTCAGATCTACACAGCGTGGATGTCTAAAGGCAAATGAAGTTAATGATCTGTTCAAGTGGTCAAAGAAACGACCTCTAATAAGTACGAATGTGTAAGATTAGTCAAAGAATGTATATTTAACAGTGAAAATATGTAGCAATCAATTAATTGATGGACATAAGTGCTACACGAAGATCAGTGTTGAGAACAGTAAATAAAGTACCAATATTTCAATATCATTAATGCCAAGAATGCATGTGCCTAGTTTCCATTACTCTTTTTGGACAGCACAAACTATATCAGGAAATGATCTGTGTAAGGCAGAGGAAATACGCCTGACTGGCACTCAAAGTTTGTATATATGTGATCAACCCTACATCCCTGGGTATGGATGGACTGATCAATATGATGATGGAGACCATGCGCAGCAACTGATCATTATTTTGAGTGTTCACATTACCCTCTAACTATCTTACTTACTGTGTTGTGCAAATGTATGAAAATCTTGAACCAAATTTCTGAAGAACACAGTGGGTCTGAGATTGGACTGTTTGTAAGCTACAAGCAAATGAAGTCCCAATATGCAGTAAAAAGAGTGTTCTAACAATCAACTGTATTTGATTTCCAGTGCCAAGATCACTGGATCTGCACATCATCTCGATGAGATGAACATTTGACCAGAGTTCCATTAAAATCCATCAAACAGTTTAGGAGATATTGAGCGGACACAAACTCAAGACTCAAAGATTTGACCTTACGTTGTGTCCTTGATTTTAAGCCAGTGTGACTGGGTTTGTCTCGCTGAGGAAATCATTTGGCTGCAGTTTCAACAAAATCCATAAATGAGTTTGAAATATTTAACCTTAAATTATGACCTTGACCTTGAGTGGGTCCTGCATATTACATGTGTAGCTTGATCTCATAAACATTTGACCACAGTTTAATCAAACTCCTTTAAATGGTTAAGATGGTATGGAGCAGACATAACATTAAGACTAAAACCTTTAACTTTAAGTTTTGACCTTGACCCAACATGACCAAATCATGGGTTCCGCTCATTGTCTTGAAATGGTGAATATTTGAGTTTCGTCAAAATCTTTGAAGGCGTTAACGAAATATGGAGCGGACAAAACGAATTTCACGACTCAAACGGTTGCCCTTTAGTTGTAGCATTGACTTTGAGCCAGCGAAACCGGATAATAAGTTCTGCAAATTGTCTTGATGAGATGAACATTTGACAAGAGTTTCATTAAAATTCTTCAAAGGGTGGAGGAGATATGGAGCGGACAGGAAATGTTAGACTCAAACGTTTGTCCTTAATTTGTGACCTTGACTTTAGCTAGCGTGACCGGACAAAAGGAAAGACGAACGGACGGAGACCATTCCTATATCCAACTACGCGGCGGAGGATAAAAATTGATTTTAGATTTTTTATAAAAGTTCTAAATATTTAAGAAGTATGTATTCTAACATTTGATAGCTCTTCATGGAGTTTTCACTATGTTATGGTTTGTTTCAACGTTTAAATCAAATTATTGAATATCGGATTCCACTTTTGATATTTGGGCACATTAAAATGACACTCTCTGTAACTGGTGTCAAATTAAATTACTTCAAAAGCAAAAAGAATAGAATATGAGAAAGTATCATTACTTAACCTTGAAGTTTAAGTAATACATTCCAGCTTTTATCAATAATCTACGTAAAGTTTTTGTTGTATTAATGGATGGATAGCAATGTACTACAGAAGGTCTCTATATTGATTATTTGTGCGAAAATGAGACATTGTTCGATAAAAATGCACGGTGTTCTTTAAAATTGTATTTAGTTATTAATTTACGTTCATTGAATACATTATTTACAAATGTATGTTTGTAAAATAGAATCTGATCGATGTTAGTGAGTGCCCCTTCAAAGATTGACAGTGAACTGTTTTCATTTCATTACATGCACAAATCTTGTAACAATGGTTTTACCTTCGTCTGAACCATGCAGACTCTTTGGTCGCGAAGGTCTTTGACACACTGGTAAACATCAACAAACCCCTTAGCTGTAACTTGATCATGTAAAATATCTGTCGCTATAAAAGTTCCAGTACGACCAACTCCAGCACTGAAAATTCAAATACAATTTATTGATAAAAGTTCGAAAAACATGTATATATTATAATATTTCAGTTACTCCTTGTTTATAAGACGTAATTTACTCAGAGCTGCTACAATGAAATATTCTGTATGCCCCGACATGTTGCCTGGATTTTATATAATTAAGCACGATTCATACCAAGTTTAACAAGAAATGCTTTTATCTGGACATACAGGAAAGGCACTCTTAACGAAAATTACTTTAATAAAATACGATAATATAGAGTGCTGGTAGACAGCGCCTTTCGTCACTGTGTCGAATAGCAACTGTTAAGTAAATATGCTTTAGCAAATATTGAGTCTAGTTCCGGACAATCACAATAAACTGTTGTAGCTTATGGTACAAAAGGGAGGCCATCTAGAACATTTGACAATGGAGAGGTATTGTTATTGAAAACAGTATTTTTAAATAACAACTATAAACTACAAATCTTCAAAAGCTCGGGCATAACATTCTACGTATCTACCAGCTCATTAATGTGTGTAATACCAAGAAAATAAAACAGCTCATATTCATGCATGTTATGTTGATCATGCTTCCACTTCATTACTTTACAGTTGTATTCTGAGACATAACAATACTGTTATATAACACTATTATCGGAAGTGCAATTACAGTTAAGCAATGGCGAACTCGCTAGAAATGATTTTGAAGATCCTGCTAATTTGATTTTTTTGAAAAGAAAGAGAGTAAAACCAAATAGAATTTAAAGTGAAGAAAAAAACAACTTGCAGGTTTTACAACAGATTATTATCAACTCTAATCATCTATTTCGAAACCACGAAACACGGACGACAATCATAGGGACATTTACATTTACATTTACAAAAACACGTGATTATGTTTTTTTTTTCTATTTTAAACACATACTATTCGTTTCATTAAGAAAGTGCAACAACAACAGTTCAATGTAAATATTGACCAGAAATCTAAAAAGTACTTCGTTGGGCACAGGAAGTATGTTGATATTGTTGGGGAAGCGGAAAGCGACACCGCGTGTATGCGAAATACTTTTGTGAAGCCCGGCAAATAAGTCACGAGTTATAATCATGATACTTTATTGATGTGTCGTATAGTTGAAACAACTCTCAAAATTTAAAAGTTACATGTAACATCACAATTGAACAAATCCATTGAATTGACAACTAGCTGTTCGAAAAGATGGTACAGATTGTCAATAAAAGAAGTGACCCCACAACTGGGCCTCAAAAATAATATATTCAATCTATCTTAAGAAGTAAACAAATAAAGTCTTCTCTGGGAGGGAAGAACTTAAGTTACTACTGTTAAAATTTCGATTTACAGTTACAACAATTACCGGATTTATTGTGAAATACTTTGTAAAAGTGTCCGGTCGTTGGACACAAACCAGTACTAATCAATTGTTTTAAACCTATGTAAGTCACCTGCAATGTACAAGCCACGTGTGTGACTTGCTTGAGTCATTTTTTCTGACTTTTCTCCAAAACTGTAGCAAGCTGGATGTACTTCTTGGTACACCCTTGTCCGGCCATGCTGTGTAGTGAAATTGACGTATGTTCCTCGGTGGCTGTCCCTTAAATATACATGGAATATGACATGACAGTTTTATTACATTTGCATGATGGCTTATATTGTTTGATTTGAATTTGTACAATCGTAATCACACTCTTCGAACGGTCAATGGGATTGGTGAAACCTGTCAGAACAGCATTTTCCAAATTATTAAATGCCTTAATAAACAGGTAAAAGAAGAAGAAAAAAACATTTTGACAAGAGCATAGTACAATACAACGTTATGAATTGTGGATAAATACATATTACAAATATATACGACGTTACCACTAAACGATTCCGACTATAAAATGCGGACAATCGTACATTGTATATGAATGATGAACATATATTTCATTCTAGACAAAATATCTAGAGATAATAGGTACAGTAATATTATCAAATTTAAAAACACAACTATTGAAATATTGACCAAAGTGTTGTTTACATTCCATGATTTGTATGCAGTGATTTGGTGCCAGGTTTACGTAGTGTCAGGTTAATAGACAGAATTTATAAACACTGAAAATTGTTATTGATTTTATTAAATGTGTTATAGATAGAGTACTGCCTCCGAGAAATGACGTTATTATACGAGTCAACGGTACTGTATCTATTTTGTATGATAGCACATTTGCTCTGTTGCGCTACTGTAACTGTTCTCTATAATTGTAGACAAACCATGTTCTATATTGTAAATAACTCATGTTCTATATTGTAGATCGATCAAAGTTAAGCTCCGCTACATGAACAGTGCACATTTTCAGAAATACAGTACATTATTTTTCTTTAGATATATGCATTAGCCATAATACAAAAATAAATAAAGCAGCTGTTATTATGGTCGTGTGTCTACCTTTTGGTAAACATTGAGGGCTTTTTAACGCTACCAAATATAACAACTGCATAGTGTTAATACCTCAAAGGATACTTGTAAGTTTCTAATGGTAAATTCCGCATAGATTGTTTCAGACTCTGAACAAACAGTGTAACCGCCGAATTTAGTGCTTGTTTCAACCGTCGGCCAGTACTGCAGACACTTCATCTACAAAAGTAACTTGTTAAATTTAGTGAATAAACATGATCCATTTTCAGTTCTATGTTCGTGGACACAAATCATTTCTGACAGTCACTGTCGTCTTGAGAGCAACATAAGTTACGACGAGATATGAATAGCATGTAGAAATGAATGTGTTAATATATTTTTACTCATTTCTGTTTTTAACGAGCTTTTAATCTACAATAGAAAAAGAAATCACTGCTTCGGATAGTGAGCGTTTAATTAAAATCCACAGTTCAGTTTTATATGCGTCATAAATAATTCAATATTACTTATTTCATAATACAACTCGTTCTTTTCAGACAACAGAGCAGCTACACGAAGCTCCTTTACTAAGATGTAAAGCTCCCGTTAATAATTTTACCAAAGTCCGAAGGCTATGTTCTTATGAACCAATTCATTTTATGAAATAATTAATTTACAGTAAGTCAGTTCCAATTTTATTGATTGATGTACATGTACATTGTAATACGAATGTATTTATCTACCTTTGTGTCTTCAACAAGATTCGTAAGCATAGCGATAGTATAAACACCCTTCTCCCAAATCATTCTCCAAAAGTCGTCAATAGTGGTTGCAATCGGACCTTAAACATTAACTTCGTGTGTATTACTTATGATTCAAATGCTTACATCTATCTACACACAGGTTTTCTTTCTTTACTATAATTCGTTATTGTGAGCAATTGGTTTTGTTCATGATGGACCAGTTGTTTTGTTTTATTTTGGGAATGTCAACGTGTACACTGATCCTAAAGTTTGATATTTTCTTTCCGTGTAAAATTATTTGATCAATTTAAACATCTTGACGAAAATGTGTATATACAGTCCATTTAAATAAATAAATTCAAACTAATCTAAATAATTGAATCTTAAAAATAATTTACCTTGCGCAGCTATGTAGGCCTGGTCCTTGGCGTTACCCTGACAAAATATTATAGATAACTCTTTAAATTAGTACAATTTTGCTGGCTTTGAAATTACTATTGTCTAAATGTCAGAAAATATAGCTTCCCTTGCATAAAGTCACAAACGTAAAACAAATACATGTACTGTTCAGCCATTTCAAGCAACTTACGAGATTTAAACAGACTGACGGTTTTATTATTACATGTACTTAGAAAATTAACAAAAATCCGTTCAAGGCGTACTACGTACACGAAATCTATGAAACATGCAATGTCTCCGGTGCCCTACAGCACTGGTCCGGTTGGAACTCAATACGGAGATATATACAGCAGAACAGAAAATAAGTAGTTAAGTATCACTTTCATCTGATTTAGTATTTCATTGAAACATATTTAGCAATATTACAACTGTATTTGAATAAGAAACCAAAGAGAATATACCGTATGTTCAAATACGAATATTGTATATCTATAGAATATAGAAATTCGTCAATACATGAATTAGCAAAAATAATATATTGCAATATTATACTTGTATTTTAGGTATATACATATATATAATTGGAATGTGAATATGAATAATAATGACGAAAATTATAAAATAGTTATGCTTTAACGCATATTTACATTTGTACGACACTTAAACAGCTGAAGATGATACTGGCACCGTATACTTTTACGATGTATGTACTAACAATGTATTTAGATTGTCAAGAATTAAAGAGAAATTGAATTTGCTCTTCATAGAAACCCTTTAACAAACTGTATTAAAAACAAAATAATATATATTTTACGCTCATATTTCTTACCTTAATCAAACTTGCATTAATATAGTCAGATCCTTTCTCACCACGCAAAGTTGTCAAAATGACTCGTGAATGGTCATCTGAAACGAGCTTGTCAAAATGATTAACCAATGTAACTGGATCATGAGAGTCATTCTTTATCGATAGGATAATTTTATGAAAATGCACGTTTCTTTATATCTAAACGTATCAAGACGTGTCAGAGATTAAGTCAAATTTTAAGTGCATAGTTACAAGTGTAGTATGTCTTTAAAATGAAGAATGATGTTATATCATATGTTTGTAGTGTAATTCCTACATAGTTTATCTACAATTGCACTATAAGTATCTTTTTGTTACCAATATTGCATTTCACTTATTAATACGTAGCACGTTTTCTTAATAAACATAACATCTCAAGAATCCACGAATTGAGAAATTGCGATCACACTTTGGCTGCTCGCAAGATATTGTTAAATGTGGATTGTAAACATCTCTGTAGGGAAAACACTATTCCGCCTACTTAAGTTTAAATGATAGATAAACAAAAAGAATAAAGTGCGTGGAACACACAGACAAGACGGGTCCGGTTTCAATATCTTTAATATGATACCGACGTTTCAACTTTACAATAGTCTTCATCAGGCCTGGGTTAAATGAAAGATGTAAAATGAGCTCAATAAGATCATTTATTTGTTGGTTTAAAGTGACAAAAGCTATAGAGAATATAAATTGTAAATAATAATTGTCCACCCACCAAGTGTAAAAGGTGGGTTGCGTTTACAGACCGGACAAATGATTCGTAGATCCTGAGCATGCTATCAATACGTAATGTGCAAGATAATTTATTTCAAATTACTCACAAGCTAACATATCTTTGTACTTGTTCTTTCCACGATTGTAAGGTTTCATACCGACAGTAGAGGGATGTTTCATTCCAAGGGGTAGTGTCTGTTGAATAATACAGTTATTTTATCATAATGTATTCTACATGGTACATAATTTACTTTTTTTAGATCAAATGTTTTCTTTGAAAATAGACGACCATGTTTGACTTACTGGTTTCATTCAATACAAAAAAATACGAATATAAATATAATTTTGAACATTTCTCTACACGCGGTGACTCGCAAACGAAACACATGTATATACTACAAACTTTAAGAGAAATGTGTGAGACAGATTTTGATGTAATGAAGTGTGTTGTTGGCCCGAGCACACACTCATTACAATAATGTATATTTTGACAAAGTATGGTGTAAATCTCTTAGAATGTTTTTTTTAGATTTAAACCTGACACGAAAAACACCGTAAATTGCTCGTCGGCAGTACGTAAACTGCTCATCGTCATCATGACAATGATCAATTCTTTTTAGAGCTTAAACACCATTTTATTAGACGTGTATAATGATTAAATCTAGTGTATAATAATATTTCATTTGAGTTCGTGCGGTTTCAAAAGTTGCAAGAAATGAAATACTTTATTTTGTAATAAGAATCATTTTATCATACAAAAGGTAGAGTTTGATTATTTGTACACATATGTGTACATTTACAATTTTTTAGATGAGTTACCTTGAATTCTTCTAGGATTTGTTCAGCATTTTCCTTAACATGCTCCACCAAAGTTGAGACAGGAATGGCATACTTAGACTGCTTGTTTACATCCACCAATGTTGCATTTGTATAAATATCGGATTCTTGTTTTCGCTGACTTGTTGTATTATGTACCTCTGTAATATCCACAATAATGTTGTTGTGAAACAATAAAAATAGTATTCTCTGACAGAAAATAATGTTTCTGATGATAGTTCACTATTTAAAAAGACTCCGCTACTTGCTTTGATCTCCTATTATTTAGGTATAATCTTTTTACAAATGTATTATTTATTGCACTAATTTATTTATTTTTGATGGCAAAACAAGTTCTACAACTTAGATTAATCGCTCACGAGACACACCCAAGACGGAATACACACCAAAGAGGGACTGCAGTCATATTATTGACTTTGAGTAGGGAATTTCACTTAAAGAGTTTCACATGATTATTCAACCGGCGGTTTAATATAGTGTGCCAACATACAATGTATCTTTTTATATTAATAAAACATAAGTTTGTAATAGTAAAAGTTTTGAAGATGTACTAGTTAGCCACTGGCATTGAAAATCATATTAGAACACGAAGTAAACAGACGATGCTTATATCAACAGTTCATTTAATTCTCAGTAAATGTATTTTCAGGCATCTTGTAATTGATTAAATAAGAAAAAAATGAAGTAAAAATGTGTTGATTAGAGCAGCATATTTTAATGTGACATCGAAGTTCAGATTTCATATACAAATTTTGACTTGTTTCAACAGTATTTCACTCAGATAGTAAGTTTATCTTAACAGTATGTATTAGAAGGACCATTTATAAACACCACTATCCTCCAAAGGAAAGTTCAACTTCCTAACGCAAAGAATCAGGTCAGTAGTTGGATTAAACTTGTGTCCATCACTTTGCGAGAGGATTAGTGAGCAGTCTGAGAATAAACGTTTATGCATTTTGTTACTTGTGTGGAAAAGAGATAGATATACCTTGATTACTTGTTGTTGCACTTGCATTAACGTATGCTGAGTGGTGCTGGGCAAGTTCTACAGAGTCCGTCTTGTCTACTTTCCTGTGAAAGATTAAAGTGAAAACACAATGATGAAGTCCAGTTTTTATTTAATATTGCAGGTCAATCCATAGCAAATGTTGGAAGATGTATTTTACTTGTAACACCTATTGTATTATAAGTGGAAGATTTTCGTGTCGTTAATGCTGTAGGTGTACGGCAACAAATTTGTATCCCCATTTGTCAAACTAATACTTTTGCTTATCAATTACTTATGTAGCTGGCTGTTTTGTTCGAAAATAATATTTTAATGCACAGTAAGTTATGATGATGTCGCTATAATATCCAGCTAGCCACATCAGGTCATAAGAGAATTTCTTTGCAGGAGACTTGAATAGTCATGTTCATTTCCACTGAACGCACGAATGAACGCTCAGGCGAAATGGTCACATAAACTGTCCATTTCAATTTTGTATCCAGGCTTGCTTACGACAAAAATGTTAATTATTTCACCTTAAATTGTCCATAGTGTGTGTCAAACAATATGGGAGTTTACTTGGCTACAATGTACAATGTGCAATGGACTACAAATAAGGCAAAAATGAGTCTGATTTGGTATTTTTCACTTAAAATGTTATAAAAGTTAATCAAGCAAATTTTATTTTTTAATATTATAATCACCTTTGTCTTTTCTTCCGTCGTAGAAAAATGGCAACAATGACGATTAGTGTGATAACAAGGAACATTACAAATGCTGCTACTCCTCCAACTGTAGAAACCATATAATTGTCTGACTCTTTCAATGCTGAGGACAGAAGAATAAATTGATCATCTGTTTAGTGTAGGCTTTTTAATGTTCCAGAATCTCAGAAAAAAATATACATTTACAATCTGCATCAGTGTCTTTGTCCTGATTTGAAATAAAATAGGTTTAATGTAAAACTAATAAACTACAGTCGAGACTGTCTTAGCGACCCCCTGTTTTCAGCGACATTCTGTCAACAGCGACTCTTCTATGCTCCTCCCGTAACATTTTACTCTTAAAACGGCTTGTGATTAGCGACTCCCTGTCTAGTCCGTCCAGCGACCCTAATTTTTCTCCGCAAAACATAGTTTCGGACGTGTCCAGCGACTTTCTTAACGGGAGTAAACTCGTACAGTTAAATATTTGCATGACTGGTTATCTTTTATTGGTAATAACAAAACTGCTTTTTTCAATGAAAATAATTAAACCGGACTGATCATGCGCACACTCAATACACATGTACATCAGGAAAAAAAAACATGGCGAGCAAAAGGAGATATTTAACTCTGAGCAAAAATGGGTGCTATAAAACTAGTAGATAATGGAATGCCGGCGTACGAAGTTGCGGAGACACTTGGTTGTGGCAAAACTCAAATTCAGACGTTGAAAAAACGTAAAGTTGAAATAATGGAAGACATACAGAACAACGTTCCGATGGACACAAATAGTCTGCCAACATATGGGGATCACTTTGTCCGTCTGTCTGTCTTTCTGCCAATACATGAGGGTCACAATGTCTATCTATCTATCTATCTATCTATCTACCTACCTACCTACCTACCTACCTACCTACCTACCTACCTACCTACCTACCTACCTACCTACCTACCTACCTATCTGTCAACATATGGGGATCACTTTGTCTGTCTGTCCACATTAAAAAGACTGCCAATAACTTGTTTATACTGACAGTAATATAATGTAGCAAGCAAATTGCTTACCAGCTACTCAATACTTACTATTTTCCAGACACTTTGTCATTTCATACACATACTGCGTATAGTGACCCCTTGTCTACAGTGACCTTTTTTTAATTCTCCGAACGGCGGTCACTACAGACAGTCTTGACTGTACGTACAATATTTAGAACAGAGGCAATGAGAATCGTTTCGACGTAAAGTTTGGCATACATTACGTCGTCGGTATTTCTTTGCATTCATTTGTCGACATTTACTTACTTTTTAACAGAAAGCGAATTGTTTACGCGATCATTTTGACGTTGAATTGGCTTGTACATACATCCATTTTGTACCATGTAAAATTTTATTGAGTGTTTAGTTTTTCTAAATGTCTGGAATTATGATGGTTCTCATCGGCAGTATCTTTGAAGTGTCGACAATTTGAAAAAATTGAAACGATTTTCCAAAACACCGCTCAGTGTTGATTTTTGTTACTAGGAAGATGGACCTGGCAGGCGTTAATACAAATCAGCACATGGTTGTACAAGTCCAGCGCTTTCTATGAATTTTCAGTGTTGCAGAGAAACGCTTGGAAGCTAACTGCAGGTTTTGTAAATTATATGAAAAAATGGAAATCGTTTCCATTGTTTGCCCATAATAACATTTAAAATTATTAAGGATGAAGTAAAGTTACATCACTGGTATAAAATGTTACATCACTGGTATACATTTCGTCGTGATTGACGTTAACGACAATTAATCAAAAAGCTTAACAATATATTGAAAACTCAAATTTTAATATAAAACAGGCAAAGTGTGCATACAAAACAGGACGAACTCTTTATTGTAAATATGTTATTTTAATAAGTTAAATTATCAATATAAATCTGTGCTGAATTCAATTATAATTACCTTGTACACATGTGCTGCCACCAAAGCCTGTAGCGCATCCTTCCGCGCAAGTGCCGAGGACCTTGTCACAAAATGTGCCAAGTTTACAGAATCCACACTTCATTGTACAGTTAGTACCATGGAAACCATCGTCACATTCTGTAGTAAGTGAGAAGTACCCACACATTGATGAAAATGATTATGCACTCTTATGAGATATTTTTTCAAATGAGAAAATAAAACTGGGAAATTGCTTCACGGTATAAAATTACCTGTATCACAGTTTGCCCCCGTCCAGCCTTCTTTACAACCGCTTTGACATCTGCCATCAATGCTGCTACAATTTGCAATACCACCTTCGCAATGTTCACTGCAGTTCTGTCCGCATTCATCACCATATAAACCGATTGTGCATTCTACAATATGGAATATGTGAATTACGCGTCTCAATAGTAATAGTAATGTTATAGTTTCTATACAATAAATTGGCATTTTGAAGTTGAAATATCTGTTTTCTGCTTAACACAAATTTTATATAAATGACGATTTAAAAAAAAAAACCTCAAAGATCTTGTACTTAAGAAAAACATTGTTTAATTTTCTGACTGTTTATAATTAGATTGATTTCAACCAGTAAGTAACCATTCACCATCACTGTCGTCGCAGGCGGAGCATGTAATTACATTTGTAACACAAACATACCAATATTCGTCGACGTGACATTGGATTGCATGATACTTTGAGTTTTACATCATCAAATAGCGTGTTTGGTGTCACGAAAAGGTTCGACTGACATATTTCCAAAGTTCATTTTGTTTTCTTTAAAGACGCTTTTTTACTTTAATAAACAAAACAAATATTCGTGAAACGGTAAGACAAGATACAGTGAAACTAGACAATAAAGCCAATAAAATAAACAAAAATACTTAAAAATATATAGTTATTGGAACCTGAATCATGGTCCACCGAGTTGTTATAAAGTTGTTGCATCTAAAGGCACCAACACGCCCACACACCAGAACGACAAATAAAGCGCGCCAATACGACAAATGACATATTTGTCGTTTTGGCGCGGGCGTCGAAACGCCAAATCAAGAATTGTCACGTTGGTGTGCGCCCCGTCGACACGCAAAATTCACACTTGTCGTTAATTATGTCGTATCGGCGCGCTTGTTTGTCGTTCTTGAGTGTTGGAGTGGCGCCAGTACGCCAGCACGCCAAAATGACAAGTTTAAGGCTCCAACACACCAATTATGGGGCGCCAGAACGGCAGTGTCGTGTTGTCGTCCTGGTGCGTATGAAAATCTCCCTTTTTGTTGTTCTGGCGTGCTGGCGTACTAACTAAACCAGAACGGCACACACGTGCGCTGATATGACAAATAAGGTAATTGTCGTATTAGCGGGGGCGCCAAAAAGACAAGTGTGAATTTGGCGTGTTGGCGTGCCGGCGGGACGCATTTTTCTCCGCGGTTTCAAGAGTTGCATCCTTTAACGCAATTGCCGAAATGATGTTCAGTGTAACAATATTTTTCATACTCACAATGCGCAGAACAACAACAAAACAAAACGATACAACGAAATTTATATCAGAAAACAATGCGTAAGATGCATATTAACCCACACTTTGCTCGACTTAACTCTTTCTCTCCTCCGCTCCCCCTTCTTTCCCTGCCCCCCCCCCCCCCCCCCCCCCCCCCCTCTCTAAGAGATTGATTCCATATAGAGTGAGTTTCGAGAGCGATTAATCAAAGTAGTAAAAACTTGTTTCGAAAACTTAGTCTACCTGTTTTATTAATTTTGATGCAATACTGCTTAAAAGTTTGATTGGACATTGAATGGGTGAATTATAAACTTTTACAGAAATTGTGAGTTTCTTGTTTCAGCAAATGTTCCTAAACCTTGTGATAAATTAATGATCCCGCCATACATGCCTGTATTTACAGTATACTGTATACTTCAACTAATCTTCAGAAATGTTCCTGGACGCTTCTGGAACAAGTATCATTCTATCGCAAAGATAACTCAAACGTTATTCACACGTGTCTTTGTATTAATAAGTGTTAACATTAACGTCTTTTTTATATCAAAGTACCTTGTTTATATACATTTGCTTATAATATTTTTTCTTAAGGGCAAGATAAACATAGTATCACATTCTTGTAGGTTCCCGCATGTTTAAGCAAAAACTCTTATTTTTCGATTTAAGTATTTTTATGCATTTTGTAAAAGAAATAAAATGCATAAAAAACAAATAAAAGATATGACATTATCTTGTAACTGTACAAGAACTAAGCTTGAAATACATTGTATGTCCTCTATGCTCTTTTGATTGGTTTTTATACTTGAACAAGGGCCCTAGATGGTGTAATATAGTTGACCTAGATTTTAAAACGAAAACTATTTCTGGCGGCCATGCTTCCTGAAATGCTTACAAATATGCTAATGATTATTGACGTAGCTTTCTGACCATAGATGACCCAGTTTTCAACTAGTCTATCGTTTTACAAATAAACGCTACGGTTGCGTATAATAGGGAACACTAAGCTCAGGTTTTTAACGCGCATATGTTTTTTTCAGTCAACGATAAAATAAAATACAGTTGAGCACTGTTGCCTATATTGTGGGAGTCCGTTTAGCGCACTGGTTTGCGCACTCGCTGCTAATAAATGCAACACGGGTTCGATCCCCATCCTCGGTAGTATGTGGGATGGTAGGTGGTTACCAGATAGGAGAGGTTGGTTTTTCGCTGTGTTCTCTGCGCGGTCAATTCAAAAGCTCGCATGAGCATATGTTTGTTGTTATTTGTATCTTGTCGACTTTAAATAAAGATTATTATAATTATTTTCATTATTCTTAATATTGCTTTTATTACTGTTATAATTGTGCATCACGACAACACAACCTTAACTGGACAGGCGTGAATACACTACATTCTGTCTTTTACAATTCTACGCTCGTATGTCTATGTCTCAAATAAAGTGACAACAAATAAAAAAGATAGACATCAAAGGGTAATGATAAGTTTGAAAGGAATTCTACATACCATCTCCACATCGTTCTCCTTGGTAACCTGGTTTACAACCTTCAGCACACTGACCATTAACATTGTCACACCCTTTTTTGTATCTACAGTTAACAGAACATGTATCCTTACAGTCTTGACCAAACATTCCATCATCACACTCTGTAAAAATAACATATTTACATGTACTAATCAAGACTTAACTCTGACGTTGATTGAAATACGTCCCACATGATTTATGCGCACCATAAACTGGTTTAAGCTCCCCAGTGGTGTTTTTGCCACTGACCGTTCCAAGGCGGTGCCCCACTGTGTTCCTTTAATTGTTTTGTTTTGTCCTCGTGTGTTTGCTTTGTATGCTAGTGTGTGTTGGTAGTGTATGTTTGTGTGTGTACATGATTGTGTGTGTGTGTGTGCGTGTGTGCGCGTGTGTGCGCGTGTGTGCGCGTGTGTGCGTGTGTGTGCGTGTGTGTGCGTGTTGTGTGCGTGTTGTGTGCGTGTGTGTGCGTGTGTGTGTGTGTGTGTGTGTGTGTGTTGGTGGTGTGCACTTCTGGGTGCTGTGGGGCTCGTTTTGGGGAGGCTGCGTTTTTGGTACGTGGCATTCCCTGTTTGATATTATTTTTGTTTTTAACATTAAATGAGTCTGCGTTATTACATTTACCATAGACATTGATAGCAGATGTGAAAAGCAATTCCATATGTACTTTTCTGAGTACGTTTATTCATATCCAGACTCATTCGATGCCTGTTTAAATTCTGATTGTTTATATAAGGAATATTACACATGTCACAATGTCGTCATGTGTGTTATGCTTTCTAATGACGTTTCCCGCGGTTTTTGACATTTTCAACAAATTAAAAAAATACAGAGACTGTAATATCGCGTTAATATCACCCGGGACACTAAAAATAGTTATTGCCACTCGTGGCTGCGCAACTCGTGCAAATATCACTATTGGTGCCCACTCGGTGAAATCATACATGTAACATGATATTACACCGGAACCAACACTTATCCTCTATGTTACAACATTGTTTCTGGTATATATCAAAAGGTTAAACAATTTCAAGACATTATAGCTATGAATAATGTTTTTAATGTTTTACGTACTTTGTTTACATTGGTCTCCTTGATAACCAAGTTTGCATCCGTCAACACATTGCCCATTTACGTCGTTACATTTGTTTTTATATTTACAGTTGATGGGACAAGTATCCTTACAGTTTGGACCAAACTTTCCTTCATCACATTCTGTAATAATAATAAAAATAATAATAATAATGCTTATAACAATAAAATAATAATCATCATAAAACATTTAAAAAATTAAACATTAGATCAACTTTGAAAATATCAAGACGGAGTTTAAGTACTATAATAAAGATTTTATGAAACGTAAAAGAAAACACTAATGCACTATGCTTATACATTTATAAGTTTGTACATTCATTTACTGATACAAGAATTGTTTCCATGTTATTAAAACGATTGTCATCGGAGCTTCAAGCTTTGGAAACATTTACATAAACAAAATTAAACTGTCAGGCAAATATGTATACAACTGTACTGGGATAATCGTATACATCCTTGTGGCTCTTGCTGGGTAAGTCAGTCAACGTTAAAATTACACTTCCAAAATCGAATAAAGATACATCATTACTAGCAAATTGGAGGCCAATAAGTTTATTAAATACAGACTACAAGATTGCTACAAAAACAATTTCAAATAGACTGAAAAAAGTGATTGGCTCAATCATAGATAATGCACAGACAGGTTTCATTAAAGGGAGATATATTGGAGAAAATAATAGACTGTTGTTTGAAGTAATTGAACATTAAAGAATAAATAACAAACCAGGCCTTCTACTTTTTGCAGACTTTGAGAAAGCATTTGACAGTGTAGATCATGACTTTATTTGTAAATGTTTGAAGTATTTTAACTTTGGTGATTCATTTATAAAATGGGTTAAACTTTTTTATAACGACATAGTAAGTGTTATATCAAATAATGGACATCTTTCTGAACCTATACCGATCAAACGTGGAGTAAGACAAGGATGTCCACTTTCGTCCTCTTTATTTGTAATATGCATTGAAGTCCTTTCAAATTGTATAAAAAATGAAAAAGAAATAAAAGGTATCAAGGTAAATGATGTTGAAATAAAGCAAACACTGTTTGCAGACGATGCAACTTATGTCAACAATGGAACACGGGAATCGTTTGAGAAAATGATAGAAATACTAGTGTATTTTGAAAATGCCTCTGGACTAAAACTCAATACAAATAAATCTACAATTCTTAGAGTCGGATCTTTACGTAACACTAACGTAAAATTTTGCCAAAATAGAAACTTCATTTGGACTTCAAATTCAGCTAACACACTGGGAATGACTTTTACTAATGACCCAGAAGAAAATGTTCATTTAAACCTAGAACCAAAACTATTAAGTTTCAAAAATTGTTTGAAACAATGGCAACATCGAAAACTGACGCTGCTAGGCAAAATCACGGTTATAAAATCTTTTGCACTGCCGAAACTGATATATCCTCTTACAGTATTACAAAATCCACCTGAACATCTTATGAAAAGCATTATTAAGACTATGTTTGAATTTCTTTGGGATAACAAACCAGAAAAAAATAAAAAGAGAAATTATCACATTAGATTATGAACTAGGGGGGTTAAAAATGATTGATTTAAATAAATTTCTCAACTCATTAAAAGCCAGTTGGGTTAAAAGAATAACGGATGAAAATGATCATGGCGTATGGAAAGTCTTTATGTTAACATGATGAAAAACTATGGAGAAGCCTTAATATTTGATAGTAATCTAGGGGAACAAGAAATCAAAAAAAATAAGCAAAGGAAACAAATTCTTCAAAGATGTTTTGAATTCATGGAGAAAAATAGATCTTAATCTAATGAAAACCAAACAAATAAGGAAACAAATAATTTGGAATAACATTAACATAAAAAACGCAAATGGTACATTTTATTATAAAAACTGGTTTGAAAAAGGTATTAAATATTTAGAACACTATTTTGATTATAGAAGTAATGAATTCTACACGTTTTAAGACTTTAAGTTTCTATACAACATAGAAGATAGCGATTTTCTTAAATATAATCAATTAATAACAAGTATTCCAAAAGATATAAAAACGAAAATGTCAAAAATACCGAGACAAGATGAAGAAAATATAAACGTACTAATAAACATAAAAACATGTAAAAAACCAAATAAATTATTATATTCCATGCAAAAAAAAGACAATTACAAAGACTGATGTTAAAGCTGAAAAAAGGTGGGAAAACTTACTGAACAATAACCAAATTGAATGGAAAAAGACTTATACCCAAGTATTCAAAAATACTATTGATACAAAAATAAGAAACTTTCAGTACAAATTTATAATGCGTATCATCCCAACAAACACTTTTTTTATATTAATGCAAACTAGTAAATTCAACTCTCTGTGATTTTTGTAACCGACACGAAGAAACATTAGAGCACTTTTTTTGGAAATGTGATATAATTCAAGTCTTGTGGAATGGATTAAGTAACTTATTGAAAGAAAAACAACAAACTATCAATTTGAATTTTCAGGATATATGCTTTGGTATAAACATCAAAAATAAATTTACCAGTGCTATTAATTTTATGATAGTAGTTATGAAATATTATATTTACCAAATGAAAAATAGAAAACAAATACCGGTGTTTTGCCATTACAAACATTATCTTACAGTCAGAATAGAAATTGAACACGAAATTGCTTTAATACAAAACAAAATTGAACAACACAAAACGAAATGGCAATTTTTGAATTTATATTCATAAAACATATGTCAAAATATTTCTAAAATACTAGGACGTTGTCTTTTAAATCTTTGAGTCAAACATTATATAACAGCATAATTATCAATAATATCAAGATCGACACCCATCATACCGATTTCATTAAGGGATATCATACTTTCAATTCTCTTTTCCTCCAAAAGCTTTCTTTTCTTAACTGATCCTTAATGCATAATGTGGCTCTTATTTTTGTTATTATAAAACTCCTTTCTATCTTGCACTTCCCTTTCTTCTTTAATTCTTTTTTATTAAAAAACCTGTATATGCATATTACACAAAGTGTTAGAATTACAATGTTTACATTACAAAATGTTGTGTATATGCATGTATGTTGGAAATTGAATATTAAAAGATAAAAAAAATACACTAACAAGACTGAACTGTCAGACAAGTATTTAAATATACAATGATAATCTTGTACATCATTTACTGTAGTTACTGTAGTGGACACCTAGCTCAAGTTTGTAAACGCCCATTTGGTTTGATTGTTATCGGGGCTTCATACTTTGGATACATTTTCATACACAACATTAAACTGTCAGGCAATTACGTATACACATGTACGGGGATAATCATATACATGTTTGGGGCTCTTAGTTTAGATTTGTTAACGCGCAGTTTGTTAATTCAGTCAACGATAAAAATTACATTACAAAAGCGGTTATTCTCGGGGCTCCATGCTAGTGGCACATTTAGAGGGCTCTTAGTTTAGATTTGTTAACGGGCATTTGGCTCAATGATGAAAAAATACAGTTGGTTGCTGTATTGTGCCGTACGACAAAGAAAACTGGTATAAAAAACTGCAAAAGTGTGCTACAGTACTATATTGCGAATAAAATGACAACAAATAATAAATAATAATAAAAAGGCGTAATAGGGTGATGATACGTTTTCGTGGATTTCAACATACTTTGCTCACATCGTTTTCCTTGGTAACCTGATTTGCACCCTCCAACACATTTACCATCAACATTGCTACAATTATTACGGTTTCTACAGTTTACAGAACATGTATCCTGACAGTCTTGACCAAACCTCCCATTATCACACTCTGTAATGATAACATTTTTGATAGATTAAACATTAAATTAGTTTTGTAAAATGATAATACTATGCTATAAAAGGTCCATTATCAAGACCAAATCGTATTTTCTTTTAAATCTAGAATTGTAACAGGGAAGTTCAGTTTGAAACTGGTTTCCAAAACTTTACAGTAGCCGTCCAGTATTTCCCTGTTGGAAATACTGCTACAGAAAATCGAGAGAATCCTACTTTCGCTTTATTGCATGTTGTAAACAGTCAGAGATATACATTGTACATCACTGGAAGGAAAGTTCTTTCAATTGTAATTTAAAACATGCATGCTTATTCACGTAAAACCTATTTACAACCTCTCTCTCGGAGACTTCTGGAAAATAACATAGATATTTGAAAACTGGAAAACCTACTTGTGTTGTTATGGCAAAATATAATTTATTAAAAGTTATGTTAAACTCAAATTTTCAACACAATATGGCCACATTCGATGCAGTATGTCATATTTTTCCTTCTTAGAAGACGCCCATTACATTTCAAGATACATGTATATAAGTAAATTTGATTTAGTCTGAGTATTGGACCTTTAAAACTGCAGTAGACATTCATATCAGGGTTACATGTTTTTGAAATATTCACATTGACAAAATTTATTGACTGTCATTAATGAAATTCTTGGACGATAGTTGCTGGTTTCGGTGTAATATCTCGTTTTGATTTGATCGAGTGGGCACCAAAAGTGGAAGTAACTACTGTTCATGAGTTACATCATTATATTTATGTACCATCATTTTTTACTGATACTTTTATGTTTACAACTCTATTTTTATCAAGTCTGTTTCAACAAAATATCGAAAATCGCGATATCGTCGTACGGTTTCGGGCATTTGGTATGATCGCTATACTTTTTGACGTTGATTCGGGTATAGGATTTAAATAATTTTGCCGAGTAAACAGTAAATTTATCGGGACATAATCCACCATTATATTTTGAAATATCGGAAAACATAAAATGAACGACAATTATCTTTTGCACCTTTTATGTGTATCAGCGGGCTCTCCGGTTAGGTGTAAAACGCGAGTTTTGCCAACTAAAATTTCAATGTTTGTTTGATGTGTTTATATTGTTCATCATTGAAATAATAAAATTAATGATACACCAATCTGTTATCACAATATTATTTCTCACATATGCTGACAGCAGAAAATAAAATATTTCGTATACAATATATCATGAGATTAGTGTTCCAGAGTTGTTAACTTACTTTGCTCAAACTACCCTCCTGGATAGCCAGGTTTGAACCTTCAACAAAATTGCCCTTTACACTGCTTCTTTTGTTATTATCTTAACAGTTTATGGGGCAAGTATTCTTATAGTCTGGACCAAACCTTCCATCATTATTTTGTAAAATACTTAAACGGTGTTATAATATTTCGTATACAATAAAATGAAATGTTAAAGGAAACTCTAATATAATATGTACGGAAGCGTTAAAGGGCCACTAGTTACGAGAACAGTTTTGCATATTTCAACTATTTTTTTCCCATTGGTGCGAAACTTTAAGTCTTTACCATTTATAATTTTACAAAATGATTATAAACTTCTGAATTAATCATCATGTTTGATGTCGACGTGACTAAAACTTTTAACTATGCTGTTTAACATTTTGTCAAAATACAATGTGAACTAATTAATTTGAAAATATTTTTTGTAGCTTAAAGACACTTGAACAGGAATGTGGGTTATGCACCACATGTGTCCAGTCAGCTATGCGAATTCACAGCTGGGGTCAATTAACATGACTGGTCACTGGTAGACTAGCTTCTGTTTATCATATTCAGCTACTGTATAAATCCCTTACATTATGTACAGATAATGTAGGAAAAGGAGGTTAGTTATACATAAATTTTAAGACCTTTATAAGATGTTATTATTTTATTTTATCAGTTACCTTTTCGGTATGTAATTTCCCAATCAAATTCGATTTTAAACAAATCAACACTTAAAGTTATTATATCAAAATAATTTTCTAATAATTATGACAGAAACTTAAACTATTTTTATACTGCAGAATAACTGTGATTTCAAAGTTAAATTGAGTAATGTTTTAAATACTGAAGTAATTACTCTTACAGCAAATCAATTATCACTTAGTTTAGATGTAACACTTGATACATAAAAGAAATTTAGTTTTGGCCTATTTTACAGTTAGAAGAAGCGTTCAGTTGCACGTTTAATTTACAAAGAAATAAATTCTTTAAACATTAATAATGCATTCTGGCCACACCACGGGAAGGCGCTTAATTACTTGAGCATATTAACATTTTCAAATTAACTTTAAAATCAATACAAATATTTTGCATATCCTGCAATAAAAGTACAATGTCATAATCATACAAAACTGATTATATAAACAACAGGAAAGAAGTTATAAAAACAACTAGATCTATCACTAAATGTGATTAATACCCCCGACAGACTTCTTTATAAACTGAGGAAGTTCGTAGTGACAGAATACCTTGCAAAAAAACAACTAAAATAGAGATATTGTTCTTGGCAATAACTCTGTGATTACTCAAGATACAGTTATGGTTCTTGTACACTGCACTTCCTCTCAATGTACTTGACCATTGCATGAAGTTGTATTAAATTCCAACCAGTAGTTTTCAAGTTATGCTGCGGACAAAGGAAAGTATCAAAGGGCAATAACTCTCTTATGAGTCAAGATAGAGTTATGGTTCATAAGCACTGCACTTCCTCTAATTGTGCTAGACCATTGTATGAAGTTATATTGAATTCCAACCAGTAGTTTTCAAGTAATGCTCCGGACAAGGAAAAGTAACAAAGGGCAATAACTCTGTAAATACTCAAGATAGAGTTATGGTTCTTGTACACTGCACTTCCTCTCATTGTGCTTGACCATTGTATGAAGTTGTATTGAATTCCAACCAGTAGTTTTCAAGTAATGCTTCGGACAAGGAAAAGTAACAAAGGACAATAACTCTGTAATGAGTCAAGATAGAGTTATGGTTCATAAGCACTGCACTTCCTTTCAATGTACTTGACCATTGTATGAAGTTGTATTGAATTCCCACCAGTAGTTTTCAAGTTATTCTCCGGACAAGGAAAAGTAACAAAGGGCAATAACTCTGTAATTACTCAAAATAGAGTTATGGTTCATGTGCACTGCACTTTCTTTCAATGTACTTGACGCTTGTATGAAGTTGTATTGAATTCCAACCAGTAGTTTTCAAGTTATGCTGCGGACAAGGAAAAGTAACAAAGGGCAATAACTCTGTAATTACTCAAAATAGAGTTATGGTTCTTGTGCACTGCACTTTCTCTTATTGTGCTTGACCATTGTATGTAGTTGTATTGAATTCCCACCAGTAGTTTTCAAGTCATGCTCCGGACAAGGAAAAGTAACAAAGGGCAATAACTCTGTAATTTGTCAAGATGGAGTTATGGTTCTTGTGCACTGCACTCCCTCTCAATGTGCTTGACGCTTGTATGAAGTTGTATTGAATTCCAACCAGTAGTTTTTAAGTTATGCTCCGGACAAGGAAAATGCAACGGACCGCCTAACCGACCGACCGACCGCCCGACCGACCGACCAACCACCGGGTGACTCCTATATACCCCCCAAACTTCGTTTCGGGGGTATAATTATCTGTACAAATCAATAAAATGTATGGTCCTACTATTTTACTACATGTCAGGTCTACAGACACAATGCTGGACCTAATCAGACAGGATTATAACTGATAAGGGGCAATAAAACGATTTACATATTTGACCACCTGCGGTTGGGGGGCTGCCTTATGAAGGAGATTTTAATTGTCGTTAAGATGTGTTTTGTTGTAAAGCCTGAAGTTTTTCGCTATTCTACATAGATTTTAATGAAAAGCACAAACACAAACCTTATTGTCGAATTTATTTTGTTATAAAAACGTTTAGTTTTGCAAAAGACGCCAAAAATATGTCGCATACCGGTCTAAGTATCCGATTGCGTAACCAGAATCAGATTGGGGCTGCCAACACGGTTGAAAAATCGAGGGCGAGAATTTGTCGTCTAAAGTTTTTAACAAAGTCTATTTCATATCGTCCCTTCAGTGCAACAAGGTTGTAACTGACATTTTATACAAAAGTGACATTTTTGTTTATAATGATTTAAAATGTATATATACACAGGATATTAAAATTTGAAAATTTAATTCTAATGTTAACCCTTTGAAAATAATATTTGTCCAATGGTTGTATCTGAAATTGATACAACTTGTTTTGTGCAACATGGTTGTAACTCAAGATACAACCTTGTTGCACAAAAGTAACTGCATCTTGTGGCAGACTTCTTTTGTGCAACATGGTTGTATGTGATTAACTGTTACAATTTCTTAACATAATGTAAAAAGAATTTATCAAAAATAGCATAGTCATGCTACATAAATATGGTTCTAGTAAAGACTTATAAGCGAGACAACATAAAATTATACTCAATGATAAGCAGAGTGCAAAAAGGAAAGAAGACAAAGCATTATCTGGTTCAGTGTTTGACTTGCTCATGATTCCAAATGCTTTTGCTTCATCAATCTATTACAAATTTTATGTAGTCCTGAGTTAAACATATATGCCATGGGAACAGGGGATGGTTACTGTTATATATGGCATGAGTGTATTGCTGGTAGAGGGGGGCCTGTTTCATCAAAACATTAAGCCAGAAAGGTACAAATGTTTTATCTTTCAGAGTAATATCAGTCTGTACTGTGCAAAGCAAAAGGAGAATGCATGTGACCATGCTGTCTTATGCCCTTCAGAAATTCAATATAAATTCAATCACACATAAATACCTTGAAAAAGGGCATACCCAGAGACATGGTTATTTTCTCTCATTAAATGAACATGCGGGGCCAGTATCCCTCTACTGGACTGAGTGGACTGTTCTTAGTAAGTTTTGTGAATAGATTTTGAAAAATATGACCTGTAGTGTTATCAAGGTTTTAGAATGATTGGCTGTAGCACATTGGTTTTCCCAAAGTGTGACTTAATTTCTAAAAAGATCATCTGCAGGTTGGATTTATGAAAATCCATTGGACAATGTGACCTGCAGAGTGTTATCTAGGTTTTACAATAATCTGCTGCAGGATGGTTGTTTTCACACAGCGTGTAGGCAACCTTCTGAGCAAGTTTTGTGGAAATCGATTGGACAGCGGAACCTGTAGAATGACAATCCATTGGTTATCTAGGTTTAACATTAATCTGCTGTAGCACAGTTGGTTTTTGCACAGCATGACTCATTTTTTAAACATATTATGTACAGATTAATTGAAGACACCCTTCTGTTTCATAACAGTCAAAAATACATTGTGGCCTGTAGTGTGTTACCAAAGAAAAGTTTACAGACAGACTGAAAGAGCACCATGACACAAGTCCAGCAAAGCTAAACTAGAGGGCCGGGATGGCCCAATATTGCTCACCTGGCTTCAGGGAAGAAGGTTTTTAAACTTTTTCCAATATGAGCCTATGTAAGTCAAGTCACCCTTGGGCAGGGGTAATAATTTGAACAATCTTGGCAGAGGTCTACTAGGCAATGCTACATGCTAAATATCTTGACTCTAGACCTAGTGGTTTCAGAGAAGAAGATTTTTAAAGTGTTTCCTATATAAAGAAGCTAATGTAAAATCAAGAGACCCCCAAGTGGGGTCAATTTTGAGGCAGGGGTCATAATTTGAACAATCTTGGTAGAGGGCCACTAGGAAATGCTACAATTGCTAAATATCTTAGCACTAAGTCTTGTGATTTCTCGGGAGATTTTTGAATTTTTTCCGATAAATAAGCCTATGTAAAATCAAGTGACCCCCAGGGTGGTGCAGTGGTTGAGTGGTTAAAACTCTGTACTACCAATCCGGAGGCCCCCGGTTTGAATCCCAGCCGGGGTACTGGAAATTTCAGAAACGCTTTTCAGTGTTTTCCACCCATTTGAGATGAACTGGTTAGAAATTCAGAGGTAGTCTCACGTGTATCGGTGCTTTACACCAGGCATGTAAACGAGAACCAAGGGGTATATTCCCAAAAGACCTAGGGTCTGGTACCCGGATTCCCTTGTATCTGTATTTGTTTCTCTACAGGTCGTACCATAATATACCTCGAAAAAGGATGGTGGACCATAAGCGCATCTAACAAACAAGTGACTCCCATGGTTGTGGTCAATTTTGAGCCGGGGTCATAATTTGAACAATCTTGGAAGAGGTCCACTAGACAATGCTGCATGCAAATTAGTATCTTACCCCTGGGCCTTACAGTTTTTGAGAAGTCAAAAGTTTTTCTTTTCTGTTGCAATGGCAACAAACATTCTGCATGGAATTAAATTACTTTACCAACTTTGATAAAGCTTCATGCAAGGAACATCCCTGCTAAGTGTCATCAACATTGGCCCTGTGGTTTCAGAGATGTTCTTTAAGGAAAAAGTGTATGGACGGATATCGGACGATGAGTGATCCTAATAGTAATCCAACCTGGCATTTTAAAGTGAACTAAAAAAACAATACAGTTTGCCCTACTTTCCAATCAAATGCCCCAATTTCATTTAAAAATGCTAATTGAATTCTATATATTGACTCAGTATCTCCAATATGAAAATAATGATTTCACTTATTTCTCCAAAAAGTGAGACTGTGACATCACAGAGCTAAGCTCCGCCCTTAATCTCTATATATTTCAATAGAAATATTGTCTGTGGATGGGAAAATGGTAACCAGTTATAGGTCCATATTACAGGAATAAACAGACTTATTGCATTGGTTCGCTAACGCTCCCTCGCAATAAATTTGTTTATTCCTGTAATATAGACCTATACATATATTCCATCTAGGAATGCAACCATTCTTCTGTCTAGGCCAAAAAAGGGCTATATTGTAGAAAGTTGTACTGGAATTCTATGAAAAAAGAAAACACAAACAATCCAAATCATTTTGAATACCAAACAGATTCTTTTAAGTAGGGGATATTTAGTCAGTTTGTCCCACAAAATGAAAATATCAATATTTCATTGAAAAAATATGTTGACCTTGTAACACTTGTAGATAAAATATAATCCCAATTAATTATGTGCTTCTACACCATGGTAAGGAATAATATTGTTTAACGTACAGGCAGTTAGTACTGAAATGTTTTTTTTAATATTATTTTTTTCAATTTTGGTCTCTCACTTGTAAGAAAGGTCATATGTCTTATGTATCAGGGGAAAACACTTTATTTTCTTGAACAGATAGGCTTGTTGTTTTAAATACAATGATATTCATGTGTAATAATTCAGCAGAGCAGGCTTTTGCTTTATAAAATTTCAGTTCTAGATTTCTGGTCATTGTTAGAAAAGGTTAATGTGCGTTTAATAGATTAAAGGCATTTATTGGAAAGTATATGGTAATTATGGTAAAATAATTATGATGATGTCTTGTAATAATAACAACTGATACAAATATTGTAAATCAGTGTATATATATTATGCACATGATTCAATATTTGATAATAATGTAATGAATTACAACCTTGTTGCACCAAACAAATATCTAAATTTGTGTTCTTTTCAACGCAACATGGTTGTAACTCATGAAATTCACCAAATCTCTTTTATGATCAAATATTGTATAAAATTTGATCAACCAGTTGATTTCTTGTTCATTCATGAAATAAATATCAGAAACAAGATCATTTTTGGTAGTGCTTGACAAAAAAGGGAAGTTTTTTGCTTCTCTTGAAAAAAAATGAAAAATGGAGTTACAACCTTGTTGCACTGAAGGGACGATATGTCATTGTGCAAAAATCTTCACGTTTCATATGAAAATAAAATACATTTAAACCAGTTTCTTTTAGTCTTTGTGAAAATGAAAAAGTCTACAACATAAAAACTTCAGTCATCACAACATGTTTTGTTTCAAACTAATAAGTACAACTTTTACTTCGTAAAAAATAATGACGTCAAAAAATAAACTTAGCATGCTGTCAAGTTCCACAAAATTGAATTAACCAGAACTTTCTAGTCTTTTTGTAAAACAACACATGTTAGAGACCAAATGTTTCACATTAATAGGAAATAGATTAAAACGAAATATGCAAATAATATCTCGCAACTGGTGGCCCTTTATTTATATATATTATCCGAACTAAATTGTGACTTTGTAAATGGTCAATCTATGTAACGATTTCAGTAAAGGGTCAAATAATATAATATTTTTAATATCGTCACAAAGGAGGACCGGTTTAATAGTAACTTTATGAAGATATTTATATCAACCTATGTGCAGTCTGCTTCGCCACTTATAAAAGATATCGTAATATTGTGTTATGTACATGCTACAAAAGAATTTGTACCTCGAGCGTTACACGTTCATTTCGGATAAAAAAATATTTGAATTTGACCTTTTTAGCCTTGTGCATGAAAAATGGCAATGTAATCGGAATTGATAGATAACTTTCTAAATGAATACACACCATGAAGAAGGCATTTCAACTTTTTTGTTTCTAACATACCCTGGTTACAGACATACTGATGAACAAAGTGAGCTTGAGATACGGATGAAACGATTTAGCAACTTACTTTGGTCACATGTGTCTTCCAAGTATCCAGGTTTACACCCTCGAACGCATTGACCAGTTACATAATTATAATTTCTAGCAATGTATAGAACAAGTTTCTGTACAGTTCTGTCCGTACTTTCCAGTAGAACATTCCGTAATTATTATAAATCTTAACCAACAAGATGTTATATTATGTGACCCTTTATTTAAAACGTTACATAGGAGGATGAGTGCACTAGTAACTATATGACGATATTGATATGAACCTATGTGCCTCACCACTGATAAAAACTATAGTAATATGGTGTTATAAACATGCTGCAGAAGAATTTCTACCACGAGAGCTACAAATTCAGTTTTGATAAATAATTTGAATTAAGTACTATAGTAATATGGTGTTATGAACATACTTCAGAAGAACTTCTATCTCGAGCGTTACACATTCAGTTCGGATAAATAAACACTATTTGAATTGTCCTTTATAGCCTTGTACAGTGTACATGAGTAAAGGCAATTTAATCAAAGTGGATCAATAACTTTCTAATATTTTCATTTTTGAAAGAACATAAACAACAGGTAGAAAGGACAACACCCGGTTTGTTTCCAACATACACCGGCTACAAGGACACTGATCAACGAAGAATAGCATGAGCTACGGATGAGAAGATTTTCAACTTACTTTTGTCACATTTGTCTTCATGATATCCAGGTTTACACCCTCCAATGCATTGACCAGTTACAGAGTCACAATTTCTCTTATTTTTGCAATGTATAGAACACGTTTCTTCGAGCGTACACATTTCATTTTGGATAAATAAACACTAATTGAATTGACATTTGGCTTTGTGCACTAGCAGATGGCAATTTAATCAAAGTGGGTAAATAACTTTCTAATGTTTCATATTTTTCTATTGTACATAAACGAAAGGTAGAAGCCACTATACCTGGTCTATTTCTAACATACACCGATAACAAAATACTGATTAACGAAAAAAAGTGTTAGAAACGGAATGAGAAGATTTTCAACTTACTTTCTTCACATTTGTCTCCCTGGTAACCCGGTTTACACCCTCCAGTGCATTGACCAGTTACAGAGTCACAATTTCTATTATTTGTGCATTGTATAGAACACGTTTCTTTACAGTCTTGTCCGTACTTTCCAGCATTACATTCTATAATTGTAAATTGAATATATCTACACAAACAAAATTGTTATATCATTTGACACTTTACCTAAATCGTTACATACAGTAGTCGAAACGTAACAGTTGTCACACGGAGTGCACGATACACGCACGATGTACGCACGATACATGCACGTTAGACGCACGTTGCATGTTCGGTAAATACACGATGAGCGATTTATAACGATACACGATATACACGATGTACGAAGCGCACGCTACACGCTAAACGATAAACTGATTACACGTTATACGATCACTTTGGGATTTCACATTTTATCTAAATTTAGACCTTTTAATCAGACCGAAAGAATCAGATCAATTAGAAGCTTCGTACCTGAACAATAAAAAATGACATCGATACGTGTCAAAGATCCACAGTTTTAATATTACAGTGTGTGTCAAATTTGAACACCTGTCGGAATGACTTTGGCAGGAAACTGATCCCGATGTGCGAGAAAATGGGCGTAATTAAAGTTAATTGCCATCAACACTTTTCCTGGTTTCACTGCACCTGGTTTGTTTCTAACCTGCACCAGTTACAAAATTTAAGATACTTATCAACGAAAAATAGCATGAGCTACGGATGAGATGATTTTTCAACTTACTTTTTTCACATTTGTCTCTCTGGTATCCAGGTTTACACCCTCCAACGCATTGACCCGTTACAGAGTCACAATTTCTCTTATTTTTGCATTGTATAGAACAAGTTTCTTTACAGTCTTGTCCGTACTTTCCAGCATAACATTCTATAATAAATTAACTGTACTTTGAATATATCTACACAAACAAATTGTTTCATCATTTGACCCTTTACTCAAATCGTTACATAGAAGAATGAGTGCAATTGTAACTGCATGAAAATATTTATATTAACCTAGGTACAGTCTGCTTCACCACTAATAATAACTATATTAATATTGTCAAATGTACATACAACAGAAGAATTTCTGCTTCAAGCGTTACACATTCATTTTGGATAAAACACACTATTTGAATTGATGTTTTAGCTTTGTACAGTCTAGTAGATTGCAATTTAATCAATTTGAAAGTTGATAAATAACTTTTCTTATATTTTCATTATCTGAATTTACATAAACACAAGGTAGAATGCACTGCACCTGGTTTGTTTCTAACCTTCACCAGTTACAAAATTTAAGATACTTATTAACGAAAAATAGCATGAGCTATGGATGAGATGATTTTTGAACTTACTTTTTTCACATTTGTCTCTCTGGTATCCAGGTTTACACCCCCTAATGCATTGACCAGTTACAAAGTCACAATATCTTTCATATTTGCAATGCATAGAACACGTTTCTTTACAGTTTTGTCCGTACTTTCCAGCATAACATTCTATAATAAATACATTGTAATTTGAATATATCTACACAAACAAATTGTTTTATCATTTGACCCTTTACCTAAATCGATACATAGGAGAATGAGTGCAATTGTAACTGCATGAAAATATTTATATTAACCTAGGTACAGTCTGCTTCACCACTAATAATAACTATATTAATATTGTCAAATGTACAAACTACAGTCTGTAATTGTAATATATCAAAACCAACATATTGTTTTATCATTTGACCCTTTACTCAAATCGTTACATAGAAGAATGAGTGCAATTGTAACTGCATGAAAATATTTATATTAACCTAGGTACAGTCTGCTTCACCACTAATAATAACTATATTAATGTTGTCAAATGTACATACGACAGAAGAATTTTTGCTTCAAGCGTTACACTTTCATTTTGGATAAAACACACTATTTGAATTGATGTTTTAGCTTTGTACAGTCTAGTAGATTGCAATTTAATCAATTTGAAAGTTGATAAATAACTTTTCTTATATTTTCATTATCTGAATTTACATAAACACAAGGTAGAATGCACTGCACCTGGTTTGTTTCTAACCTTCAACAGTTACAACATTTAAGATACTTATTAACGAAAAATAGCATGAGCTACGGATGAGATGATTTTTGAACTTACTTTTTTCACATTTGTCTCTCCGGTATCCAGGTTTACACCCTCCAATGCATTGACCAGTTACAGAGTCACAATTTCTCTTATTTTTGCAATGCATAGAACACGTTTCTTTACAGTCTTGTCCGTACTTTCCAGCATAACATTCTATAATAAATACATTGTAATTTGAATATATCTACACAAACAAATTGTTTTATCATTTGACCCTTTACCTAAATCGATACATAGGAGAATGAGTGCAATTGTAACTGCATGAAAATATTTATATGAACATATGTGCAGTCTGCTTCACCACTTATAATAAATATATTTTTATTGTCATGTGTACAGCTTTAGTTTAATTTCATCTTCGAGCGTACACATTCATTTTGGATAAATAAACACTAATTGAATTGACATTTGGCTTTGTGCACTAGCAGATGGCAATTTAATCAAAGTGGGTAAATAACTTTCTAATGTTTCATTTTTTTCTATTGTACATAAACGAAAGGTAGAAGCCACTATACCTGGTCTATTTCTAACATACACCGATAACAAAATACTGATTAACGAAAAAAAGCGTTAGAAACGGATGAGAAGATTTTCAACTTACTTTCTTCACATTTGTCTCCCTGGTAACCCGGTTTACACCCTCCAATGCATTGACCAGTTACAGAGTCACAATTTCTATTATTTGTGCATTGTATAGAACACGTTTCTTTACAGTCTTGTCCGTACTTTCCAGCATTACATTCTATAATTGTAAATTGAATATATCTACACAAACAAAATTGTTATATCATTTGACACTTTACCTAAATCGTTACATACAGTAGTCGAAACGTAACAGTTGTCACACGGAGTGCACGATACACGCACGATGTACGCACGATACATGCACGTTAGACGCACGTTGCATGTTCGGTAAATACACGATGAGCGATTTATAACGATACACGATATACACGATGTTCGAAGCGCACGCTACACGTTACACGATAAACTGATTACACGTTATACGATCACTTTTGGATTTCACATTTTATCTAAATTTAGACCTTTTAATCAGACCGAAAGAATCAGATCAATTAGAAGCCTCGTACCTTAACAATAAAAAAATGACATCGATAAGTGTCAAAGATCCACAGTTTTAATATTACAGTGTGTGTCAAATTTGAACACCTGTCGGAATGACTTTGGAAGGAAATTGATCCCGATGTGCGAGAAAATGGGCGTAATTAAAGTTAATTGCCATCAACACTTTTTGTTAAATAAATTCTACATTAAAGACACTTTTTAGGACCGTGGCATATAAATGTTCAAATATAATAATCTTATACTGGAACCTTGAATGGATATGTTGATGGGTGTCAAGTGGGTGAGGTAAATTGACATTGAAGAAACTGAAAGCTTGAAATTACGTTTCTGAATGAATCAAGCATTTGGAACGGGGTTTTTAATGTTATTTTGTAGTATTTACAGTTGTGATAATTATAAGGCCCCTAATTTTGACCAATGTTTTAATAGAAAAAGTTTTGAACAATATTTAGGTTTTTTTCCGTAGTCCGAAAGTGAAAAGTGTCCCTCTAGAAATCTAAGATTATTCTAAGAGAAGGGGAGATAATTAACGCGCAATTCAGTATTCATGTACTGTGGACTATGGTGATTAATTCTATATAAAGTTTTATATCATGTTACTTTATATTTTGTTTCAGTGGGCCTATATAAAAATACATATAAAAAATGAACCTCTAGGAAACAGTGATATTTTCTAGAGTGAAGAAGGTTATTAAAGTTCATTTTATCTCAATGTAGTTTAATTTGTGGTACGCAGTTCCATATACTTTATGTCACTGCTACCATTCTTTTAGATTCAGAACCCCTGTCGAGGTGGTTGGGGTAATACTATATGGGGGTTGTAATAAATGTAAAGTAAAATTAAACATACTGTTATGTATTTTAACTTTTCTCACCCATTTTAGGATAAAATTTGTAAAACTGTCTAGGATATGAACCAAAAACAGGTTAACTCATTTGCAAAGTTATTTTGAACCCTCTGTAGAATAATGGAATGGTCCAATTGCATGACATAACTCTGCATTAAGTGGTGGGTAGCAGATTCAATTAGAACCCTGGAGAAGACACATCTCACAGCCTAGATTATACAGTCTCAAGATGCCATATATGGTGTTAACACATACATGTATGTACATGTAACATATAATCTTATATGGAATTATATGTTTATTTGACATACTGATGATGAAGAAGATACAATGAACATCAATGGATGGTTAATTACTCGGCAGAAAATGATGTACATTCCATATCTAATTTATATGATGGCATTTTTACATAAGCCGTTTCATCAGTATAAAGGCAATGAGACTTAGTAACAGCATTTAGATGTACACGTATGATTTTGTTTGCATATCCTATGTACATAACTCTGCTGATATTATGAGGTGGTAATACATGTAAATATACTATACATGTAGTAGATCATTTGGAAAAAGTGTTCCTGGAATACACATGTAACATTAGCAAATAAATTGATGGAAGACTGACAACAATATGAAAGAGCAAATCAACACTCTATATTTATAAGGGGGGGAGGGGGGGGGGGGGTAACCTCACATGTTTCAAAAAACCTCAATAACAATGAGACTGCAGAATAGAGCTCAGCAATGATGGTGATCATGTTGTTTTTAGTTATTTTGGAATTTAGATATGTAGAAAGATCTATATTTGTTCAAATTAATGTAAGCTAGGCATTTAAAGAAACAATCAGAGATGAGGAACAAATTTAATGAACAGGACAGAGTTCAAGCACCGCTTATGCCACACTTACATGTAAATAGGCCCTTTGAAGGATTTCTAAAATGGATTCAATTTATGAATCTAACCAGAGGAGATCTGTCAAAAGTACTATATGCCTACATAACTATACAACCGGTATATTTAGACCAGAGTAAATTGCGACTTAGTAATAGATCTGATGTTCATATTATTTTCTTTATTAAGCTATTAAGATTACAAACTACACACAATTAATATAGAGTTGTTCAAAAATAAATCTACTGAAAAAGGTAGTAGCCGGTATCACTGGCTTTAAGGGAAGTCCACACAAGCACAATTTTGCCATCTTAGCCTTTGAAATCTTATTTT
This sequence comes from Saxidomus purpurata, assembly GCA_022818135.1. Classification (NCBI taxonomy): domain Eukaryota; kingdom Metazoa; phylum Mollusca; class Bivalvia; order Venerida; family Veneridae; genus Saxidomus; species Saxidomus purpurata. Next base: position 26,912,207 of record JAFMSR010000008.1, read on the forward strand.
TTAAATGTTTTATTCATTTTATATAAAATGAATATGGTACTTTTCTAGTGATATTATATTAGTGTATACTGATATAACTAAGCTCTTTGCAGAACTTACTATTTAAATGTTATTTATGAAATTTAAACATTTTACTTAAACATGGGGTTTTAGGAAGGATCTTTAGTAAAAGAACTACTTGTAATACTAAAATACAATTATTAATCAAGTGTGAGTATTCTCACAAGACTGATATATAATACAAATCTAATAAAACCATAAAACCTATCTCAAGGTATACAACTTGATTAAAATCAATTTTTTATGTGCCCTCTTCTGAAGTAAGAGTTTGTTATAGTTAAACTGTTAAGAAAGATGCAGGTGATCAGATTTAGCATCTGTAGGGCCAGTGGCCAGTCCTATCCAGCAAGGACATACTTAATGATCATGATATGGTTGATGTTTCATTCAACTGGAGGTAGTAGGAGTAGGTTTGTAAGCAGCAACCGGCTTACATTGATCCTGAACCAGCCCCCGTACCCCCTCCATCCCCCACAGATTACAGATAAAAGCCAGTGATATTTGTTTAATTAATTATAATTATTATATGGTGCCATACAAACAGTGCAAACTACCATACAGTATTAAATGATATATAAGATTATATATTACAGTTACAATATTTTATAACTGAAACAGGCATGTAACAGGTACAGTGGTTGGGCAACCCCTACTGACATGTCACCCGTCACGCTCTGCTAATTTCTGATATGTGCAGACTATGATTTGCTAAAAAATAACAAGATTGAATTTTATGTGTTTGGGTTGCCAATATTAATCAACACCAACTAACCAATGAAAAAGCTTGTTTACTACTACATGTACAATTAAAATACTAAGTACTTGTTAAATATTAAAAAAATGCGTTTATACAAGAAGTGTTTAGGATTTTGACTAGTTGACTCCATTTCCGTCTTGAATTTTAGTCTCTGTGTGGTGAAAGCTATGCAGTCAAATAGCCAGTGAGGGGTGTTACATTCTACAATGCACTGGATGCAAACCTGGTCAACCCAAAGTATGTACCAACCGAGCTTGTTGGTAGTAAGTTTGCGCCCAGCCTAAGATGTGTGATTGATTTGTTCATTTTGTATTTTGTCGAGTATCCCATAGGACGGCCAGGTCGCACTATTTTGCGGCAAAATGTGTTTTTTTAAGTTTCAATTCTCTTCACCATCCATCCATGATAGAGGTTCGAATCCTGGCATATATTTCTGTGGGTGAGTATGGAATGTCCTGGATGATGGCCCCTAAACCAGGCCCCTTTTGTCTGCATCATCTTCTCTCATCACCAGATATTAGTATAAACCTACATGAGCTGGGCACTATGACATGGTAACTGGTAAGCCTGTTTTAAGGCATTGATAACATTTATGAATAATAATGATGTTTTCAACAACTCTAGTCTAGAATGAATGTTGTTTCTATTTCATTGAGACCAGAGATGATAGCGAAACTGAAAATATATACAATATAGCTAGTTTTTTAGGTTGATGATGTAAAAGCCAGCTCAATGCAGTGTCTACTGTTATCATTTCTGTTGTAGACATGCAGGAACCGGTTATAGAGTATTCCTGATAAATAGAACAATAATTTGGCGATGATGGCAACAAACCTGTTCAGATGGATTACAATAGCTGAAGCTACAATTGTATACCAGAGCCTGGATTTTTAGACCCATCTGTGTACAGTAGTCGGAACGTAACAGTTGTAAAATTTTGTGTATATCGTGCGTATAACGTGCGTGTAACGTGCGTATAACGTGCGTGCACTCATCGTGTATTTTGTCAATCGTATATCGTGTATCATATCGTATCATTCATCGTGCAACGTGAACCATATACTATACACGATATACGATTCCCGATTCCCGATAATCCATTCGGTATACGTACGATACGATGGTGTATTCCGTAGTTAATCGTTTTACTTAGCCTGTACATCTCCCCCCCAAAAAAAAAATTCTGATTTCAGTTTATATTATTTAGTGTAGTTGCGGGCGAGAAAGAGTTCCGGGACAGATCGAAGAAATTTTCACCTCATATCCGAAATTAAGGTCTATTTTTGCAACGGAAAGGACATCTTTTCTTATCTAAACTGCTGTTGTCAATGCATTCCTTATAGTGCAGCAGACAAGGTACGCCTGCACCGAAGCAACATATCATGGGTATGATGTAAACAAGTTTTTTGGGGGCTAGATGCAAATAATACGCCGAATCAACTACACTTTTATGAAATTATTTTAAGTCCAATAAAAGTTGTTTCGGGTAATCCTGGTAATCCTTTTAAAATTCCCGATATTGAATTAAAACTATGAATTATATACTACCTGATTGGAATAATATATCCGTTAGCTGACATAAAGAGAAAGGTAATTAGGCAGTGTCTTTGACTAATTAATTAGTTTGAGTCCCATCAAAAGCCTAGATGTTATTCAAAACAAGGTCCATATTGTCCAAAATAAAGGCCTCCGGCTGGACCTAAGTGAATTGTCCTCTATTCCTGCCTACCTATTTGAACTTGAGGCTGGGGTTCTGCCCCTTAGACTGAGGCGCCAGGAATAGATTCTCAAATATTGAACGAAAGTTAAGGTCTTGGTCAGTGAGATCATAAAGCACGGCTATTTTGTAAGACCCTCCTACAAGTGCCCTATGAAAACAAAATGAATAAATCTGACATACCGCATCTCGCAAAGTTAGAAACTCAAATGAATATCAGATATTTGTTACTCTGGACATCTACATATATACACAGATGGGTCTAAAAATCCAGGCTCTGGTATAGTAGCTTCAGCTGCTGTAATCAATCTAAACAGGTCTGTTGCCATCATAGGCAAATTGGCAAATTATTGTTCCATTTATCAGAATACTCGGTTCCTGCATTTATACAACAGAAATGATAACGATAGACACTGCATTGAGCTGGCTTTTACATCATCAACCTAAAAAACTAGCTATATTGTATATATTTTCAGACTCACTATCATCTCTGGTCTAGATGAAACAAAAGCAACAGTCATTCTAGACCAGAGTTATTGAAAACATTATTATTATTCATAAATTTTATCAATGCCTAAAAACTTTGAAATATGTGTACATCAAAATGCTATAGTCTCAGACAGTTTTACAAATTTTATCCTAAAATGGGTGAGAAAAGTTATAATACATAGCAGTCTGTTTAATTTTACTTTAAATTAATTACTACATCCATAGTATTACCCCAACCACCTTGACAGGGGTTCTGAATCATCAGCAGTGACATAAAGTATATGGGACTGCGTGTCAACAATTAAACTACATTGAAATAAAAATGAACTTTAATAACCTTCTTCACTCTAGAAAATATCACTGTTTCCTAGAGGTTCATTTTTCATATGTGTTTTTATATACCCCACCTATAGAATAGGCCCACTAAAACAAAATGTAAAGTAACATGATGTAATCACCATAGTCCACAGAACATAAATACTGCATTGTACTTAAATTATCTTCCCTTCTCTTAGAATAATCTTAGATTCTAGAGGGACAATTTCACTTTCGACTACCGGAAAAAAACCTTAATATTGTTCAAAACATTTTTCTATTAAACCATTGATCAAAATTAGGGACCGTATAATTATCACAACTATAAATACTACAAAATAACATTGAAAACCCCGTTCCAAATGCTTGATTCATTCGAAAACGTAATTTCAAGTTTTCAGTTTCTTCAATGTCAGTTTACCCCACCCACGTGACACCCATCAACTTATCTATTCAAGGTTCCAGTTTAAGATTATTATATTTGAACATTTACATGCCATGGTTCTAAAAAGTGTCTTTAATGTAGAATTTATTTAACGAAAAGTGTTGATGGCAATTAACTTTAATTACAGTACGCCCATTTTCTCGCACATCGGGATCAATTTCCTTCCAAAGTCATTCCGACAGGTATTCAAATTTGACACATACTGTGATGTGAAAACTGTGGATCTTTGACATTTATCGATATCATTTTTTATTGTTAAGGTATAAGCTTCTAATTGATCTGATTCTTTCGGTCTGGTTAAAAGGTCTAAATTTAGATAAAATGTGAAATCCCAAAGTGATCGTATAACGTGTAATCCGTTTATCGTGTAGCGTGTAGAGTGCGCTTCGTAGATCGTGTATATCGTATATCGTTCTGAATCGTTCATCGTGTATTTACCGAACGTGCAACGTGCGTCTAACGTGCGTGTATCGTGCGTACATCGTGCGTGTATCGTGCACTCCGTGTGACAACTGTTACGTTCCGACTACTGTATATATGTATATGTCCAGAGTAAAAAATATCTGATATTAGTTTGAGATTCTAACTTTGCGATATGTCAGATTTGTTCATTTTGTTTTCATAGGGCATTTGTAGGAAATCTTACAAACTAGCCGTGCTTCATGATCTCACTGACCAAAACCTTGACTTTCGCTTAATATTTGAGAATCTATTCCTGGCGCCTACTTTTTCTGCTGCATTGACAACAGCAGTTTAAATAAAATTCCGTGGCAAAAATAGACCTAAATTTCGGATATGAGGTGAAAATGTCTTCGACCGTCCCGGAAGTCTTTCTTGCCCGCAACTACACTAAATCATATAAAACTTAAATCACCACTTTTTCGGGGGATATGTACACGAGTAATTACTGAATACACCATCGAATCGTACGTATACCGTACGGATTATCGTGCATCGGGAATCGTATATCGTGTATCGTGTATAGTATAAGGTGCACGTTGCACGATGAATGATAAGATATGATACACGATATACGATTGACAAACACACGGTGAGTGCACGCACGTTATACGCAAATTTCGACAACTGTTACATTCCGTCTACTGTAGGAGGACGATTGCAATAATAACTTTAAGAAGATAATTATATGTTCACCACTTATAATAAATATATCTATATTGTCATATGTACTGCTTTAAATATGGTTTTCCTTTTAACTTTGTACATGACCAAATGGCAATTAAATCAAAGGGGATGAATAACTTTCTAAATTGATATAACGTAACATTTTATTTAAATCGTTTAATATGCGGTTGATGTTTCTACGGCTGCTGTGAAATGGCGGAGTTTTGAGTAGGCGCTTTCACATTTCAATTGTAAACGCCGTTGATTGATTGATCACTGGTATCCAGGTTTACACCCTCCAATGCTTGGACCATCTACATAGTCACAATATATATTATTTTTGCAATGCATTGAGCAAACTTTCGTACAATTGTGTCCGTACTTTTCAACATAATATACTGTATTATAATGTATTGTTAAATCATTTTAATTAGGGATGAACGTAACACATGTATAAGTGTGTTGGTTCAAAGTGTACAGACGTACATCGGATCCTGTAAGAGCAAGTACAAGCATAATCCGACACTCTATTTATTTGACTTGGTTACGGCGGCAGTACGTACAACATACAAATGTATCAAAAGTCAAATCACTATTATACAGACTAGATTTAAATCTTGCAAACTGTCATGTGCAGGTTTGCCCTGTATCACACTTCTTTCATTCAATTTCATGGTTGATTTGTACATGTCACTCTGCTACTACCTATCTTTCAACGATAATTCTATTAAAGATAACGTTTCATAAACTTGTAACTTTCCACAGTTTATTGAGTTTTTTTTTATTATCATTACCCTGCGCTGACCCTGACATCCGTGACGGTGTGTTATTAAACATACAATTTATATGATTATCATTTAATTGACTATACGTGTTTGTGGTCAGTGTTGTCATTAACAGACTCTTCATTTACAAGTCGGAATCTGATACATGTACAAGAATACACTCATTTGTGAAATTCTTCAGACTTAAAAATCCTCTTTCGTTCAACATGCTGTTTATGTAAGTATAAAGTGCAATTTAAAAACGCCATCTTGTTTTGGAACTTACATGTACCCTACTGTATATATCGAATAAATTGAAACAGATGTCAGAACTCAAGAAAGTTTTACCTCTAGTTGTGTATATTCAAATGAGAGAAAAACTTTATTTCTGTACTGCAATAAGATGTAAAATAACTGAAAATGAATTTACTGTATCTTTAAAACTCTTTCCAGTTACATCCTAAATCCGGCACAATGATTAATGTACATGTACACAACACTCGGTAGGACTTTCTAAGTATGTTAGCTCAACTGTTCGAACAAAAGCAGAGCTATCCCGCTCGCGGCCCTTGTAACAAGTTGACGTTTCACAGATTTTTAAATTGTTTTGCCTTTTACTGACAAAAGTGTTTTGTCAGTTTCTTGTTCTGTATTTACTGCCTATCGTTTTGTTTTTTTGGCAAGCACTGAGAAATGTCAAGCGCGCTGTCTTACTGACAGCTCTTGATTAATGATACAATTATTTAAAAGTCCCTTTATCTCTTAAGGAGAATTAACAGATAGAGCAATGATAGAACTATGTTCTATAACTTTGAATAATGCAGATATTTCTTTCATAATAAAAATGTATGTCGCTTTGTAAAAAAGTATTGTCAGAAAGATTTTCTTACTTTTTAACAATATTATTGAAAAAAAGTATTTCAATATACATATATTTAACCCTCTGCCCATGTGACCGGTGTAGATCATGATCATCCTGCACATCCGCACAGTCTGATCATGATCTACACTGTTTACTATTCATTTATTAAAGTCTGATTATGATTTGCACTGTTTGCTATTCAGTCTTTGATTTTTCTGTGAGCATTCATTAGAACAATTAATTGTTAGTAGACACACTTATTTTTATACTTGTATCTGGGTAATATTTCGACATAAAAACACTGCTATGAATGATTTTCGACTTTCGCCGGGTTAGACATCTTTTTGGGTAATAATAAGTGCTATAAGTAATTTAACATTCAAAACGATAATTGAACTTTAATTTGATTTTAGAATCTGTAATATTACCTTTAGATTGGACATCATTATTTTAAGAAAGGGAATACTCTCTGAATGATAATTTAATAAATGTGGATAAGTAATGTTGACGTTTTCTTATATTTTCATTTTTTTGAAAGTACATAAACCCTGGAAGAAGGTAAATACGTGGTAGGATTTGAACACACACTAGTAACAAAGATAATGATAAACGGAGCGTAGTATCAGCTATGAATGACAATATTTTCAACTTACTTCGGTCACATTTGTCTCCCTGGTATCCAGGTTTACATCCCCCATCGCATTTACCATTTATAGAGTCACATTTTGTTTTAACTTTGCAATTCATAGAACAAGTTGCTTCACAATTCTGTCCGTACTTTCCATCGTTACAGTCTGCAAATGAATCATGTACAACTCTACAATTGTCAAATCACTTTTAAATATATACGAATTGTTTCACAGAGAGATCTGTTCATACCTGTTTTTCATAAATAGGATTCTTGTCTGTTCTGTTTCATTCTGCCTTGTCGTATAGCATAGAAACATCAACACTAGTTGGATTTAGAATAAACAATAGCTAAGCAAATGCCTTGATAAAGTCGGCATAATACTGATTCGTACAGTAAATCATTACACATACGGCCCTCATTAAATCATATATTGTTATATTTAATGTGAGGTGACATGTTCAGGTCTTTAAACGCGCTAATGGTAATTCGATAAGTGTTGATTAGTTATGTTTGCGCTCTCTTACACATGTTTTTCCATTTCTTTTGAAAGTGCATTAACCATTAAGAAGGTTCTAAACGTCGTTGGCTTTAGACAAACACACTCGTAAAAAGGATAATGAGAAACGGAGTGTAGCATTAGATATGGAGGACAATATTTTCAACTTACTTCGGTCACATTTGTCTCCCTGGTATCCAGGTTTACATCCCCCATCGCATTTACCATTTATAGAGTCACATTGTGTTTTATCTTTGCAATACATAGAACAAGTTTCTTCACAATTCTGTCCGTACTTTCCATCGTTACAGTCTGCAAATGAAGTATGCATAAGTCAACCATTGTTAAACACTGTTAGCTAGACATGGATTGTTTTATAGACAAATCTGTGCATACCTGTTTCTTTTCAAAAATCGGATTCTTGTCTGTTCTGTTTCATTCTACCATCTCGTAAATTATAGAAAAATCAACACTAGTAAACTTTAGGATAAACATTAGCTAAGCGAATTCCTTGATAAAGTCGGAATAATACTGATTCGTACAGTAAATCATTACACATACGACGATTAAAAAGTTATACATTATTATATTTAATGTGAGGTGACATGTTCAGGTCTTTAATCGCGCTTATGGTAATTTAATAAATGTGGATAAGAAATGTTTGCGCTCTCTTATATTTTCATGTTTTGAAAGTGCATAAACCCTGGAAGAAGGTTATACACATGGTTTGCTTAAGACACACACTCTTAACAAAGATAATGATAAACGGAGCGTAGTATCAGCTATGGATGACAATATTTTCAACTTACTTTGGTCACATTTGTCTCCCTGGTATCCAGGTTTACATCCTCCATCGCATTTACCATTTATAGAGTCACATTGTTCATTATCTTTGCAATTCATAGAACAAGTTTCCTCACAATTTTGTCCGTACTTTCCAACGTTACAGTCTGCAAATGAATTATGTACATGTATACGTCAACAATAATTTAATCACTTTTAGCTAGACATGAATTGTTTCATAGAGAGATATGTACATACCAGTTTTTGTTTAATAAATGGGATTATTGTCTGTTATGTTCCTAGCATTCTAGCATTATAACATCTCGTATAACATAGGCATATCAACACTTGTAAATGTCAATGTGCATATGGAAATTTAATAAAAGTGGATAAGAAATCTCATATTTTCGTTTTTTGAAAGTGCACCACGATTTTATTTCATAGAGAGATCTACAAATACATTTGATTTAAGGAAATCTGATATGTCTTTTTTATGTTTCATTCCACCGTCTGATAGAACATATACATATCGATACTATTAAACTTTTCGATAATAATTTGTAAATGGCGTTATAAAAGCGACATAAACCTTATTTGTACAGCAAACCTGTATTCATTCGATGCTAATCAAATTATATATTGTATACTGTTATATGTAGTTCGTGGCAACAAGTTAAGGTTTAAAACGCGCACATGGCAATTCAATCAAAGTGAATAAATAATATTGGCTCTTTCTTATATTTTCATTTTTTGAAAGTGTACCAACGAATGTAGAAGGTTTCTTAAACTCTGCCTTTCATCACGTTTGTTTTAGACAACGGCTGATCGATAGGTACTAGTTCATACAGTATGCATAAAGCATCTTGTGAAAAAAGAATGAAATGGTGGCAGGTCTGTGGTGATGCCTTTAAAGTATTTATTGTGCGGAAACTAAGAGCGATAGTGGCCCTTATGGGCCATTTCTTTACTTTTTGCTTTACAAGAAAAGTTTGGAAAATTGTTCATCTGTCGGTCAAAAAATACAAAAATGAAAACAAACAATCTTTCTACAAAAGCAAAGTATCACTGAGTTAATAAAATGTTTTCAAATAAGTTAAGATTCCAGCATTATGCCATAAAGCAAAAACACCCTGTTCAGCCACTGACAGAAAGAGTTACATTGTATTACTAGCAAAAGAAACGGCTGTAGGTGTACTTATGATTATATGTTAAAACAAAATGTATGTCCTGTTTCTGATAGCAAATGGAGGGACATATTAAATCTAAATAACAAATTGAATTGGATATACACATACAAATCCCCTTTTGTTATAACAAAAGATATAAAACTACAAGGGTTTCACTTTAAGATAAATCACAGAATAATATAATTAATCGGAATTTAAAAAAAAATTATCTTTAAAAGTTTGACGCGTTAATCAGATATTTATCATGAAAATTAAGTGACTACAAATAACTTGTTATATAACTTGATAATTAAGTGGTTATGTGGTCGCAGAAGTATGCCACCAAATAAAAAATTACGTAATGTTAGGCCAAATATGCATAACGAGTGAACAATTGTAGTATTCAGACAAAAGTATTTTAGATTGCGAGAATTTATTACATTGGTCAGACTTATTTTGTAATTAATGTTCTAGTATTTTTTGCTTCTAATTATTCCACTGAAAAGGTATGAATACTGTTTGCTGGGAAGGATTGGCGATTCAGAACGACTCACTCAACAACATCTTATGTAATTAGCGTTATAACATGTAAGTCCAGGAACTCAGTGACTTATAAAATGTATTAATGCGTGTCAGTATTTAGATTTAAAGTACAGAAAATGTACACAAAAGGACACAGTTATGTTTATTATGTAGTCGATGTAATATCGAGGCGCAACGCCCCGCTGTAAACATGTATAGAACCAGATATATATTTCATGGGACTATCACATCTATAACAAGAGGGCAAAGAAGGCTCTACATCGCTTACTTGTATATCAATTGCCAATAATACACTGACTTTAACATAATTTATAGAGGTCCACTATATAAGCATATGCTAAATCAAGTGATCTATCCCCCCCCCCCCCCGTCCCGGGAAGGGTTAAGGAAGGGATTTGAACAATCGTAAAGGTCCAAAAGGCAATGCTACATGCTACATATCTTAGTTCTAGACCTTGTGGTTTCAGAGAAGAAGAGTTTTAAAGTTTTTCCTCGGTAAAATCAAAAGAGAGGTTATGATTTGAACAAACATGGTAGAGGTCCACTAGGCAATGCTACATGCCAAATATCTCAGGCGGGGTCAATTTTGACCTAGGGCTCATGATTTGAAAAATCTTACTGGAGGTCCGCTAGACAATGCTACATGCCGAAGAATTTTTTAAAGTTTTTCCTATATTAGCTTATGTAAAACCAAGTGACTCTCAAGGCATTCTTTTTACAATGGCAGCAGCAATTTGTTACATATTTACCATTAACACATTCTGTAAAAGATAAACAATACTTTTATTCGATTATTTTTTTCATTAGATTGTCCCATGGCTTTATATCTTATTCAAACGGTATGCTTTATTTTGTTTGTATGTTTATTTCAAATTTATTTATAACCATTTTAAGCACTGTAAGAAATCTACGCCCGCTAAATGATGTGAATTTGATTTGTTAGTAATGTAGTTGTTAAAGGGGATCTTGTACATGTATCATGATTCTAGAACTTCAGTTGCAGAAAATGGATCGACCTATTTATCTATGTAAAACATTTCTGTTATTTTAATTTTCAAAAAATTCAAAAGACTTTGAAAAATGGAAACCTTATCCTTTTTATCGTGCCGTCGGACTGTCAGGAACGTCTGATGTATATGTGACGTCATGAATGAGGTCATAATGTTGAAGTAAAACGAATAAATAGACAAAATCGGCGTTCTTATCGCAAATTTGAAGGTGTTTACTATCTACGTCGATCACGACGAAAGTTACATCAGTATGTAGAATTGAAATATCTTTAAGACGTTACAATTTCATCAGAAAAAAAAAACTTGTTAAAGGTAAAAAGGGTAAGTTCTGCACTACGATTATCGGCATGTCACTCATACTCGCGGAAATTTATAGAACACCTGCTGGGCCATTTTGTGCGTCGAATTGGATAGTACAACGCGTTTTTTGTGTGTGTTTAACTATGCCAGATAACCTATAATAAAACAGTTTTGACGGCATTAAAACAATTGGTCATCTGTATTTGCGCATATCTATCTCTCTGTGACAGGAACAAAATGACACTTAATATTAGTGTATTCTATGATAACATTCAGTTTTCAATATCTCTCACACTACAATTAAAATACTTTTTTTTCTCATAAATTTTGATCTTTCGTTGAATATTGTTGACCAAAATATTTAAAATAAAATGACCACGGACGGAAAGAGGTGATTGTTTGTTTAAAGGAACCTTCTTGAAACACATTAAAGGTCTATTCGTTGGTATAAAGATGTGGCTGATGGGCATAGAGTATACATGTACCTCTCAGCATTCATATATTTTAAGTTTTAACACATGGAAACCTGCAGCTTTTGAAATGTTGTGTGAAAGAATAACCATACAATGACCAAGAGAATGTATCCTTATCACGGCACTCGTTATCCCCAGAATATCTATGAAGGCTATACTTGTACAATGTAGTATTGACCTATGAGGTAAAGTTATATAGGTTCTAGTATTATTTTTTAACTACTCATTCCATTTTGATTTAAATGGCGTTTGGTGATTATATGGCTAGATGAAAAATAGTGCAGTCAGATAAAAACGAAACTTTTGTGTGTTGGCCTATTTGCAGATACCCAATACCATTAAAATCTAGGGTTTGTGTTCAATTTAGCATACCGATATTTACTTAAGTGCCCTTTTTGTGTAGTTAAAATTATAATAATGTTTTGAAGAACAAATCCTATGCGTTTAAAGAAATCATTACAGATGTTTTAGAACCGAAAACACACTTTGAAATCTCCAGAAAATTAATAAACACTGTAATATCGACAGGTACTTAGCCAAAATGTCAATGGAGACCATTTGTGATGGTTCCAAAGAGCCGTCTATTGAGAGAGATTATATTGTATTTAAAAAGAGTCGATGTGTACCTTTCTTGCAGTCAGTTGGATAGTTACCATCTTTACATCCTGTTCGACACGTTCCTGTGGACGAATCACACTGTTTGGGATCGGAGCAATGACCACACTTGGTTTGACACTGTGAGCCGTCACATTCTATACATGTAAATAATAATGTTATCTATACATGTAAATAATAATGTTAACTTACTTACATGTAAAACAAATATATTCTGTCATCGTTATTTCGAAAATAAATGTGAATGATATCTAGTGAAATCATTCATATCCGCAATAAAATGTTCAATCATTATTATTTTTTTAGTACAAATTACATTAAAAATCTTACGATTGCATTTCTGGCCTTTCCATCCATCTTTACAACCAAAGGAGCATTCACCAGATATTTTATCCCAAATATTTGTATGTTGTTTGCAATGGCATTCATCTTTGCATTCATATCCGCATACATCGTCTACACAGTCTGCATGAAAAAGCAGGTTTAATTATACCCTCGAACATAAAGTGTTAGAGAGGTGGGCGGGGTATACTGGATTCAGCATGACTGTCGTCTGTAGACGGAATCTATTGGACACTTAATCTCAAAAACCCCTGGTTATAATTTAATGAAACTTCACAGAAGTGAAAGGTAGCATGCTTTATTTTTCATGGTCTATGTTTAGGGTAACTAGATCAAAGGTCAAGGTCACAGGGGCTCGAGATAGTAAAATTCTATGGCAGCTAAATCTCCAAAATCCATCGTCAGAATTTAATGATACCTCACACTCACAGAAGTGATAACTACTATGCCAAGCTGTGCATGGTCCATGTTTCGGGTCATTAGGTCAAAGGTCAAGGTCACAGCTATATGCTCGGTATATTAATATCTTCAAAACCCCTTGTCAGAATTTAATGATACTTCACGAAAGGAATACGTACTTATTATGTATGGTCTATATTTTGGGTAACTAGGTCAAAGGGCAAGATCACATGGGCTCGATATAGTGAATTATTGCGTGCTCTCAATCTCCAAAACCCTCGGTCAGCGATTAATGATATTTTACAGAAGTTCCATGCCTAGTTGTGCATGGTCCATGTTTTGGGTCAGTAGGTCAACGTCACAGGGGTTCGACACAAAATAGAATCTTGTGCGCTCTTTATCTCAAAAACACCTGGTCAGAATAAAATGAAACTTTACAGATATGATAAGTACTATGCCTATGTTCAATAATCATATATTACATACATTTCATAAACTGTGTCAGTGCGGTGTTTTTTTTTTTTTTTGGGGGGGGGTGGGGGGGGTATTCATCATCTGCAGTGATAGTTATAGTTATGTCGGGGCTGTACTAAATAAAAAAAACACTAAAACTGATTGTAAAATAAAAACAACGTTCCTAAGGGTATTGATAATTATGTACATCACCGATCAATAACCAATAAGGCGCTCGCTGCAACATTGCATCCTTATACCAATTTTACACGAGTAGCGCTTCCGGGAGTAATTCAACAGATTTTGTACATTTTGTATATATTTTTCAAATTTATTTTCCCACAAAAAGGGATCATTGTACAAAGCCCTCTTTGATGAACATGTCGCACATAGAACACAGTCACATAACGATGAAAATCATTTGCCGAAGAAGTATTCGAACTCTGGACCTACAGTTTTGTTAATCTAAAACAGACACGCTATCGTGGCAATGTAAAACGAGTGTACATGTCCTCCTTACATACGTCTGTTTGGCGTCAAAACTCCTGCATGTAACTCACTTTTTCTCTTAAAATAGGAAATGGGAATTCAAGTGGTCCTGACTTCCGAGGCGACGCGGTTTGCACCATGTTACATAATACGCTGTATATGGTGGTCCAATTTTACTATTTTTTGTAGTAATATATAGCGGAATGTATTTCCTGTAAAAATGGTAGAGCTAGACAGGACTAAATGAAAAAGAAATGACTTCAGTTTGAAAAGGTGATGACTGTTTTTCCCCTTTCTCTGCACTTTTCATTCTGATAACTTCTTCTTTACAACCATTTAGCACTTAACAACGTCTTTTTATTTCTAGACCGACAAAACTCAAGTTGTTTGCACTTATTTGAACAACAAACACAACTAACCAAATATGCGACATTAAAACAAAAGCGAGTATGCTATTTCACGTGTCTCTACAACAGGAAACAATTCTTAGCACCTACAAAAAGCAAATAACTAACAACTTGTACATTACACGTCTAGCACGTCTGGCACAATTTTTCTTGCCAGTTTTTTTAGACATTTAAATGTCACGATTTGAATGCATTTTCTATATTCGCCAATTTAAAAATGCGAAGTTATTTGTATGCCACAGTATTACAATGGATACCGTTATAAACAAATGTTAAGTCTTCCTCCGAAAACGAATACTGTTTTATTTGACCACATAATCACTCTTGAATCCACACTATGATCGTAAGATACATTGTATTATAATTAAGGACAAATAACATAATGGTTGACCATGACATTGAGCTGACGAAGTTGAAACGTTGCATCTGCACGCTGACTTGATAAGACGAATATTTGACACAAGTTTCCTAAAAATTCTTAAAGGGGTATAGGAGATATGGACTGGACACGCATAAAACCGATGACCTCTAAGTATGAACTTGACCTTGACCAATTGACATCGGGACATAGGTTTTGCACGTCGACGTGATTAGATGAATATTTGACCTAAGTTTCATGAAACTCCTTCGATGTTTTAAAAAGACATGAAGCGGACACGAAAATCTGACCCTAAATGTGATTTTGACTTTGAGGTGACGGGGTTGGAATATAGTTCTGTATATCTTCTTGTTAAGATGAACATTTGATCTACGATTCATGAAAGTCCTCCGATGAGTTTATGCAAAATTAAATAGACAAGAAATATGCAGAAGAATATTTACTGACAGACTCAAACTGATATTATGTGAAAACAACCAAACACTTACAAATCTCGTCATACTGTGGAGATCTAGACTCAATACAAAGTGTTCAATTATGATAAATCATCTCACTATTCTTAGAACTTATATCACGCGCGATTAACTGGTATAGTAAACAGGGATATACCCTCAAATTTGTTGAATGCGATCTACCACAGATATATGCTAACATTGAAAACCAGTTGTTGCAAGCACACTGTGGCTTCAGTAAGTTAAATTAACATATCAAATAGCTAGTTCTGCAATACTTAAGATCAAAACAGGATACACAGGAATGTGATCAAGATGATTGGATTCTATTATCGGAATGTCGTAATTGTAGCCAAGCTTCAAGCAACAAAGATGCGAACTACTATACAATCAGATTAGCACTGCAGACGTTTTAGTGGATACAACAGACACAGGTCTGAATGAAAATGTTGTTATGTTATAGATCAAGTGCTTTGTTCATTTAAAACTAAAATCAATAGTCTACGAAGCTCATTGGTTGCATACATGACAGAAACTTTACATCTATCTGAGATACAAGGTATCATCTGAGGTCTTAAAGATCAAACACACGATTAAATTGCGAGGAAACGAAAGAAAATAGGACGATATTAATGGAAACATGGATGGACTGTGCGAACATGTATCAAATACAAGCAGCAGTATTTACGCCGTTTTAAGTCAGTAACCGATTATATGATGACTCGCGTGAGTAGGGTAGTTTCAGCGTCGTTGATGAAAGAGCAACCTCTAAATGACTCAAACCAGAGAGAGACATGTGACCAGCTTTAACTACCACTCTCGCAAGCTACTCCTTATCAACAGCAGATAACATTTGCCGAGACTACAAAACAGACCCCCGCATAACTGTCTGTTGATAAACATAACACTATATTACAAATCAAGTAAATTACTCATTTTCTCAATCGAGTAAATCAGTGTTAATTGGTGATTCAAACAAGCGGGACATAGATGAGACATGGCGTTATCGGAACGTAGAGATCAGAACGGTCAGATCTATATCTAGTTGTACCTCGCGACATACTGGCGAATGTCTGCGGTGATGGTCGTTCGATTACGTCAGTCAGTGAAACACGTTGCGGAAACTACATCTCTAACAGAGCGCAGCTTATTTTAGTTAAGACAGAGTTGTCGCATTCGATTAACTATGTCAAAGATGAATAACCATGGTTAAAGCATATATATGTACAGTTTGCCATGTGCAGGATATGCACGTAACTAAATAACAGACAACTCATCTTAGCACTGTAAAATAAAAAAGACAGTAAAAAGCAATTATTTTGTAAATGTTACTAATTTTTGCCTTTACGCATCTATATTCCATTTACATTAAAGACATAACGCGCCCTTGGTTAGAGTATTCCTTCAATTGACACCTGTCTTTTTTCCTCAAACAAATTAAAGTAGTTATTTCCTCAAAAATAACTGGTTGGCTTTTATTGAAACTCTTTGCTCTCCTTATGGCTGTTTTACTCTTGACCAGACGTTCAGAGAGTTTTGTTACTCTAAGTTGTGTAATAATGTGGTAATGTTGTTTTATAGCTTGTTTTATACTAACAGGGGATTAGTGAATAATGTGCCCAAAATGATAAGTATATAATTTAAATTTGTTTGCCAAGATGATTATAGTGACTGGCTATTGTGTTTGCAGTACCCATCAATCAATTAAGCTCGAACCTAACCTTTGCATGTATACATTCTTTGAATGACTAATGGTATGTATCCAGGGTTGAGCTGCTTAAAGTCAGGATTTTCATACTTTTAAATTACAGTGTAAGATGAAATTGCAGGGCCAGTTGAGATCTTAAACTGTTTTATGTTTAGCAAGCATAAACACATGGATTCAACAAATGAAAACTGACCCCTCGGGCCTCAAATGCAATCCCAAGGTAGGTCTCCATAAGAGAAACTTACAGACCAACTTTCATTACCATAGCTCTATCCACACTAATGTTACTTACGGCAAACGGTTCTTATAATTTAAGCAACAGCGTCCTTAACATTGAACCCAGGGTCCCAAATGCAATCCAAAGGTAGGTCTCCATCAGAAAAACTTACAGACCAATTTTTAGAAGCATATCACTATCAAAACTGACGTAATTGGTCGGAAACCTGTTTGCTGTTTTTAGCCACAGTCAACATGACCTTGAACACATATCCATACATTTTATTCCGACATTTCCTTATATTTTCACAAAAGAAGTTTGAAAAGGGATGTTATTCAGCTGGTCATGTTAAATATGCACTTATTTGTGACGAAATGCGCACAAATGAATTCCACATATACTTAAAAGAAATCTTTTTATTATATGATCTATAAGTAAACAATATCTCAATGGTCCAGACCACGGTCATTGAAGCAAAATATAATACATATTTCATGATTTGTGGGTTTTCCCCCAGTAAATATTATTTCTATATTTAGAACAGGCATTTTCAAGCATTGTA
Organism: Saxidomus purpurata; assembly: GCA_022818135.1. Taxonomy (NCBI): domain Eukaryota; kingdom Metazoa; phylum Mollusca; class Bivalvia; order Venerida; family Veneridae; genus Saxidomus; species Saxidomus purpurata. Next base: position 26,930,166 of record JAFMSR010000008.1, read on the forward strand.
TCAATGAAATAGCCAAAACTTGCTTTTTGAGCATAGGATAAGCATAATACATATAATAAAACATTTATGGACCCGTGCGACATTGAATATGATGTGATATTCATCAGAATAGATTAATAAATGTAAGCTACATGTAATTGTTGACTTTGTCAAACATAATTTGTCATAATAATGTCGCATTAAATCACAGAAGCAAACAACACAATCATACTAAATTATTAATGCAAAACCATTTGATTTCATGTCAAATAAAACACAAAATGTACTTTGAGAGGAATTCTAAATAACTAACGGTGTCTTTTTATACCTGTTATAAATTTATAACATAGTTTCGTACCTCCAAATACTTTAACTTCACATATACGTAGTCGCTTCTGAGTTCCAAGCACTGTAATATTGGCAACCTTAGCCACAGAGTTGAGTGAAACATTTAATGTTGTTTGACGACCAACCATCCCGATAAAATAATCTACAGTTTCCCGAATTCCGTCTTTTGTGCTGGGTACACCTAAACTCAGTATGGCAGTTTTAAGTTCTAGAATATAAGCATACACAAACTATATTTCTACTTATCAATCGGATTTCGATATTGGTCAATTGAATTATGTTAGCAATTTTATTTCAAATTATTAAGTACTTGTATTACATTAAATACATCTTATTAAGCAACTTACTGTCTTGTAGTGGCCACTTTGAGAATTTAGGGCAAAAAAAGTTTTCTTACCTCTATATGAAAAAATTCTTGCATACCAAATCAACGCTTCTTGTTCGAGATCAAGACTCCACCAAGGATCCTTTTCGTCACTGGTATAGCTACATTGTGTCCAGTCACTTGACTCGTCGGATCCATCTACGGCATTCCTAGATGAGCATTCACCATCTTTTGTGCAGCCAGTAGATATTTGTGATGTAGTACGCCTGAATGCTAAGTTCCTGCCTAAAATGGGGTAAAGATGAAATACAGTCTTGTTTACGAAACAACTACAATACACACTTTTGTCCCCATGTATCCTATTAACCAGAAATTATTGTTGTTTCTTTATTTCAATTTGTATTGAGAGCAGGATGGCTTCATTAACTGATCAGTTACTAGTAATTTTTAACGTAAACACATATTTTGGCACCTTTTTCTGATTCAAATAGTGAAATTTAATGTTTCAATGCCATCTGTCTGATCGGTTATTTTATTCTTGCATGATAAGTGATAATGACTAAAAGCAGTTCCCCTTTTTTCACATTAGGGCTTATGCTCAGCCAACTGTCTTTGATCGTTGATACATGTTGAGAAACGTGATGCTGTATCTGAAGAAGCTTAGCATGGCAATGCAATGACTTTGTGTGCAATTTTCATTGTGATACATTTTAACAGTATACGAGAGGTGATAAGAAAAATCGAAAGAGCGGAACAGCGATATTTGTTTCTACAGATTGAAATATTTGTAGATAAGAAAATGAAACAATGTCATTATTAGAAACATTTTACTAACAGGTTTATTTATAATTATCTTATGTCCATTTATCAGTCATCACTGCCGGACTCATAAATTACACTAACTTGATCTGTATCAAACTTCTTTATAAATCCTGATAAATGCTCTTTTACATTACTTAATTGTGTGGTTTATTGGACATACCCAGCCGCTTTAGCTGTATTTTACATCTTAATTTCTGTTACGTTTAGTGCAGAAAGTTTTCCGACCATTGCTGACTTTTTAAGGATCACGCTGAAACGACGACGTCAACAAACATTACAAAGCTTCATTGTTGCTCTTCGTGTAATTAAGATGTTAAGAGCAACTTAAAGAAAAGAAAACTGACCTATTCTTATCTGAGATTTACATTTTTAAGTCTACGTATTCGTACTAGTAGTATCATGGACATCGGAATACAATTAATAACTATATGTTTTTTTCATAAAGAGCGACATAACATTTTTTACAAATATAGCAAGAAACACCGGCTGAATCACTTTTGACTGAAATGGCATGAGTTCAAGTTAAACTTTGGGTCTATCATTTCCTTATTGTTGTTGACTTCTTTGTAATTAAGACACGTTTTGCTCTTTTACAATAAATTATGAGAATTTATAATCCATTATGTTTCTAATATTAATTAACTTGCATTATATTGACGAAACAACATCCTTCGATGTTATGCCGATGACCACCACGTAGGTAACGTCTTTTTTAAATTCTTTTTAGACCCGAAAATATCAAGGTTTTCTATGCAATTTAAATCTTAAAGTGTCAACAACGAAACGCAAGCAGAATGCGTGCTATACAGACCGTACATGCTGTATATTATTTAGTTTTGTTACTGTTGTTATGTAATGTTTTCAGTCTAATAGCTTGCATTATTGTTGGCTCATTAAGGGAGCTTTTTTCCGTGCGTATTTAATTATAGTATGGAATTAACTCGTCTTAATATCGATAACAGAAGTTTGAATAAACGCAGTAAAGTTGGAGCTGCACGACGAAAGTCAGTTATCAAAGAAATATTTTATGCTAAAATCTTTGTATAAATTTTCGAAAAATGTAAAATTGTTTCTTGCCTATCGGATCGTCATTTCCGGCAACGTACCCAATCCGGAATAGTCGGTCTAGGCACCTCCAAGTACCAGACGACTCTCGTAAATTATTTGTCATGTAACGTTATAAAAATTGTGACGTCATTTTACGCAAACGAGAACGAATACGACTACGATAAGATACCGAAAGGCATTTATTACTTCGACTCTTACACGATATTTTCTTTGAAAAATACCCCGAACCATGTTCAACGCGTAGAAACATTTCATTGTAAATTATAAACATGAACTGCGATTAGACGCCTGTGTCATTAACCGCATGTGTTGCTCGTGGAAAACGCGATGTATTTTATTGTAAAATGGTTCTTTTTCTCTATACTATATTTGAAAAGCTGCGGATCGTATTAGAATCATATTTATTGCGATGACAGAAGAGCTATCCGCATAGAGTCATATTGCGCGCGTGGATTCTCTATATGAATTCCAATATGTTACATATATATATTTGAGACTCTGAATGAAAACGAGGCTAGATTGCGTTGGCATAGTTCAATATGAAATTCTATTGGACTATCATGTGGTACAAATGCTAGAAATTGATAGGCTAATAGTTCAAACGGTATGAATTAAAGTCTGCATTAATGCACGTTACACCCGCATCTTACGCGTGGGGCGGTACGCACTACATAAACGGCCAAAAACTTCAGCTTGATTCATATACATTTTGCAATTAACTACGCAATTAATGAGCAAAATATTATAAGATGTGTGCATGTGTACACCGAAGCTAAATGGTGATATGGTATGCAGTTGTATGATTTATATTGATATTAAACGTATTTTTTAACTTGTTTTATTCAGATATACTAGTACATAAAGACAGTCACCTTATTCTTATAACATAGAGCCAGTAGAAAAAGTTCGAAAAATAACTTTAAAAGTCAAAAAAATTTACCTCCATTTATTCTAACATCACAAAGGACTAACTGTGTGTATGATTCCGCCAACTCTATTCTCACTTGGTTTCCTACAGCAGGTCTGTTACACATTACTAGTATGGTTTCGTTATTTGGCGCATCATCCAAATGTGTGTAACAGCTATTGTAAGTTGATGGCCAGTGTCCCTTTTCTTGCCTCTGCTCTTTAGGAACATACTCTACGTAAACTTTCAAATACTTAAAGTATTCTGCAACGAAGACGAACCGAAAAATTTATTTTAGTGGAAGTTTTATAATTCTTAATACATACTTCATTGTTTACTGCCGAATACAAAATACAGCTGTTAAAATGAACAGTTGATTAAGTAATGCTGAATGTACAAGTGCAATTTATAGAGAACAGCTTACAGTTTGTTGGGTATTTTATCAGTCTTTCATAGAATGGGCACCTAGTGATGTGTTAATGTCCTCTATTTCGAGTTAGAGTATGTTCGCATACCAATATATAACACGGTTAGATGTCACGAGCTAAGACGACTTGTCGATATATATCGAATCATGTCGTAAATAGCTAAGCATATATGTTGTAATTAATGCAAACAACAAAATTACAAGATGTGTAGGTCGACTTGCCCTTACATGCAAGACAACATAATACATGTCGAGATAGTGTATTTGTTTGTCTTTGTTCACAAACATTCAGCGTAAATACCGATATAGATTCAACGACAAGAGTACAGGATGTGTATGTCGACTTGCTCTTACACACAAGACAGCATAATATATGTTGACAAATTGGCTTTATTTATCTTTTATCACACACATTTGGTCGACAATCTGATACAAATTACAACGACAAGAGTACAAGATTTGTGTGTCGACTTGACCTTACACGCAAGAGGACATAATGTACGTTGTTTTGTTAGAAAGCTAGCAAAGTATCTTCAAGTCAACAAAATGTATGTTGTCTTCTTTTATCAGTATAAATCGCGATGTATAAATGTGATTTTGTCGCCTCAACTTTAGCATTCAAGTTGTGTTTTTCTTTTTGTGACAACATGACTTGTTTTTTGCATATACTTGTCATGGTCTCTTTTTTGTCAGGTGGCTGTGTTATACGTGGTCATGTTGACTGCATTAAGACCTTGTCGATATGTATTTTGTTGTCTTGTATGTAAGTGCAGGTCGACCTTACACACACCTTGCCTTGTTATATGTCAGTATGTCGACATATTTTTGCGCAAAAATACGGAAGCGTTAAATTGCCACCAGTTGCAAGATATTATTTGCATATTTCGCTTTAATATATTTCCTATTAATGTGAAACATTTGGTCTCTAACATTTGGTGTTTTACAAAAAGACAAGAAAGTTCTGGTAAATTTAACTTCGTGCCATTTAACAAAATTATAAGTTGTTTTTTTGACGTCATGATTTTTCACGAAGTAAAGGTTGTACATATTAGTTTGAAACAAAACATTTTGTGATGACTAAAGTTTTTATCTTGTTGACTTTTTCATTTTCGCAAAGACTAAAGGAACTGGTTAAAACGTATTTTGTTTCATGTGAAACGTGAAGATTTTTGCACAAAGAGAGATGTAATAGACTTTGCTAAAAGACTTCAGACGACGAATGCTCGCTCACAATTTTTCAACCGTGTAGGCAGCCATAATCTGATACTGGTTACGCAATCGGATTTTCAGACCGGTATGCGACATACATGTATTTTTGGCGACTTAAGAACAAAGTGAATTCGACAATAAGGTTAATGTTTTTGCTTAAATCTATGCGGAATAGCGAAACACTTCAGGCTTGACAATTAAACATATCTTAAGTTACAAAATAATCATTTCAAATTGATTAGTTCATATTGTATTTTGACAAAATGTAAAAAGATTTAGTCACATCGACATCAAACAAGATGATTATTCAGAAGTTTATAATCATATTGTAAAAAATTAAATGGTAAAGACTAAAAACTATTCCGACATCTTCAAAATAATATTTTTTCGACATACATCAAGCCATCTTGTCTTGTCTTGTCATGAGTTACAACATGTTTCTATTTATCTTAGAACTAGATTGTCTTCCGTTTATGTTGAAACTAGTTAAAAAGACAAAGAGTATTAAACACAACTATAAAGAAAATAAAAAAGTAATATTTTCTGTACTGTTCACAGAAATTTGACATACACACCCAACTTTTCTTTCAATGTTACAATTGTTAGTTCCCTTATTGTCTCATTTGTCGGTAACCAGACTCTCCAAAACGGGTTCGTTCTCTTTTCCTTACTGTCGACCTCAGCTGTGTAACTGCACGTATTTGGATTCCCGTCATTTGCCAAGAAGGAATACATGTGCTTTGACAATTGCAAATTATCGGACTGTCTTGAAAATTCTCCCTCTGCAATGTCCCCTACGTACAGGATTAGAACAGGACTTTTTGATATTGCAAACTATTTCAGTTGATATTTAAACTATAAGCTAAGAGTACATTTTACATAAAAGTTCATAATCTATAATAATTATTGTGAAACGCGTTATGGAAGTTATAGGTCTTCGGTGAAGTCTGAGTAGCTAGCATTTTCGAGGTGTTATAGTCATTCAATCAGTAATATAACATGGCTCTTGCAGATAAGATAATTATATATATCTACACGTGAGGGACGCATGGCGTTACGACAAACATAATTCAATCTGACCTGAGATAACACGGTTGTCGGCTGAATTTCAAAGCGATTAACATAAACTTTAGAATACTAAAGCCGAATATTTCACTTTGTTACAATATCATCAGATTGTATTTATTTCTTAAAACTGTTCAGCCTGCAGAATATTTCTGATAGCAGCTTTAGGCATGCTGTCGAAAATATTCTGCCGGCAGAACAAAGTTTATTTTCATTTCTCTGTGGAATGGTACAAAATGAATACATGAAGCAAAATGTTGAGCTTTCAGAACATTTCACTTTTTTATATTGTTCTTACCGTAAAGATGTTTCAGCAACCAAAATATTTCGGCTAGCAGCTTTAAGCGCATGTTTTTAGAAAATGTTCTGCCAGCAGAACAAATATGTATTTATTGTCTAATGAATGGTATATTTAGCAAAATTTTCAGCTGGCAGAAAATCCATTTTATTGTCATCAGATTGATTTTTTGTATTTCTTAAAAGTATTCAGCCGCCAGAATGTATCTTTTGGCAGCTTAAAGCGCATGTTTTATGAAAATGTACTGCCGGCAGAACAATATTTATGATCATTTCTCTGTGGAATTGTGCAAAATGAATACATTAAGCAAAATGTTGAGCCTGCAGAACATTTCACTTTTTTATATTGTCTGCACATTGTATGTTTTTCGTAAAGATGTTCATCAACCAAAACATTTCTGCTAGCAGCTTCAAGCGCATATCTTTAGAAAATGTTCTGCCAGCAGAACAAAATGTGTATTCATTGTCTAATGAATGGTATATTTAGCAAAATGTTCAGTTGGCAAAACATCCTTTTAAATTTCATCAGATTGTATGTAATTCTTCAAAATGTTCAGCAGCCAGAATGTGTCTGCTAGCAGCTTTAAGTGCATGTTTTAAGAACCAGTTCTGCCGGCAGAACAAAATCAAATTTCATTTCTCAATGGGATGGTATATACTCCTCGTATTTAGCAAAATGTTCAGGCGGCAGAACATCTATTTCACTCCTACAATATTATCAGATTGTATGTATTTCTTAAAAATGTTCAGCCGGCAGCAGCTTAAAGCTGCCGGCAGGAAAATTTATTTCCATTTTTTATGGAATGAAGTATATATTACTTTTGTAGATACTGTTTTAACAAAATGTTCAGCCGGCATAACAACATATATTTTCGTTATCTATGTAATGAAGTTTAAATCACTTTAAATATGTAGATACTACTTTTATTTAATATTCAACAGAGTATTCAGATGGCAGAACAACTATTTCACTCTTAGCTGTAATCATGATGTCTTCAGATTGTTTGTACAATGTTTTTCTTTAAAATGTTCTGCTGACAGTATTTAAATGTGTGATGTACTTGGCAGAACATTTATTTGACTGTACATGTGTATGTAGTGTGTCTACATTTCTTACATAGTGTTCAGCTGGCAGAACATTTTTCTAGTTTATATTGCTTTTGTATATACTATTTTTATATAATTATTGATATAAATACATTTTATTATCATTAAATTTTGTGTGTTTTTTATTCATTTCTCCATTTAGAATGAAAACAATACCATGCATTTTACCGCCCAAAAGTGCATATTATGGTGAATTTAGAGGGGGCTAATCGGACAATACCTTTTTATAATGGATGTTGTTGATAGTGTTGTTGCGACAGAAGACTTTTAATGAAGTTTCGAGCTAGATTACTTGCTCAAACGTGCTGATGATTGTGTTTTAAAGATGCTTTTGTCATTTGTTTTTGAATAAAAATTTGAAAGTAAGTTGTGTCAAAACATAAATGCATTTTACTAGTTGTTTTCTGTTCGTACTGAGGACTTTTTTACTTTGTATTTTCAAAATAAAACACAACATCCCGGAGTCTTACATTAATAGGGAATGGCTCCGTTTTACTCGTTATGATGACCAATCGTAAGATGTGTGTTTGTACCAAACTGAATTCTGACAGTTTTCAGAGAACAAGAATGTTTAGTTTTTATGTAGAAAAAGAACGAAAAAGTAGCCTTGCATGGTGATGAGTTACCTTCACATACTATCTATGGGTCATTGGGTCATTCATAACAAATGATATTTAGTCGTATTATTTAGCTTGAAAATAGATATATTTTACAGTATCTTTATATACTGTGTAGGGAGTAATATGAAGATAATACACAATGTAAAAGTACAAGCAGTTTTATAAAACACAAGAGTAAATTTTGTGATATAATATAGCCAGCCTTTCCATGTCGCCTAATTCTAAAAGGGTTTTATTACTACGTTGTTTTTGGTAGGGGTCAAATTCTTATTATAAACGCAAATAATCGGACTTGTTCGTGTACAAGAATTTCCTTAACAAATTTCAGTACAGATCTCACTGGAAGTCTCGCTTTTAGATTTTCTTCGTTCTAGCAAATGTTCGTGTTTGCTCATTGGATAAGAATAATCCGCATTATATTTAATGTACAATCGTTTTTATAATAGTGTTGTCTTGTGATGCATAATCGCGTGTAATAATTAGAACAACCTAAAGGGTAATTGTTCCTAACGTAAATGTTTTCCACGATCTACATTTTCTCCGTATAACTAGAGGATGACTTAGTGGTGTTATTCATTCCTCACATGTGCTTCAAGTTATTTCCTAATACGCGACTACCGTCCTGGAGTTTGTTTTGTCTCTTTCAAGAACAATCCTAAATAAGGTGCGCAAGCCCCTAGTCACTAAATCAGTCGGACATTCTTGAATACTTACATATTGCCTCATTAGGGCCAGTTCTTTTCATCGAATAAAATACGTTTTTAAACCACCATTGATGACAGACAACATATTTGTAAATTACCAGCCAATAATGAGACAAGTGAATGATATTCAAGGGCTTATTGATTAAAATGTAAACATATAGCAAATGGTATCACCCGATCTAATAAAGACCCTTCTACATAGTAAACCTTGCTTTATACATTTGATAAAATTTACTGTGAAGATGGGTCGATTGTACAATTTTCAAGGGGTTTTCATTTATGGAATAGAGAAAGTCCTAATATCCTGTTAAGTATGCTTTACCAACCCCGTGCAGATGTTTTAGTTATGACCTAGATGGCAGCGCCATAACTAGATTTAAATTCCAGTGCAGTTTGAGAGAGTTTATTATAATGGCGAAAATATAGACAAAAGTTTGAAATTGAATAAAATAATGCAGAAAAACACGCATTGAATAGTTTCATGGGAAGTATGAGCTTAGTTAGATATTTAAAACATTTTGTAAATAGAAAATAGTACATGATATAAAGAGACTGATATTTGATCTTTCTTGGCTGTCCAGGATCTCATCCATTGTCTTCCTATAAATAATATACATGTACCTACTAGCAACATAACTGTTTACCAAACAAACACATATCATCAAGAGTTTTAAGTTTCCACTGTGCGACATAATTTTCTTTTTGAAAATAATTTAAAATGTTACATAAACAATGTTTACTTTGTATAGTCCTTTTATGATAACTTGAAAGTTGCGTCAAATGATGTTTACGTTTGCTGGTATTATGAAAACACTAAAACAGGTAAGACAGCTTTTTGTCAATACAATAAGTATTTGTTTTTCACATAGTTAATATAATACTAGTCATTGGCTTAGTGGTAACGGCAGTGAAATTGCATCTTTTTATGACAAGGTCGCGCTTTTTTGTCTTTTTTTTCTAAATCCCGTTTAAATTCTTTGATATTCAAGAGTTAACCCATTTCATGGAAATATTAACATCTGTTCTCGTAAAGTTCTAAATAGGAATGCGAGCAATTCATTAAAATTAATTCATATAGGGTATGAAATATCTACATACAAAATCTGGCAAAACGAGTTCTGTATTGACGAAAGGTTTACATATTAGACATGATATACATGAAAAATAAAGTATCCAAAAAAAAAAAAGAAAAGAAAAAGAAAGATTCATGAAAAATTAAATTCACTTGGATTCGAACCTGAACCGTCAAAACTATACTTAGTCTATCAAATTGTCTACGCACTAACCAATTGAGCTATTCAGGCAATTATTATTTTACCGCGATTTGTTAACTATTTATGTATTATTCTCCATGACAAGTACTGAGATAACCTTTATACCTGATTTACCTGTCAAGTTGAACCTAATCCTATGACGCGCTATCAAGTTATCATATAAGGACTATATACGGTAATGGTAGACCTTAAACAGTGTTTATATATTACGGTTTACTGTGTACAAGGGCCTTGAGTCAGCAAATGTGTCTTTGTCTATTCTCACAAAACTCTCATATGGCCAGCTCCTCAATTAGCACATGGTAAGCCCCTTATTTACCAACACGTGTTATTAAAAGACACGACCTTTATCTAATCAATCCTGTTTGCAGCAATAATTACAAGTACACACAACTATCATAAGTTCGTCTTAATCCTGCATTGGACCCATTCTGAGTGAAAGATTTGGGAAGGACATTTTAATTGTTATGGCAATGAAACATGGAACATGTACTACAAAGAAGTATCGTGTGAATGTTAAAGATGTACACTTTTAAAAATTCTACATCTCTGACCTAATTTAAGTTGTACAAATGAAACATACTGCCTGTGGGAAGTTATAAAACTTGGCTTCAGTTACCGTATGAAACTTCTCGTAGTTTCTCAAACTAGCACATTTTCTTATAGTAGGATGACAATCAGTCCAAAAGGGCTCTATTTTTAAGTAACCTGGACCCCCCCCCCCCTGGTGTTCTGAAAAGTCCAAGATGGCGTCAAGGATGGCGTACCAAACTAAAAATCCAGTTTGTGTAGTACTGTTGGTCCATTTTTTTTCAAAGATTATGTTTTGGTTTAAAACAAAAATACAAACTATATACATGTATATGACTTTATTATTATTTTTAATGAATTTCAGGGAAATTTATGAAAATATTGACAATTTTACTCTTTAAAGTTGACAATTTTTGGTGTTGGAATCATAATTTGCTTACCCATTAAGGAACCCCCAAAAGCAGTGGTAGCAGACATAGACACAGAAGACAAGCAAAGTTTACAGCCAAAGCCTAATATTCATAAAGTTTCTCTGCATATTTCAAAAGTACCGGGACTGCTTTCTTTTTACCTATTAATATGCCATACATGGATGAAACATGTATCACACCCTGTTAGATAATAAACAGACAACAATATCTCTAGCTGGGCAGGCAACAAATGTGCACATTTATATAGATTGGTACATACGTGTACATATTCAGGTCAGTATGCATAGATTTTCGACCAGTTTTGAGAAAAAGTGTGTCAATACCAAGACTGTTGTAGTAATTATCTAACATAATTAAATAATCTCTGTCTGGACTAACAGCAACGGCTTTCTTGATCCCAAGAGAAGGTTATTATGTCAATTGCATTATTATTCTACTATCATCTTCTTCCTGACTGGACTCTATTTCCTCATTATAATAGACAGCATTACAGCGAGTATGAAGGGTGTTTCAACCAAACCACCAAAGATGCAAACATGTTTTCACTCTCAAGTAGACCCTGGCAATTTTCACTTTTGCTTTTACTACTGACAAAAACTCGAGTCTGGTATCAGCAGATGTTAATTTACATATATATAACAACAGGGGCAGTGGAAGTACTGTTTCCTCGTTTCTGGCGTGTCTGGGGTTTTAAACTACCGGTATTTGTAAAATACTGGTCAAAGAAGTCATGTACTTGTGAACTTTGTAGACTGTTTTTAGAGTGTAATTCTATAATCCAGCAGTCATCTGTTTGTACGTAAGTTTGTGATCATAAGAAGGTTGCAACAACTAAATAACTGTCATAGCATCAAACACAACACAGTTAGGGTCAGACATACTTTAGGGAGTAAAAATCAAGATTTACAATTTTTTTCCAATTTCTCGCCTAAGTCAGTTCTTTTGGGTTGACATCATAAGTATATCCAGTACATATATCTAAAACAAACTTATCGAAACTGGTGGATTTTCAAAGGAAAATAGACGTGCCAAGTGTTCCTCTCCGAAGGCATTACTAGCCAATAATGTCAAATACGTTTCTTCACCATTTAAACTGACCACCTTGAATTTACATCAACAGCACGGTATGAACTCTTGATTGTTTTCAGTTTTGCATTTGGTAGCTTGTCAAAAAGTCTTTTGACGGTCTGTTTGTTTTTCAAACGGAATCAGTCGCTCATGCAAAAGTCATACAACATCTTTCTGTGCTAATCATGGCATGACAGAGGACTGCTTTTAACATCCTGCTAACTTTTAATTACAGTTGCAAAGTTAGGCAGTTTTGTTGGAGGGCTAGAAAAAAGGGGTCTAAGCATCTCATAAATACTTTATGAACTGTCTCCTTGTATGTTTATTTACGAAAATGCGTATACGTATGATATTTGTTATACAAACATTGAGGCCAGTATCAAAACTACAAGAAGCATATTTTTTTTATCAGAGGTCAAGACAGAAACTAGCGTACCAAAGCACTGTCAGTATGTGTGATACCAATTATTCAGGTGACTTCAAAGCTTCGTTTTCAGTTACTTCTAATATATAGTAACACCAAACACCATTGAATTAACCCTTCGTCAGTTTAGTTACGATCGAACAGTTTTCAAATTCATCTACTAACTCATTGGGGAGTTGATTAATTTAAAGGACAAGGTATGGCATGAATCTTTAGGACACTGTTCAATTTGCAATAAACAGGAAATATCCCATTATCCGTGTCGAGATGACGCAAAGTAATCTGTGAGAGGAAGAGAGAACTCTGTTCTGCTGTCAATCTTGCAAAAAACAACTACACCAGAATCCATCATGAGGTATTTCAAGCCAGCACCACCATACAAGTATGCCAACAAAACCTGATATCATAAACTGGATTCCTCCTTCGATAAATAAAACTCCTTCAAATTCAGAAGGTCTGACCCATACAATTTCAAACACTTTGGCTAACAACCCCATGTCAGATATAATTGGGCAGGCAGACTAACCTAATGCATTAATTTGCACCTATTGCACTTTCAAAACATTTTGTTACGCTTACTGACATTTGAAATACATGTAGGGTAAATGTTGTTCAATATATCATATACTAAGTTCGGTTTACTTTTAAGTTTACCGCCCGTTTTGCAACAGTATTTCAGTCATAAGCAGGCGGGTAATTTATCCTTGGATGAACCAGTACTAGACCCCTATCCACCGTAAGAAACTGTCACGTTTCTCACATAGAGATCCATGGTTGGTAGTCGGGCTCGAACCAATGACCCTGAATCAGAGAGAGGTTTTATGATTACAAGACAGCAATATTAAACACTTAGCCACGGAGGCAGATACTAAGTATACTTAATTTTACTTAAAGTGTACCTTTCACTCATAATTCATATCTATACAATTATTTGTGTTTTACATTGTTAACATGTTGTGAACAGGTGATATGGTTAAATGTTACTCATCCATTTTGTCTTATTTATATTTATATTAATTTTCACATTTTATAAAGCAATTAGAAAATGTTGCTAAAACAATTATATGATGAAACAGTATGAAACACGAAGCTGAAATAGATACCAGTTTTCATCGTGTTGACCGTTCAGCTATTCTGTGTGTAACAAGGCAATAATGGTGTTTGCTTTCCAAAACCTAACCGTGTTGTTAAAAACTGTAGTTTTCAGTCAAAAGTATGTCATATTTTAAGTCAAATGAACGAATATGTCTTTTTAAGAACAGTTGTGCATATAATCTCGAGAGAATATATCAGTATAAGAAAAGCACAGGTGGAAGGAACATACCTTTGACTTTTTTTTCTTAAGCTAATGTCTTTTTCTATGCATTTTAAAATTGATATCAGAATAAATAAAAAACAAATGGAAAAAAATTTTTTTTTCCTTCATAGCTCTTTACTATATACAAGGTTCCCAACACACTCTGTATGAAAACAAGCATGTCGCTCCGAAAAACTCTTCCATTTCTGTCAAATTTGAGTTAGTTAAACAAATTTGAACGAATTTTAGAGGGAAATGATAGAGCTTCAAGAAAAAGTTTACTTCAATGGAAAATTCCAAGCCGTTTTCATTCTACAAGGAAAATACCAACGCTGATATAGCGATTTTCGCTCAAACCAGAAAAATGTCACACATATTCCGACAGTGATTTTCGCTAAATTCTCCACTAATATTGCGGTACTGCGAAAGGCAACCATCAAAACAAGAAATATATATTATTACACTACAAATCATGTCGTAGATTGTACCTTTACACCAATGTGTTCGATGCTACAGCGGATTTTTCAGTTTTTGTGATTGTCAAAATATATAAGCGGCCATGAAGGTCCGAGAGGTTGCGCAGTGATTTGTAACAGCTATTCAAGGACATTATCAAAACATATCCGAAGGCGATTGAAAGTAAAAGTAAAAGCATTTCGTCAACAAAAAATGAAAAATCCGCCGTAGCATCGTACCCATTTTGAGTAAAAGTACGATCTACGACATGATTTGTAGTCTAAACATATATATTGCATGTTTTGATTGTTTCCTGTCGCAGTACCGCAATATAAATAGAGAATTTAGCGAAAATCACCGTTCGGAAAATGTGTGACATTTTTCTGGTTTGAGCGAAAATCGCTCTACAGCTTTGGCATTTTCGCGTGTAGAACGAAAACGGCTTGGAATTTTCCATTGAAGTAAACTTTTTCTTGAAGCTCTATCATTTCCCTCTAAAATTCGTTCAAATTTGTTTAACGTAACTTAAATTTGAAAGAAATGGAAGAGTTTTTCGGAGCGACATGCTTGTTTTCATACAGAGTGTGTTGGGAACCTTGTATATAGTAAAGAGCTATGAAGGAAAAAAAAAATTTTCCATTTTTTTTTTATTTATTCTGATATCAATTTTAAGATGCATAGAAAAAGACATTAGCTTAAGAAAAAAAAGTCAAAGGTATGTTACTTCCACTTGTGAAGAAAAGCACACTCCAAGTGCCCAGTGCCCTTCAGTATGAACATATTTTAAGTCTAAATGGCGGCCATGTTGGAAGCCATCTTGGATTCTATAAATGATCTGCACTTTAAAATTTGCTAAATAGACCTTATAAGCTGGAAACTACGCTTTTGGAAGTACACAATAAACAATGTATACAAATGTATTTAGAGCGAAAATACACGTGAGTCCTCCAAAGCTCAGTTGATTTTGCATTTGACGCATTGGACGCTCCACTTCTGGCCATTTCTCAGCATCTTTCGACAAATCTGCCTTGTCAAATTTTAAAGTTTCTCCATTAGTACCTAGTACGTCTCTGCTAACTTGTGACAAAGTCCGAAAGTAGGAACGCAGGTAAACGGAAATTCTAAAGGCATAAACTGACGTGTCCGGATTATACAGTGACATAGTAAATGATTAATAGCCTAGTTATAGCTAAGTAAATTGTAAACCCGATGACTATGGCGAGCAGAGGTTGCAGAAAGGGGAAGGGAAAAGTGATAGAGCGGAGATTGGAGATTAAGCAGACCAAAATACATGAGACATTACCCCACCCACTTTTAAAGGCATGTGCATTTAAATTTTGTTTTCTTTTTACTGCAGTAATATTACTATTTTGATCAGCCATAAGTCATGTTATATTTCTTGTCACATAAGAGTACCAAATTGGTAAAACAATGAACTGCTGTTAGAAACTACCACTCAAAACCGAAAAATTGTTCACTCTTATCGATACATTTCCCTAAATTCATGGAAAAATATCATGAGGTCATATATTTAGTGTGTATTTATACATTTATGTGTTTTAAAACAAAATACAGTCTTTAAAAAAATCTGGACCAACAGTACTACAAAACCTGGATTTTTTTGTTTTGTCGGCCATTTGGACGCCATTTTGGGTTTTCTGGAACGCCTCCATTTATGCCAATTTATGCCGGCAGATTCATAAACAACAATCTACAACAAACACTTTGATAAAATGACTCAGCTTCCGATGTTTTAAAGCCAGGAGGTCACCCTACTACTCTCTTCGACATTTAATTTAAATTGAATTGTACCTTTGTATGGCTCTTACCAAACGTTTCCGACGATGTTAATCCCGGTTTCTTATTTGTACAAATAAAGTTTGCTTTCTGTGGGTGTATTCTACAAGAACAATCTCTGTTAAGAAATCCTTTATTATTCTCCTGTCTGATTGAAATCGAAATTGATCGGTTCAAATTACTTAGGTCTGAAGATATAATGGATGAGTGTATAAATTATAGTTATACGTTTCTCATTTTATATGTTACAACTATAAAGAGTTAAATGCTTTATACATGTTTCGAGCTGCTCACAGGACAGATACACGTTCTCAAAGCTGTGTTTGAACTTTTGATAAAAAATAGTTTGTATTATATTCTTTCCTAGAGCAGGGGCAAAAATAATCAAAGGACTGAAAGTGCTGGAGGATCGATTGTCTCTGAACAACACAGTCTGCACGCATACATGTGTAAATATCAGGACAACACAGACTGTACACATACATGTGTGAATATCGGAATTTTAAGGGGTCATTGTGACCCCCTGTATCAGAATTTGGGGGGTCATTTAGAAATTCCGAGGGTCATACTCTTTATGGTAAAAAAGTAAAAGGCATGACTATATGTTAAAGAAGTTTTATTCAGTTTACTTCTGTAAAGCTGCAAGTGATACATCACAAAACGGTGGGTTATCAAAGGGTTGGCAAGACAACAGGTGTTTCTCTTTGGATGCTTTCTATTTTGTCACTGCATCTCAAAAGTCAACTTTGTCCACAAAGCGAATTTTTCATAAGTGCATTCAACCATAGACATTAAACTTTGATATTATTTGGCACACTAAAACCCCTTTCAACAGTGACAGTCTGATCGAAATTACTACAAAATGATCATTAAAATCACTCAGAAAGACGTTTTTGTTTCTTCTGTTAAGGTTCGTCGACCATCTCTTGTTATGCGTCTACGATACAATGATGACGGTATCATACGAACCAATACACACAAAAACGCAATGGTACAAAATGCGGATCGATCCGAAATCAGACGACAACGACGACGGAATAGGGTCAAAATTAGACATATCCCATACCGGAAGCGTATTTTGTAAACAACTTATCTTGCATTTCGAAGCGTTTTGAGAGGTTTTGAAATGTTGTTTTGTAGTAATTTGATCATACACATTTTAATTGCCTCAAAGAAGACGGTCTTTGCTATTTCTGTTGCGTCATTGACAAAATGAGTGCGTTAAAAACGCAGGAAACGTGCTCTCGCGGAAACAGTAAATTAGTGTCTCCGGTCTGACTAGAAAACTGTTGTGATCAAAACCGCGTAGGAAAATAGTTCTATACAGAACAGATACCTCGTTGATTTTTAGTTACAAATTATAAGAAAAACAACAATTTAATATTATGCTATTCTGAAATGTTTTGATATTATTTAGACCTGTTATTATATAATTTTTAAAACAGAAGACAGTTTAATTCGAAACAACTGAATATATGGAACTATTGTTTTGTATGTAAAGCGTTCGGCCGTAAGGAAGCTTACACGAAACTATCCTATCTGCTTCTATTTTCATATACACTTAGACTAGTTTTGCTTTGACCCCTCGTTATACTCTGTTAACATTGGACCGATTGAAAATTCAATCGATCCAAAAAGGACCCTTTTACAATAAGTTTTGAGTGTTATTTATGCATTTTCGTGGTAAACTGTTATTCTTTGTATCATTAATAAACGCACAGCAAAATCCCACAAATAAGATACATCCGCTTGAAGTTTAATGAGAAATTTGATCTGTTTGTTGTTGATCTTATATATGATTATATATTAACTAAATGCATGCAAGCGTTATATCATTGTAAAACAGCGTAAACCTATCGCAAAATACTTACTATACTGACAACCTGGTCCATACCAAAAGCTGGCGCAACCATCAGTGCATTCTCCGGTAGTGGAATGGCACTGTTCGTTGTGTCTGCAGTGACACATAAAACCACATCCTGGACCAAATCGTAAAACGCCTTTAGGGTCCTCGCCACAGTTTTCATCTGCGTCTTAAAATAAACAGAAAAGTTGTCCGTTGCGCGTCATGACTCTAACGCTTAACAAATAAGGTTACGTAAGTCTGTATGTAGACAGTGATAACGGAAGTGTAGATCTGAGATTAATATAATCTTTCATGAAAACAGACAATAAAACGTACGTTTCTTTTCTAGATAAAACTTATAAGTCCTTTTTACAGTGTGAAATGTAGCAGGAATTTACATTTAGTAATTTGTTTATGAAACTTATTGTGATCATGGATCATGTTGATGGTTACGATATTATTATATCAAATGAATATGTGTATTATTTCAGTATCATATTTACCCAATGTACCAAAAGCAAACGATAAAACAATGAAACATGCTGTAATCATTATTTAGATATCCATATAAACAACACTTTCAAACTAAAATGTCCGTTATTGTGAAATTGCACAAACGTCAATGCTCTATTACTTTCAAACAAATTTACTTGTCAATATAGTATAGAAAAAAGAAGGATAAATTTGAATGACCACTTAAACCGCTAATTGTGACTGGTTTAATAATACGCTGGTTCGTGTTTTCCTCACTTAAGACCGGGAAGTTTTGTTAAGAACGGCATTTCTATACTAATTTGTCATTTGTTCATTTTCTCATCCGCATTTCATAAGTCATTTTGTGCATTAATCATACTAGTAATACAGTCGTAAACAATTCAAACCAACTTCATCGTTCTCTTTTGCAGGAACATTTTTGTCGAGCATTTATAAAAGTATGCATTTTGTGGTGAATTGTACATGATATTAAGCTGGCTATCTCTGAATTTGATTTTTGCATATGACTAAAAACGCTGAGAACAACAAGCACCTGATAAAATATGTGATGACCAACTGCAATTCCGTAAAGCCCTAATTCTGCATATAATACAATATGCCATTAAGAACTGCTTTATTACATGAAGCCTTTACATTAACGAAAAATATCATACAATTTGCTCGCTATAAAAAATTGAAATGATTTTTCAAAAAATCACTTCACTTTTCTTTTTTATATGTACATGTACGACGCTACACGTGAAAAATGTTTCATGCTCAAACTGAGTCGAGCATACTTTTTAATGATGATCATAGGGTCTGATTATTACTAACAATTCCGCCTTGTTCAAAAATCGTTGAATATATCACATATACATTGGACATTTTGAAATTTGAGACAGCATGTTTCTCCAAAATGATTAATCCTCGTACGTTTGTAATTAGCGTATGCTTGGCTCTGTACCTTTCATAAAAGATCATTTTAATTTAAAAGTTAAGCACTTAAAACAATGCGATTAAAACTTCCTTCTTATGAAAACGCTTGAACCGTCAGCTGCATACAATTTTCTAAAGTTAAATACGCACGTGTGCACGAGAATGTGTTTACATGAAAGTATTAATTATATATGTCTTATTATTTTTTGCCTGTTTTAGCTCACCTGAGCTGGCTCAGGGTGAGCTATTAGGATCGATGAATGTCCGTCGTCCGTCCACCTTAGTTCGTTAACACTCTAGTGGTCACATTTTTGCCTCAATTGTCACGAAACTTGGCAAGGATGTATGTCCCAGTAATCACTCGGACGAGTTCGAATATGGGTCATCTCGGATGAAAAACTAGGTCACATAACCCAAAAATAGAAAAATCTTGTTAACACTCTAGAGGCTACTGTTTCAGTCCAAATATCCTGGCAATTTGTCAGAAAGGTTGTTTTGATGATTTCTAGCTCAAGTTTGAATATGGGTCATCTGGGGTCAAAAACTAGGTCACAGAGCCCAAATATAGAAAAACCTTGTTAACACTCTGCATTTCACCCAAAAACCCCAAAAATCCCAAAAAAAGCCCCCCCCCCCCCCCCCCCCCCCCCAACACCACCCCCCCCCCCCCCCCCCCCCCCCCCCCCCCCCCCCCCCCCCCCCCCCCCCCCCCCCCCCCCCCCCCCCCCCCCCCCCCCCCCCCCCCAGAGGTAACATTTTCAGCCCAAATATCCTGGAAATTTGTCAGAAAGGTTGTTTCGATGATTTCTAGCTAGCACAAAGTTCAGCCTAAAAAAAAAAAATAAAAAAAAAAAAAAAAAAAAAAAAAAAAAAAAAAAAAAAAAAAAAAAAAAAAAAATATAGGTCATCTGGGATCAAACACTAGGTCACAGAGCCCAAATATGGAAAAACCTTGTTAACACTCTAGAGGTAACATTTTCAGCCCAAATATCCTGGAAATTTGTCGGAAAGGTTGTTTTGATGATTTCTAGCTCAAGTTCGAATATGGGTCATCTTGGGTCAAAAACTAGGTCACACAGCCCAAATGTGGAAAAACCTTGTTAACACTCTAGAGGTAACATTTTCAGCCCAAATATCCTGGAAATTTGTCAGAAAGATTGTTACGATGATTTCTAGCTCAAGTTTCAATATGGATCATCCGGAGTCAAAAACTAGGTCACAGAGCCCAAATATGGAAAAGCCTTGTTAATACTCTAGAGGTAACATTTTCAGCCCAAATATCCTGGAAATTTGTCAGAAAGGTTGTTTCTATGATTTCTAGCTCAAGTTCGAATATGGGTCATCTTGGGTCAAAAACTAGGTCACAGAGCCCAAATATGGAAAAACCTTGTTAACACTCTAGAGGTAACATTTTCAGCCCAAATATCCTGGAAATTTGTCAGAAAGGTTGTTTCGATGATTTCTAGCAACTTTGTTAAAAGCAGTTGTACTCGGGTGAGCAATAAAGGGCCATCATGGCCCTCTTGTTATATTACTTATTCATTCAAGTTGAGCTGCATTTGCATTGTTGACTCTGTTCTGTTCTTAGATTTATAGCCGTATTTAAATACTGACTGTTCTGTAAACATGTGTAAAGTCTAGCTATACATCACAGCGTTTTGACATATCGAGGGTTGACTGCAAAACTGTCGCAACTTATATGAAATAAAGAAGGACTCGTTACAGTCAATCATTTATCAGACTTTGTTGGTCGAATGTCACGTTTCAGTAAAATCCGGATTACAACATTCAAATGTTTCCGAGTGCATTACAAATGTATTACTATAAGAACTTTACCGGCAGTCAATGTCAATCTTAATCAGGAAAAGTCACGTAAAATGTTTATTTATATGATCCTAGGGCAATTGGCGTAGTGCTACAATATATACCCTAGCTACACGTATATATATATATAAAAAATCGGATATTTCTAAACAAATAAAACAAATATTGTATTTATTTCATAAAAGGAGCGTCTCCATCTTGGGAAAGTTACTCAACGAAATACCGGTAGATATTTCGCGAGCAAGAATAGGGCTGGCCACATAGTTATATTGTACGTAGAGAATTAAAATACAACAGATGATAAAAATAATTTGAAACACAACTGATACCTCGTCCGGTGAGGCTGTCAAGATAAATGCCCAGATGGCAAAATGCAAAGACAACATATCAATACCTTTCGGATTAATTAATTAATGCTAAAATAACTCTACCGAGAGTCGATATCAAACTTTACCAGGATACATACAATGCATAGGTTTAGCACCGAGTACTACCTTAACCTTTATGCTAGAACGTTGAGTTGTGCTATGGTTTTCATTTGTTTCATATTAAAATTAAGTATTTCACTACATGACATAAATATATGATCCGGTCAAAATTACTGCTATGAAACGCAAAAGTATAAGTTTGAGCACAGTTGTCTACGCTGACTCACAGGTTATGGTATGTAACATTGCTTTCTGTATGAACTATTCGTTTTAGTTAGTATTATTTCAAATTCCTAAATGTGCAACACAACAGTAATTGGGACAAGATTCGTTGCTAATGATAACTTGTGTCCCTAAGATAACTCTGTGTATGCAACTAGGAATGTTAATAAAGTTTTCACTAATTGTTTAGATAATTTATACAAACAATACTTAGTAACGATTTTAATTTACGAGTATAACTCATTCAAAATCCCGTTAGACATAAAGCAAGTTCTGCATAAGAGGCCAACTTCCTTCTCATGACACACGGACGTCTTTCCATAGTGTCACATGTACAATTACGTTTGAGGTTACTGTCCGAGTGTGATTCATCACTACTACATGTATCATAAAGGCAACATACATGTAATTAAAATGTTTGCATGCTTAAGTTTCCTACTGGAAAATGATTGATATATCGCAACATAACTTTTATAGATTTCTAGCCTCTTTAAATGTTACCAACAAGATCTTACAACTAAGATTATTCGCTCTCAATACGTATTACAAATGAAACTGGCATCGACGACAGAGTTAGAGAAAGTTGAAAGATAGAGTTCAATTGCGTACGGACTGTTAAGCAGAAACCGACATTTTCTTTTTTCTATTCATGTTGTTTTCCTGTTAATCGTTATGTTGTTCTTTCAGTAAAGTAAACTAATGATAATAGACATAACATACTTAATAATTGGAATTTACAGTAGTCAATTCTGCTTAGTTATTTTCCTAACTAACCTAGGTGGTACAAACCTAAGGAAAAAATTAATTGCGTTAGAAATAATACAGCTGTTGATAAAACGTTCTTGTCTACATGCAATATAAATGAGGAAAAAGTGACAACTTGAAAGTACTTCTAACATTGTAACAACAAATGGCCACTTACAATCTCTTATACACTCTTATATTAACAAGGAAGTAATCTTACTGACGGAGGGAGCTGACCGCTATTTGTTCGATAAAACATTTATGTTGCTTTTTGAATAATATTGCAAAAAGTAAGAAACCCTGTATGAAAACACTCTTTAACGAGGAATCGACATCAAATACAAGACAAATATACGTCAAATTTGGATTAGATTAAATAGAACACAACTATATCATTATTATGTCTGTACATTAATCATCTATTGATGATTCCAACATGACTCACTGTTTGTCTTTATAAACAAGTGTAGAACTAGGTTTTATTATACCATAAACAACGTTTTGACGCGCGGGCCGATATGACGCCAAACGTCATATTATGCTGCATGACGTTAAATAAGTATCCGCGTACAACATAACCTTTTGCATTTATTCACCATTGAAGTATCCGGACATGTTAGAATCGAAATAATTGTCAGCGATGTTATCGTCTAATAAACAATTCTGTCGTTCTGATGCGCAAATATAAACATCTCAGGACTCCGGCCTTCGTGGTTAATTGCTGTGCATCAGAGCTCAAAATTATTGTTTATTAGACGATGAACACCGCTGGAACGGATATTATTTCATAAGTATATAAAGTGCTAATCGATCTTTAATCGCCCTATACCGTATAAGTGTTGTTTTTTCTACGTTGACAATGACAATATTTCTGCGTGTTATGTGGTCAAACAGAACACCGCAAAAACAAAATCTGTAGAATAGTGTTCATGCTTATTATTAAGACGTGTGTCCTAGTTCATTAAAACCAGAGGGAAACTGTGCTGGTACACATATGTTTGGTTTACATTTTTTAGTTTAATGATGTTGAATATAAAATAAAACTATGCTAGATTGTGTAAAGACGGTACCGTTAATGTATTTCATACATCCAGTTATGTACATTTAAAGGCGTATTATTTCCTTTTGTCCCTTTGAACTTTATTGTTTACAGATAAACTGGAATCAAGCTGTTTTATATTGAATAGAAATTTGAACTTTATTTACTAATTTATATGACAAAGAACATTACGTTTTAACACATTGTTCAAGTGTTGTTCGCTGAAACGTAATAATTTTTACATGTGTTCTGATTTGCATGCAATATAAAGCTCGGAAAGTGATATAACTACATGTAACAACATGTGCGCGTTTTCGCGTGTGTTTGTTAATTTGTTTTCCTTGAATGATAGGCCTTTACGTGTAAGTGATATTTTTCTAAAAGTTGGTTAGAATTGTTTCTACTAATGATTATCGTAGTCAGCTCCGTGAATTTGCTCTATTCTACAGAAATTTTAAGTGTGCACGTATATTAAGTTTATTATGTCTCCTTTTCGATGTGAAATACTGCTTTGAGTCTTTTCATAATATGGTAGACTTGAAAAAACTTTGTTTTCCAACAAAAATGATTATAAATAGACACTATCTAAACGCTTAGAAAGAACGTGTATCTTATCTTGTTTGGGATGTCGACATGCTAAAACTTTAAATTATCAGGTGTCGTTTAACACGACAGTAGACTTTTTCAAAATGACAATTTTTTTACTTAGACTAATCAACTTTTGACGAATTATTATGTTTCTGTAACGTCAAATGTCGTTTTAAGAGTGTTGTAAAGCCTGAAGTTTTATCCTATCGTTTCCATGGATTTAATTGCACAATTAAAGACAGGCAAACCTTATTGTCGAATTCATTTTGTTTAGTTTTACAATAGTAAGTGCTATGGAAGCGTATACCGGCCACTAGTTAGAAATCAATTTCGCGTATACCAATCTCCAAATGTGGCTGCATACTTTGGCTAAGCATTTGTCTTTTCAAAAGTGTTCTACAAAGTACGGTATTACTCATCTTGTCATTGTCGACGTGACAAAGACTCTTTATGTCGTTTCACATTGTTCAAATTCAATAATACGTAATTAACCAGTTATCTTTTGAGTCTTTGCGATAATTTTTGTTAAAAAGAAAACAAGATTTAAAACTTCTATGTCTTACAAAAAACAAAAAAAGGTTTCTTTCAAATTTAGTACCGGTACAACAATCCTATTTCGTGAACAGACTCATGACGTCAAGTTAAAATAGCACTTAGCATGTTGTCAAATGCCACGAAAACGTATTTCCCTACTCAGACACTTGGTCTATAAATTTTTGTTTAAAAAGATAAAAGTTCTGGTTAACACAAACCCGTTGAGACCAGCTAAGTTTATTTTTAGCGTCAGGAATTTTCACGAAGTAGGTTTGACTTATTATTTAAACCAAAATTTTGTAATGAATGAAGCTTTATCTTGGCAACTGTTTGCTTTTCACAAGACTAACTGCTTAATTTGTTTCTATGTAAAACGTACAGATTTTTGCACAAGACAGAATACACTTTGTTAGAAGACTTTAAAGGCAATGTTCATCTCCAGTAAAGCACAATACAGGTATTGCTAAATAGATATGCAAGATTTCTATGTTAGCACTATCTAATCCATGTGAAAAATGTCCAGCTACATTTGTACCTGTAATCAATTTCTAGACTCAACGCAAATTTCGAAATTACGGATGATTGCTTTCCCTAACGTGACCATAACGTCACGAACATCACGAATCGTGCGTAAAATAATAACTCTGACTACAAATAACATTTCAAGATTAGTTATTTAGATGTTTAAATTCTTCGTATAAGAATAACTGTTAAAGGCCAAGCTTCAAACCAATAAGAAAACTACATTAAAAATTCTACAACAGTCTATAACTAGTGTCCCTTTCTTCAGAACTTTTCACTACCATTAATACATTTGTCGTTTAAAGTATATAAAAAGTCTATTTATCTGTCATTGTGCAAAAATCTTACGTTAACATGACCAAAATAACATATTAAAGCTCATTTCTACTCATAATGCAACTTGTATACATGTATAACTTCGATAAACTTATATTTATTCAACATGCCCTTAGTACCATCAAACATGATGTCAAACCATATACTTAACAGGCTATAAAATTCTACTGAGTTGAACGGTAACACCTAACAAAGCTGTTCGAATGACCACATTAAATCTTAGAGACCAAATGTTATCGTTTACATCAATGCGAAATTAATTTATGAAATAGCGCAAAATATATCGCAACTAGTGGCCCTTTGACTTTCCGTGTTACAATAATGAAATAATTAGTTTATCTTTTAATTGTTGAACAAAAGCTCAGACAACTATAATTATCCCGTTTGAGTGATGGAGACAGCGAAACAGGATGTGGACTCGGAGGTTATAAGCATGTTCGGACATATAAAGGGAAATAACAAGTGATAAAGGGCCACTAGTACAAAAAGTTTTGCTATTTCAATTTATATTTTTATATACCAGCTGTTGATGATCCATTGGTGACTTTTTTACAACATGATTTATAAACTTCTGAATAACTAATGTTATTAATAATATCTTTATTTTGTAGCAAAATACGAATGAACTAATAGATCTCTAATTATTGTTTTGTTGACTAGGTAGAATGTTTTGCTATTATATATTCTTGAAAAGATCATAACCTGAGTTTGCATTCATATTTCCATACATGTAAAGTTTTAAAGCAGTCGCCTACTAAGGTTAGAGGGCCACTTGCTCTAAATAATTAGTCAATGATATTTTTATTGAATGTTCC
This sequence comes from Saxidomus purpurata, assembly GCA_022818135.1. Lineage (NCBI taxonomy): Eukaryota > Metazoa > Mollusca > Bivalvia > Venerida > Veneridae > Saxidomus > Saxidomus purpurata. The sequence continues at coordinate 26,956,630 of JAFMSR010000008.1, forward strand.
TATTTTCTTTCTCAAAGGATATAAATAAGAAACTTCAAATGGAAAAAGTGTATAATCTTGTTTATGTCATGGTAATACTTTAAATTATCGTTAGTTGAGCATTTTGTAATAAATATATATAGTCTTATCACCTTTGAAATTAGTATTTGGACATAACGTCAACTGTTTTTGCTTGTAAAGCCTTATTTTTTCAGCTATTTACCATTGATTAAATTGAAACTTAAAAACATTAAACTTAATGTCGAGGTTATCGTATCAAAACGTTTAGTTTTCAATTGTAACTGTATGTAACCTCCTTACTAACGGGATCGCTGCGTGAACGGACTCTGAATTTAGAATTCTAGGCAAGCATTTGTCGGTAAAGTGTTCGTCACATGTGTTCCCTGCGTGATCTGAATACAGTTTGAAATATCATAATAGCATACAAAATATGTTTATACCGTTTTTGATCTTCTTGCGAAATTGAAATTCAGCCATATATAACTTCGGGCTCACAAAATTCAATAGAGTTCTTTCAAATCCTAGTTTCACGTACGAAGCTTTTTTTTCCTTTTTCTTATACGTCATTTATTATAGTTACCACGTTGCAAATCCACGAAAGCAAGTTGAACTTCGAACTTTTTGTCTTTTTTGTTAAAAGACACCGACCCATGATCAACCGAATTACTTCAGTAAGAATCAATAGAACCAGATACTGTAAAGCGTTAATATGTAAAGCTCATCTCACAGCTGGTTGCTCTTGGACAACCGTCGCGTAATTTTTGCGACAAGGCGAATGCACTTTGCCGAAAAGGGCAAAACCCCGTAAAGTCATGGCCAGGGGTTGCAAATAGAATGCGATTTCATGTTAACACTATCTAATCCATGTAAATGTCCACCAACATTTGGACCTGTAATCAATCCCCAGATGCAACGCAATTTCGATTACATGATTGCTTTTCTAATTTAACCATATCGTACTGAACATGCACGAATCTTACAAAAAGCCTTTCCCGAATATAAAATATATATTTCTTATTTTTGAATATGCGTAATATGCAATGCTTTATTGACATAATTCTAGTACCGATAACTATTCAGACCTTTAACTACAACTCTTGTGTATACTCGGTTTTTACCGTAATGTTTGGTTTTACAACAAGCTAAAAGAACATTCACGGCTCAGTGCTCATAAAATCGTAGACTGTTATATCGACATCCCTCAATTTGCCCATTCATTACTTGGTCTATTTACTGAGTACGGTAACACTGTGTCTGATCAATGACTCATTACTTAAAATCTAAAGCAGTATGAATTATATGAAATCAACTGTCATTTAAATCTTGCACATGGGAAACTAGTTTTGCTTTTAATTCGTGAACACAAACTCACTATTAACCTGTGATGATTGCAGAAGACGAAAAGATGAAAAGACATTGAACGGGGAAATTAAAATGAAAGAAAAAGAAAACATTTATTTATAAATTGATACTTATCATATAATACTTTTTTTGTCATGACTAATCTCTCAGTATCACGAATGTTGTACTTTTATTCTTCCGAAATGTACCGACTCTGCATACTACATACTATAAGAGAATCTACGTAGTCTGCTTTAATTAATGAGTTAATGAATTTTTATTGAATGTTACTATATTTGTCATCCTACGAAAAAAAGAAACTTCATGGAAAAATAATACATGTGCATACCAAACTCGTTAAGTGAAGCATCCCTGGAGTATTCGGCACGTGACTGTACTTGTATATGCAGGACTTCTACATCAAAGGGTTCCTGGTGTCAACTGAACCCATTCAGCAGTTAATCCGAGGGCATCTTATAAGTTGCTTCTGTAACTGTGAAACTGATCAGATCGGGACTTGATCGGGGTCTATATTTAGAATTCTGAGTTTGCGGTAATTCGAATATGTGCTCAACTGACTGATCTAAAGTAAGCATGTTTGAAATATCATAATAGACTGTATACTTTTATCTTCTTATTTTTTAGGCTATATAGTGCTAAATTGCTACCATGGATGTTACTATGGCTATTATTTAAATCGATCTTGATAAACTAAAGGTTAGTATCATATATTCTGTAATTTCAAGTATATATTAATTTTAGTGAAGTTGCATCTTTTATTCAAGTAACACGGTTCAGTTCGAAAATTACAATAATACGCTGGTACCCCTAAATTTTAAATGATATAACACTGAAAGTAACAAAATTACACTAAATTATACGTTTAATAACAATACTGTTATGACAGCATTATACAATGTACATGTGCGCGTAGGTAAGAAATTAAAGTTACCTTAACCTTCGAGGTTTGACTTTATCTTTACTCATGCTATTGTTTTATGTTGATAATGACTCTAGTGGCCGTCTTACCAAAAAATCCTTTTACTAAATGACATATTGTTTATTGGCTCAATTGTTCAAAAATCCGACGTAATGAAATAGCTAGAGGTATCATAAGTTTGAAACACAGTGCCAATACCACGATAACTCACAGGGCCATTAGCTTATTGGACCGGTCAATAAAAGATTGCTGACGAATGGCTTGGCTGTTTACGGAATGGTTTTTATTTACTTATCTTTTTTGAAGTTCCTAACAATTCAAAGTTCATGTCCTAGTACTCGGTGTAGACAAATTACGTGTTAATTGCTAATTTTCATTGATTATAGACTTGTGTCCCATGGATCAAATTTATTTTGCTGTTCATGAAATTATTGACGTCGCCTAGTAGCGCGTGTTTGACTGGACTACAGGTGTCCAAAATTGCATCCTTATACTAAAAATAGCAAGCCCCTCTTATATATTTACATAACATTCCTTAACCAGGATCTAAACTGTTTCAGCTAATCCCACATGGTGCCAGCACATCCACCTATTTCAACTAACCTTAACGTCTTGCAATAACTTGACCGTAAACGGCGGAAACAGTGAACGATATTAGTCCAAAGTAGACAACAACTGCAAGAACGGAAATGAATTTTAGTCGATTACAAACATTCTTGCATAGATGACTGTAGTACACCTTTTTTAGAACGACCCTTTTTATTGATTAAATGTTTTATTTCTTTTTATTAGTGCATTCCACAACTAGTTCAAGTCGCATTTTTAATGTTTTAAAGAAATATGTCTATGCCATAATGTATTTTATATTAATTAATTATCGATGCTACCGTACTATGCTTTTATTAACTTTCAAGTGGCAAAGTCTTACATAAGTTAGTAACTTTGAGTTGTCTAAAATGTATACAATACTGAAGACGCATTATTTTTATAAACATAATAACCTATTTCTGTTTCTTCCGTTGTATTTAGAATCAACAGACGGAATCTCATTTTTTAAAAAGCTTCTCTCTCTTAGATGCCGTTGAAAAAAAGTGATTTTTCAAAAAATGACATACTAATTCTTGAAAATAAAACTAAAGGCTAGAGTCAAGAATAAAAGTAAAAATCTAGGTAGGAATTAGCAAAAAACCATTGAAAATGCTGGTTTTACGGCACCCCTACACTAAATGTTTATATTGGAATTATTTCAAAAGCGTTTGCGACGCTTTATTATTTGGAAGCGTATTATTTCAAATATACAATGTACATATAAACATTACAGGAATGTATACTTGAACCTTTCTATATGACTTTTTGATCTAAACTATGTTATTTTCATACAGCTTGAAGATTTTTTGTACCAAAATCAGAGAGCGAACAGCTCTACATTAAACTGAGAACGCGGCTAGTAACTTTGGTTTGTGGAGATAGAGATCGAGTTCACCACTCCTAGTTTCACACGAATGATTTTTTCCTTTTTCTTATCTCATTTATTATAGTTCGTTTACGAAGCAAGTTGAACTTCGCTTTTTGTGTTATTTATCGTTTCGAGATGGACACTATTGATCACCCGGGAACTCACTTATATTAAAAAGAACCAGATACTGTGCGTTACTTGTACTCATTCACAGCTTTGTGGACAAACGCGCGTATTGTGCTAGGTGCCTTGCCGAAGGGCACGACCCTTTTATCCTGGCCGGGGTTCAAATACTGGTTATCTGCTGCATGTATATACATGTACCAACATGGACTTAGATCTTAGATCCCATACTCAATCGACATACTGATTTTATAATCTAAATATCGACTGCATGTGCAAATGTAACAAAAGCTTTTCCCGAATATAAAATATATAGTTTTGTTTTGAAAATGCGTAATATCAATGTTTTCTTGATATAATCAGTACTGATTACGACCCTTGAGCTACAACTCTTATGTTTCACCCTGTTTTTGCCGTTGTTTTACAATAATCTAAAAGAACATTCACAGCTCAGTGCTCAAAATCGGACTATATCATTCTCTCTATTTGCCCTTTCATTTTGGTCTATTTTGTCTATAATGTGTCTTCAGTTTACTTAAAACTAAACAGTAGAAATATAAAATGAAGCATTTAAAGCTTGCGACGGGAAACTGTTTTGCAATGTCACAATTCCAACCTGTGATGATTTGCAAAAGATGAAAAGATGAAAAGACATTGAACGGTGAAATTAAAATGAAGAAAACATTTATTTTGTTTACATATCACATTTCTACTTTTATTTTTCGAATTTAACTCTTCAGACTACAGACTTTATGAAAATCTCGAGTCTGTTTCATATATGATTAAAAGAGGGTAAAGTACTATATGAACGGTTGTCATCCCACGGAAATTCGAACAAAACTATACATGCAACAAACTGTTAAGTGAAACATCCCGGAGACGACAGTATGTACATGTAGAGCGGAGGACTCCACATCAAAGGGTTCCCGGTTCAAATCCCATCAGCAGTTGACCGGGGCTTCTTCAGTTGCTTCTGTAGGTGGAACTGATCAGATTGTGGAACTGATCGAGAGTATAGTTGATGAGTTGTAAGAATATTTGTCAACTATTGATGTAAAATAAGCATGTTAAAATATATAAAGACGTAATCAGTATTTACATAGTGCTACTACCATATGTTTGTATTATAATCATCTTACTATAAATAGTATCACATATCTGGAAAAGTGTATATTGTAAAAATTGCATCTTTTTTCCAAGGACAGGGTACGAATTCGAAAAGTTACGAAAACTCTACGCTGGTACCCCTAAGTTTTATAATGTCAAATGCAAATTCGCTAAAACGTCAAAATCTGTTGACAGCGTAGTATGGCGCGTAGGTAAAAAGAAATACCTTAACCTTTGAGGTTTGCTTTTGTTTTCATTTGTTTTATTTGATTGATATTTAGAAACAAAATTTTTCACTATATGACATAATAATATGGTCCGGTCAAAAATGCTATGAAACGCTAAATCATAAGTTCGAACACAGTGTTCTACGCTGACTCACAGGTTAGGGTATACTGTTATGTGGTTGTATTATGGCTTTCTGTATAAAGTATTTGCTTAGTATTATTTTAAATTTCTACATGTTCAACACAGCAGTAATTGGGACAAAACGCATTGCTAATGATAACTTGTGTCCTAAGGATAACTGTTCATGAAATTAGTGACGTCAGTAGCCGTGTTTGAGGGACTACTACAGAAAAGGTTTACAATACATGTATATTAAGAAAAGAAACTCGCTTTGCAGTCGGAAATATGCTGAAATATACATGTTCCCAATTTCAGAAGTAAATTCGAGAAATAAATTTGAGGCGTATTCTACATGTACCTTAAATAATTACACATACAATTACTGCAGTCTCAGAAACCTTGTTCATCTTCATTGTTATTGTCCCACGGTGTGATAAAGTAATGTTCTCCGCTCATGTCTCCGCAAGTACGTCCGTCACACATTCTTCTTCAGACTATTTCTCAAGAACCACATATTCTGAATTGAATTCACGGAACAACATGTATTGCTTCATAATAATAATCACACTCCAGTTAAATGAATTTTCTAGGGGTTATCGCCTTTGTACCTTCTTGTCCGCGCTAGTTTTCTCAGTAACCGCAGGCTGGAATTCAGTAAGACTTTATGGGATTTTATGTGTACATGTAGTACAAATTAATCCAATCACGAAAGCCGAATCTCGTAGTATATGACTCGGTATATCTCTCAAAAGTCAAAAATATATTTTCATTCTAACATGTAAATTTAAGCAAAATTAAACGACACATTGAATGTGTTTACTGTGCTTTCATGAGGTCGTCGCTTTGAACTTGTAGCATTCCGTGTATTTGTTGATATTTTGGCATTTCTTTTATACTCCTCTATAAAATATTTTTTGTTGGTGCTGATATTGCAGGCGATACCTGATGTACTAATTTTGCTACGATGTGTTTACATCACGTAACTTCGTCAACAATTATGCGTATTAACGCGTGCACATTCGTTATTGTTGTGTGAAAATTACCCGGGAGGTAACAGCAAAAACGTTCCAGACGTCTAGAGTGATATACTTTGTAAGGTATATCATGTTTCAATCGTTTTTTGTGTATGAAAGAGAATTATTGTCAATAATGTTAGAATAATGATTTGCACCCTCCCAACAGGCATTTGTTTCTATATTCAAGTTTGCTAAAACTGCATTCACCGCTTCCTAAGCAAGCGTTCAAAATAATTAGATAACTACTTGAACGCATGCCATGAAACGGTCAAAGGGATACAACTCCTGCACGATCAAAAATATAAAAAAAATGATTTCTTTCTCTAGGAAAAAAAAACTGACAATTACATGTTTTAAATAACGTTATAAAAGAATAATATTGAATTTTAATTACAAATACTTAAGTTATGCAATTCTCGGAAATTCGGAAGTACCCGTACACGTATACGTCTTAAATCTTAATATCTCTATGCCACGTCATAAAATTTTACTCTTTTCGGACACTTTTCACACAGAAATTTTTCCTCGGCGCGTGTTTGGTCAAATCCATCATGGGTCTTGTTGTACTTGTTTCAAAACATAATATATACTAATTTTTTTTATATACATAAAACTTATTTCTTTGAGATACCGTAATAAATGGTTGTTTCTGCGGGTTCCAAAATCAGCGGTTTTTGTTAAAATGAGGTATGTTTTTATTTCTGCGGACTTTATTTCTGCGGCTTCAACTTTGAGTATTAATTGATTTGAATTATGCGGCCTCTGAAGATAAAGAATTCCACAATGTATTGAAAGCGAAAGGGAGACATACACCATCAAACAATGTAATACTTAAAGATTATTTTCAGAACAGTAATAAATTCTAGCCAACATGTAGACAATAACCATTGAGTCATGTGAAATTCTGCTGTAGATCTGGAGACATTGATTTATGATCTATGATCTCTGCTCCATGCTCGCTTGTAAGGTTTTTTTACGATAAGTGACCTGACTAAGAAGCAGCTGTACCACATGATCAGAAACACTGGGGGCTAACTTTTTAATATATTTTTTGTAAAACCTGTTTAGGGGCCTTCCGTTTGTGAAGCATTCTTCTTTTCACAAGTAGATGTCTGGCTTCTGAACATCATCCTCTGAAAAGTGATACATGTTGCTGTGACTGTTTGCTGGTTACTTATTTATATCCTTAATACATGAATCAAGCCATTTTAATGCGTTAAGTCTCACCAGTTACTCTGTTATTGAAGTTTTGATGTGTTTGAAATCTAGAGTAGATTACAGTTCTAGTTTTTCAAGGAAGCGGACTCGATAGTGACTCGATAAGCTTCAAGCTTTCTTTACAATCGAGCTAAAATAAATTAGTATTAACTAATCTAAACAAACCCTGTTTATGTCAATCCCAGATTTCAGCAGTCTAAAGAGGGGTTGATAAAATTAGTTAAGCAGTCTAATTTGCAAAGTTTGCGGCCTTCCAAACTTGTGAAACAGCATAAAACTTTCTTTTCTTTCAACATGATCACCAAATGCTGCTAAAGATTTACCAAATTGATCAAATATTTTAGATAAATTTACGTCTTTCTTTGTTTCCTCATTTTCGTCATATCGTATCTTTTTCAATCATTAATTTCTCATCATTTGTTTTGTAAAGATCTAAAGTAAAGACTTAATACTGTTGGTTCTATTTCAAAGATCACATGCCTGTATTTATACTAAATAAATATATGTTAGCATTCACATGTTAGACTAGTCTGATGAACAAAGTGGTAAACAAAATGTAATATCACTTAGTACAATGTTTTAAGTAGCATAAGGGGGCAAAACAGGAGGGCAACGCAATTAAGATATATGTGCTAATTTGGTACGACTTAAGTCTGGAATTTTAATGCTACAAAAGGGAAATGCAGGCAACCTGATCAAAAGCGTTAAAGAAATAGTTATCAACCGGTTAGTATGTCTCGAAGTCTGTATATATTTAAAGTCCCAGGATCACATTGGATTTACTGATATAGAACAATAAATTTACTGACAGGATAATAATAGAACCATGGTCTGTTCACTTTAAAACAATGTCTGCATATGTCTTTCTTTCGTATTCACGTCATTTCTTGACGAAAGAGAATTGCCAGAAAGTTTTTATTCTTTTTCGCAATGTCATTGAAAAAAATACTGCGCTATATTTCTGACATGTACATGTACGTATTGATATAAAAAGCAATTAGGACTATTTTTGGTACATGAATATTTATTTTAGTTGAGCAGGCATTGGTTCTGCTCTTGATAGAAGGATGTGCCACCGTAGTAGAATACGGTTTTGTAAAATTTATAAAGTATAGCTCTACATCACATGGTTTCTACTTATTTCATTCACCTGACTATGATGGTCAAATGTAATATTTTAGAAACATCAAAATTGCAAGACCAAATACACTATTTGTTTACGAGTTTATTACTTATTCTACTGAAAGTGCTCTGTCGGGAATCGGTTAAGATATTTCACAGGAAAAGTCACGTCAAAGCTTTTCTTATACGCTCCTAGGGAAGTATTCGTGGAGCTCTAATGTACATGTATGACCGTGCTTCGTGATCGGATTGTTTTAAAAACATAAATAAAACAAATATTGTATTATATAATAAACAAGGAGGTTACTCAACGAAAAACCGACGGACATTCGTGAGCAAAGTGTTAAGCTGACCAAGAGAGCTGACCAAATACAACAACAATTTAAAATGTAGCCAAACGGAAACTAATTTTAAACGCTCGTGCAACAATCACGTAAAGCTAAGCCTTGTAGTTTACCTGACAGAGACCTCATCCGGTGAAGCTATCACTTTTAGTGTCTTCCTCATGAAATAAACCACCCAAAAATGCCGTCAAGATAAACATTTAATATCTGTATACTTACAATCTATGAATTTCATTATTGCATATGCACGGTGAGGAATCACATGATCGAAATCACCTCTAAACAAAAGGTAGATCTATGAAAAAGTTATGCGGTTTAGCTGTAAATTTAAAATGTAGCCTATCATATGACAACATAAAAGTAAATTAGAACTACACATGCTTCTATCACAGTCACCTTCCGATTGTGATGAAGAATTAAACTAGAGCTATCACTAAATGTGATCAATACCCCCGAAAGACTGCTTATAAACTGAGGAAGTTCGTAGTAACAGAATACCTTGCAAAAAACACTAAAATAGAGATATTGTTCTTGGTAATAACTCTGTAATTAGTCAAGATAGAGTTATGGTTCTTATACACTGCAATTCCTCTCATTGTGCTGGACCATTGTATGAAGTTGTAATGCATTCAGACCAGTAGTTTTCAAGTTATGCTCTGCGACAAGGTAAAGTAAAAAAGGGCAATAACTCTGTAAATACTCAAGATAGAGTTATGGTTCCTGTGCACTGCACTTCCTCTCATTGCGCTAGACCATTGTATGAAGTTGTATTGAATTCCAACCAGTAGTTTTCAAGTTATGCTCCGGACAAGGAAAAGTAACAAAGGACAATAATTCTGTAATTAGTCAAGATATAGTTATGGTTCTTGTGCACTGCACTTCCTCTCAATGTACTTGACCACTGTATGAAGTTGTATTGAATTCCAACCAGTAGTTTTCAAGTTATGCTCCGGACAAGAAGAGTAACAAAGGGCAATAACTCTGTAAATACTCAAGAAAGAGTTATGGTTCCTGTACACTGCACTTCCTCTCATAGTGCTAGATCATTGTATGAAGTTGTATTGAATTCCAACCAGTAGTTTTCAAGTAATGCTCCGGACAAGGAAAAGTAACAAAGGGCAATAACTCTAAAATGAGTAAAGAAAGAGTTATGGTTCCTGTGCACTGCACTTCCTCTTAATTTACTTGACCATTGTATGAAGTTGTATTGAATTCCAACCAGTAGATTTCAAGTTATGCTCCGGACAAGGATGTGTAACAAAGTGCAATAACTCTGTAATTACTATAGATAGAGTTATGGTTCTTGTGCACTGCACTTCCTCTTATTGTGCTTGACCATTGTATGAAGTTGTTTTGAATTCCAACAAGTAGTTTTCAAGTTATGCTCCGGACAAGGAAAAGTAACAAAGGGCAATAACTCTGTAATTAGTCAAGATGGAGTTATGGTTCTTGTGCACTGCACTTCCTCTCAATGTGCTTGATCATTGAATGAAGTAGTATTGAATTCCAACCAGTGGTTTTCAAGTTATGCTCCGGACAAGGAAAATGCAACGGACCGCCTGACCGACCGCCCGACCAACCGATAGCCCGACCGACCGACCAACCACCGGGTGAATCCTATATATCCCCCAAACTTCGTTTCGGGGGTATAATAAACATATTTAATCTGTGTAGTTTTTGGTCATGTTATTCTCCACCGTGATTTGAACAGAAACGTTTCTAACAGCTAATAACAACACGCATCTGTCAAATTACATAGGATAACTGCGCTTTCGTATAGCATTATTATTGCTCTAATGCAATTTGTCGTCATGAACTGTCTTTAACAATAAGGAACACCGCAAAAAAATCTTATAATTATGAAATATATGAGGTACCAATAGGGAGTAGTTTTTTTACGCGGACATTTTTATCATCGTTGATGCAGTTCATTCGTGTCTGCCAGTTGATTGACGGAAAGTAAGTGACTGTATATCTTAGTAGTGAAACATTGTTTCATAAAACATGTATAAAGTCGAGCTCAGCATCACAGGGGTTCGACATACATCATATGTCATATCGCATCTTTCAGAAAGATTCAAATGGCGATCAAAGACAAAATGTGAATCCAACCAAATCTATCAATGCTAAAATAACTCAGTCGGCAGTCGCCGTCAAACATTATCAGGAAAAGTCATGCCAAAAGTTATGATGTACACATATAACCTGATATGATGAAATTGCGCACCAAATGCTACTGTAACATTGACCTGTATGCTAGGACTTCATATTTTGCCTTGGTTGTCTTTGTTTTATTTCTTTGAGATTAAAGAAACATTTCTTCATTATATGACATACATGGTCCCGTTAAAAGTACTGCTATGAAACGCTTAATCATTATTTTGAGCACAATTTTCTACGCCGACTCACAGGTAAGGGTACGAGTACGGTGCTTTTTGTATGAATTATTTGCTTAGTGTCATTTCAAATTCCTTAATGTACCACACATCAGTACGTTGGGCAAGACGCGTTGTTACATTGTAATGATGATTTGTGTCCAAATAATTTTGTGCACAAAACTAGGAATGTTAACTAAGTTTGCAACAACTCCGCTTTCTTTCATAAATGATTTATGAGTTATAATTTATAAATCATTCAAAATACCATATGCATCAAATGTTCTGCATCAAAGGCCACCTCCTGTACAACTACCCGCACTCGTCTTTCCCTAGTGTTACACGAACCATTACGGTTGAGGCTTCTGCCAGAGTGTGATAAATGACAACTACATGTACATGTGATATAAAGGCAACATTTTCTTTACTTTTATACTGAAATATGCACGTGAAAAATGATAGATATATCGCAACATACCAGTTACTGTAACAGATTGATTTCTAGCCTTAAATGTGACCATATTTCATTCTGATCGTGAAACAATACCTTACAACTGAGATGATAATTCGCTCTCAATACTCATTTCAGATCAAACTGGCATCGAAGATTGAGTCAGTAGAAAGATAAAATTAAGTGTCTTGCCGAAGGATTATACATTATGGCTTCGATTAAAATTGACCCTAATAGTTTATGAACCTTAGGCAAACGGGCTACAGCTTGTGTGACCTTGGCAGTGGTTTGTGTATAACCAAGTTGTCAAGGCATCTAGAAGTACCAAACTTGACTCGCAATTGCACACGGACTGTTGAGCAGAAAGCGACATTTTTCTTTTCTCTGTTCATGTTGTTTTCGTGTTAATCACTGTATTGTTCTTTTAGCTAAGGAAAAGAAAACAAAATAGACATAACGTAAGAAATGACCGGAATTTACAGTAGTCTATTTCTTCTTGGTCACTTAAGTACATGTATTGTACGGACTAACCTTGGTGGTACAAACTTAAGGAAAAAATTAAATTGTGTTAGAAACTATGCAGTTGTTTATTACATGTTCTTGTCTGCATGCAGTATAAATGAGGGAAAGCTTTACAACTGTTGTAGAAAATGCTCTTAGGGGTGACCTGCTGAAGGGAACAAACCGATCCCACCTGATTCCTGTTTTGACACAGGTACATTTATTGTACTGAAACAGGATATATAAACCATCTTTATTCTCTTCTATTTCATAAATGATACGTGTTTCGATGTTAATCGCGTACATTGCGCTGTATAGTACGGGTACTGTATTCTTTTTTAAGATTCAGTGGGCGCTACTACTTCTAAGCACTTGTAACTGAAACTTCGAAGACCAATAACGATAAGTATCTTGCTCCTATCATCTTGTAGATAAGGTATAAATTAATTATTCAGAGCTTGTGTGCATAACTTCAGTCAGATTACGACCGACTTTGTCGACAAAACAGTCCCCAGAACTGCAAACTGATTGTTTATTCGACATGTACACCGCGGGAACGGATATTATTCAATATTGTAAGCCACCTGGCTTATTATTTAGTTGAAGACTCTTCAAAAGTAAAAAGACAAACACCATGTTGTTTCAATCTATTTTTGATTATTGTAATAATCATATATAATATATATGATCCGAGTGACCGATAGTCTCGTAAAAGTGATTAAAAATCGCGGCAGGTCCAGCAATGCTCGCCAGTTGCTATGGGACTACTTTGATAAACACTGTTTATAAACAAACTGCTGTCAAATACTATACAAGGGATCTGCAGTTTCAAATAACCAAACTTGGTCTTACCAGTTTACTTATGAATGTGAAAACTGTCTAAAGGTGAAATATTCTAAAAAGGATGGACAAGCTTAAATTTCAGATGCTTCCGAGCTCGAGCTGTCAACTGGCTGCCATTACTGGACCTGAGCCACTATATAGGGTGCGGTGCTGGAAATAGCTGATAGCCAATCGATTTGGCAGCACCAGCACCCAGCAAGTAGTTATACGGCCTCGGACACCGTGATGGACAAGAAAATAAAGTATTAATAAAATGTTCCAAGTAATCACTAACAATACAAAGTGGTTCCATTTTAACTGAAAATAGCATAAAATATACTTTAAAACTGTAACAGACATTAAATAACGCTGATATTCTAACATAAAAACTTGCCAGCTTCTTCCGCACAAGTGACTAAAATAGTCCCTATTACTTTTTACTTCTCGTATCTCAGAATATGGTAATCTATTATTATGAATTCTCCATAATACTTAAAACAACCGTTCAGTTAAAATACAATTCTGTAATGCATAATTATACATGAAATAGATAAAACGCTTTTGGTTCGATTAATTCGCCGTAACAAAAATAGTAAACATGGCGGACATTTTCAACTTGACAGCAAGTGTCATAAATGCTGGAAATGCAAAATACAATGATACACACTTTGTGAAATAAACTGTGCTAAAAACTCAAGTGTTAAGCAAAGTTATTTTACAAATGGAATTAAACAGGTGCTTATTTACGCTAAAAATCAGGTAAGCTGAAATCATAGGACACTTCGGACGTGTAGCAGACAATATGTTTCCTAAGTGCTAACTCTAATCGATTTTTAAAAGCCCTAGACCGTAGAAATATTTTTTTACTGCGGTGACAATATGTCTACATTTTCTGCAGTCAAACAGAACACCTGCAGAATATTTGATATGATTTTAAATTGTTTTGTGAAAAGAGTTCACCGCTTCTTTAAAACCGAAGAACCTATAATAATCCTTCAGATTGAACGCAGCTCACATTTATAAAATACAGTATGAGGGGAAAAACCACAGGCGTTGCTGTTGCATGATTTTTAGAATACAACCTAAAAGAAGAGAATCTATATGTCCTGTATAAAATTATTTTTATTTAATGTTTTCGAGTGAATTATAGAGTTTTCTCAGTGAAATAAAAGTGATAATCCACAGTTTTGAAACAGTGGATTACCATTTTTATTTTTCACTGTTTTTCAATTTTAACCCGGTTTACGTCAAAAAGTATACAGAGCGTAATTAATGCTGGAAACCATGCGACGATGACGTCGTTAAAAGCGTCTTTGCGCTATGTTTTTGATGACGTTTCCGCGTTTTCGTTATTTTATGAACAAATCAAAAAAAGTAGGTTTTACCAAAAAAACAGAATTGTTGGTATCGGTGTAGATCACTTAATTTACTCGTGAACACCGAAGTTGTTATTTATCACTTTTGGTCCCCTCGGTGAAAAAGGCCACAAAATATCACGCTAAAAGGAAACTAATGATTTAGTCCGGATACAAGTATTTTACCCAATATTTCCGTGCGGGTATTATATATATTATAATACGAGTATAAGGTTTGTGGTCATGAACTGTCGGAACATCGTAATACTAATACATCATGGATTTATTAGGTACCTTTTAATTGTAAATAACAAAACTCGGATATCAACTTAATAACAACGAATTTCTAACCTTGTCAACGCCTCTATCATCAAAAGTGTACATACTATAGTCTGATTTATACTCATTATTTTGCGTAAACGATAATATTAATAATTATTGTTGTCTTTCATGCTTTATTAAACTTGCTTTCATTTATTCAGGTAATTTTTATTTTGTTTAAAATATTGCGATAAAGCTACTAAGTTTTATATATTCTTCAAACATGAATCACCGCAATATTGTGTACGAAGGACCGGTGATTATATCTAATAGACTAAGTCTGAAATTCGCGTTATAAAACTGAAAACTATCAGCAAACAATTTTTACAGAGGCACTGAAAGATATCTGTTTAAATTACGACAATTACGCTTTAAAAACGTTTATGTTGTTGTATTTTATGTAAATGCGTGGTTCGAAAGGGGTACGGAAATTTCCGCATTTTATCGTTAGTCTGCTCGTACCTGGGTACGAATACTATTTTAACTGATCAGAATTGCATTTTCTACAGTCTTGAATCTTTAAAGAACGACGACGGGAAAATCATATCCATTTCTCTAGACCATGCTGTCATTTACAAAGAACATAAATCATATTCACTAAAACTTTCAACCGTTACCATGATTCGTTTGCTACTTTATAAATATCTGATCCCATGGATTTTACGCTTATGCCTCAGTTGACATTAATTTTCTCGGTTTAACATTATATGCTATCACCCTCCATGGGATCTGATATTTATTTTATTATACCAAACAAATATTGTAAATAATATAATAAATTTATGTGAAACAGAAGCAAACAATTTATTGTAATAATGAATAATCAATAACGCCAAACAAAAATAGGTCTATCACAGTCAAACTGTCTTCTATCACACTGGAAATGTACAGTGCAATTATTCGTGTTTGGTGCAATGTTAAAATAACCATTATTGGTCTTACGTGGAATGTTAATTATCTGGGATGATCCGAGAATAATCTGAGCAACATTCATTTGGTAGTAAACGCGAACGTTTGTGGTCACATGTGCAAGTGACTGGACGGTGCTGTTTGTTTGTACAATCCCTGTTGTTGGTGTGGGCGTGTCAGATGAAGTATATTATCCAAATCATCAATAGACAGTTCTTGAATGTGTTCAGATGTTTTCGGTTGCTTTGACTTTGTATCATGTAAAGCGATACACAATGCATCAGACATCTGTCTCTCGCTACAATTCTGCGCGAGTAGCACTTGACTGATGATTCAAATTTATGTCCTGTAGCTCTGATGATCTTGCGTGCCACAAAACCGGCTCTATCTAGTGCTGAGATGGATGTTGCTCTGATACAGTGGTTTGTGTACCTTTGTTACAAACTAGCAGTTGCTGATATTTGGCTCATCTTGTACACAGCATTTTCTTCCTAAGCGAACATTTTCAATACCAAAAATCATCAGCAGGATTAAAACTGCCCCGTGGCTTCTGCCATAGGTCAGCACTGTCTGTATGAAGCTTTCTTATGTATGTTCGAAAACTCTTCACCAGGCTGGGCGTACATTCTAGTTTCACCAATCGTGTCGTCTGGGGTGGAATCCCAGCTGAAAATTAAAACCTTATGTAAGTAATTTTAATTTAACCAGAAATGATTTGTAAAACGCTTAAATTTAGCAAACATTAATCAAACACGAAAAACCCATTTGACATTGCACATCTTTAACTGATGCATTTAATGTAGAAATGTCTTTTTATGAAAATAAGTGTTTTTCATATTATATTTTTGTTTTCTTTAAAGTAAGATTATATTCAAAGAGGTAAGACTGTAAGTACATCGATACAGATGTAAAGATACGATATCACGGGCAAACACTAAATCATCAAATACTTACCCATGATCCTTGTCTGCTTCATCTATAACTTGGCGGACATATTCACGTCCGGAAAAGTCAACCTCTACAGCAAAGGTTGATTCGTCATCTGCCTCAAGTTGTCTCTGCCCCGTCGATACAGGTGAAACATGATGTCGAACCAGACCTGGTGAAAGAAAAAAATTACGCTTTATTAAAGGTTAATCTATTCACATGCTGTTGTTAAAAATAGTGACACCGAAAACAAATTTTATGTTTGATAAACTGACCTAGCAAAACTGACTGCAGATTTGAGCTTCTGAACCAAGATTACATAAATGTACGAGGGACATCTAACCCGGGGGTTTCACGTTCGAATCCCAGCAGAGGTGGGATTTGACTGGATCGTTCAAAATCCCTTAAATAACTTACTACAGAAAACATCAGGGATATGAATGTAAATATAAATAATATTGTTGACATTCAATTCAACTAGATGCACAAAATGTCTACGTCCACATTATTGTGTCGACATCGATGGAAGACAAAAAGATAGAAAAAATAAATTAATTCTACTGTATTTACCTTATTTTGATGGCCACAAGGAGTATTAATGTTGAAAACAATGTTGGCTGGTTCTTTTAGCGTCTTTAGGTCATGGTCAGCAATCTCTTATTTATGATTCACTGATCCTTTTCCCAATTTCTGCAACTCCTTTACGGAGTAGGTATAGGTTCCAACTGAAATCTTATGTCATGGTTGCTAAGATGATAAGATGTCGTTTTTTTAAGGTTAAAATTAAAAGTGATCATTTGTTTGGTATTGACCGTAGTCAATATCACATATATTCCGATTATAGCGCGGTTGGGTAGCGTGTTTGACCCAGGATCGGAGTGTCCCGGGTTCGATCCACTTCGGTGCCACGGAGGTAGTGTCCTTAGACAATATACAGGTATGTTCACATTACCTCCCTTCCTCCCTCTCCCTCTCCCTCTCTCTCTGTGTGTCTCTCTCTGTGTCTCTATCTCTCTCTCTGTCTCTCTCTCTCTGTCTCTCTCTCTCTCTCAATCTCTTCGAGATTCATTCTAACTGTAGTGAGTATCGAGAACGATTAATCTATTTATCTAAGTTGTAAATCACAAAAGTTGTAAAAGTATAATTTGCTGTAGAATTTCAAGTTTATTTTGTGAAAAGTAATTTATCTGAATTCGATTAATAATTATGTACACAGTGACATACTCTTTGCAAAGCAGTTTCAAATTTAGTCTGGAACATTGCATACTTATTCTGTTTTAAGTTGGAGAGAGCTCATCAAACCCACTTTAATTTGAGACAGACATAAATTCAGTGCCTTGGGTGCTTTGATTGTATATGCATGTGTCCTAGTTTATGAAACACCCGTTTTTGTCTGGTTTGGTTTACATTACTTAGTTTAAAGGTGCTGAATACAATATACTCCGTAAAAATGTCTTAATTGCGACAAGGTGTATAATTCTGAAATCAAATGAAAAAAAAACCTGCATCCTCATTTCACTTCTGTGGGATTTCGACTGAATAGTTTGATGTTTTAAGGTTATGAATCGCGTATGGGCAGTTACTTTAAAGTCAGAAAAAATGGCAGTTTGGTTTTGATTTGGACCTGTGTATATATTGACGGAGATTGTAATGACAGCAGCGATACTGTATTCTTTTTACAAATCAGCATGAACAAAGATTAAGTCAGTTTCAACAATACAATCTTTCATTCCTTTTCTTAGATTTGTTTTCAAAATAGAATTCATTGATCGACTGCCTTATCATTCCACAGGTGCAAATCACCATCACACCGCCGTAAAGCCGCCATTTTTCTAATTTGCACTTGAGTGACAACCTCTACGTTAATTACCAAATAGTCATTTGATATATAACTACATTGTGTATAATATACATGCAGCCGTTCTGTATACACTGAGAATTGATAGGTTGATATTTTAGACGTGTGCGTGTACAAGTGCGGGTGCTTAAAATTTCCAAGAATTGCAAAACAAATGTACATTGTATCTGTAACTAAAAGTCAATATTTTTGTTTATCTAGTTATTCAAATATGTAATTTTCAGTAGCTTTTCCGAGAGAAAGCAATCATGTTAATCTTAATCGTTCAGGAGTTGCATCCCTTTAACTGTTGTATGACATGCGTACAAATAATTGCATGCATCAAATTTACGTATCTGTACGTAGCGCGTAACACGTTACAGTTCTCCCGTTAACCGGGGTGACGTAAAATTATCCTCGGAGTCTCCTCTGTATCCCCTGCTCCTCCTAGGAATCAAGGTGATCCCTATGTAGTCTTCAAGGAATTCCTTATTAACTATGGTAGAGGTTATCCTCACTGTGGAACGTACTGGTTAACAGGGGTGGTGTTAAAGGGTTTGGACTCCAACTCTTAAATTAGTTAAGATAGACAAAGAATTACAGGATCTCCTAACACTACTATAAACAAGGAAGTCAACGTAAAATACAAAAATTAATAATTCTATAATAAATCTTATTTAATGTAGACTCTAATAAATAGTTTTGTAAGCGTGCGCTGACTACACTGTCAATGATTTAACAAATTGTGACAGATAAAACTTGTACCAATAGAAAGAATGAGCCTTTAACTTGTCACATGAGACAATAATACTTTAATATACACTTACAAATAATGTATATAATACAGCTAACAACAATTCTTAAGAAAGTGTTTTAGCCTAGCATGAAGATGACAACGATATCTTATTGAAATCACTGTAAAGAATCTACTACCCGAAGATAGAATCGATTTAATTATTCTCTAAAAAACATCTAATAAAACGTTAAAAACATATTGAAATCCAAAGAAATATTGTTAAAATGCACATCAGTTTCTATGAGTTTTGACACTTATTTGAAAGGAATTCTACCCAATAAATGATTTTAGAACGATGACCTCACAGTGCTTTAGTGCACCAAAATAGCTGTTTAAGTCCCCGAATGAAGTTGCGGCTGGTAAATACATGTATATACTAAGAGACCAGGGCAACCTGTTGGATGTGGAACTGTGATTTGTGTCAGAACAACAACCAGTAAAAAGTGGTGTCACTAGCTGAAAATAAAGATAAAAAACAAAAGACAGAAAGAACGAAGAACAAATACAGGCAAAATGCAAGGGCATTAAATTATCCCCCAAACTCCCGTTGCCATAACATTTCCTGAATTAATCGTGAACATTTACGTACACTGTATACCTTAATTGTAATTTAAGTTCTAGTGAACTAAGTCCTTAAGTCAGTATGAACAAGCAAAGTTTAAACATACATAATGAAAATTAAACACAATATTCAGTACTGAGGTGAATAAAAACATAGTTTTATAAGAAATTACAGTTAACAGTCAATTCGAGTTGAACATTTATGAACATTCTTAGCAACCAATTACGAGACATATCTTTTAATGTCAGTTTGCAACTCTTTATCACATAAATGTTACTACATGTATTTTAGATAAAACATTTTGACACACTGACCAGTATAATAACGATTATAACGGCTTTTTCAATTCCGAATTCGTCTTACTTTCATGACAACAGATTTCACGGAGTAATAATGTCCCCAACATGCGTGCCAGTTTATTCCATTCGCAAAAGAAGAGTGACTACCAGATAAGTACAAGCCGTTCAGATTGCTGTAATGACAGGCGTTGTACCACCATGCCCCTTCATATAGTACGGCACAGTTAGCTCCATATCCGTCGTTGTCTCGATCAATTGTTGTAAATTGACTACCATCATGATATGAAAGACTGTCTCCACAATCGCCACTGAATCCACCAACGTGCAATTTGTAATTTGTTATGTCGTCTTCAAGTGAAAACGACGAGTAGTTTGCATAAGCTGAAGAGGGTGTTACATCTTCAAATGATTCCATAGTTATTTCAAGCGAACTTGGACTTTGCGTGAGACTATAGATATTTTCAAGTCCGATCCAAAGTTCGCCTGTGACTTTTCCGAATCCCATTACGTAATCATTCCACGGTCTGTAAAAGTCCTCAGATCCGTCAATTCGCCGCTGTATTACTGTCCATCCTCCGCTGGTCATATCACACCACGCAGCGACCCCATTCAATCCTGACGGATAAATAATGTACACACCATCTTCGTCAAAACCGCTTTCGAATATTGTGAGGCAGTCGCTAGGTTTGGATATTAGTTCCCATTTTTGAAATGATCCACTTTCTAATATCTGAAACAAGATGGGCATTATTAAACATTTTCACCATACATGTCAACATAAAAAGTCAGATCGTTACATTATGCTGCAATAGTGTACATTGTTCAAATATCAGGCACTAGTCTAGAAATGCATTTACAAAATCATAGTGTGTAAAGCCCATATATGAAATTAATCAATAATCTTTACTACGTGAGTTTCATTCTAAAAGTATCTAAACAATACGTCATGTGCTGATCACATAACATAAATTTCAAGCAGTTACTTTTTGTATTACATGTAACATCACATCTTATTTTACATGTAACTGGCAATAAGTTTGAACAGGTTTAATGCAATAATTGATTATTTACTACAGCATACAGGGACAGAGTGAAACATCTAGTTTGCTGTTATGTTTTTCAGGAACACGTATTATATCTAACATCGTATTTTATGAGATGTTAATTACCTGGAATCCATGCAAATAAAATCCGTAAATTGGTGCTGTGTCATTCTTTGTTGTGTCAAAATCCAAATTCAATTTTGCTTTAAAACAAAAACACAACTTTTCGTGTTTTCGGTGGTAAAAGGAGGAATCTGCACTTAGAAAACACTCAGAAACACACTTATACACGGCCGTTGTATTGAAAGACTTGAAAGCCGCTGATGTATTTACATACCCGGAAAAGTTTTCTGTTTGTGTGAGTAAATTTCGTGTTTTGATTCGCCAGTTCTCACACGTCATTCTCTCATACATGTATATAAAATAAATAATAAACAAAGATATTTTATTAACCCTCATATCCGTTGTTTATGCTCTGCTTATAATGCCAAATTATCACAGTATTTTCCATCTGTACATTATCTACCTTCGAACCCTTATGAGAGTACAGCAGCGGTAACGTATCGCTTCTAAAGCTAATAATTTAAAATCAATCTAGAATGAAAGCTCAAGAATGACATCGATTTTTAACTTAAATTTACCTTATATTTATCTTGTTTTTTGTCACTTAAAGCAATGATCTCCGTCCAACATGTTCCAACAGATAAATCGTAAACAAAACGCAGACTTGTCAGACAATGGAAACCTATTGTGTAAAATAATTTCCATTATCATGTATATAATTCATTGTTGTCATTTAACTCTGCATTCGAAGTAGAGCTGTTCATAAAAAAAAACAGAAAACAAAGAAACAAACGAAAACAAAACAAACTAAAAATCGACTGATGACGTTCGATTTATAAAGCATGAAAACAAAGACCCAATTGAACTTCGTTAGCAAGCTCGGTGGTAACAATGATATATGATTGCTTTTCGTTGAATAGGCAAAGAAAAACATCAATTATTATTATCTTATTTGTAATTTGCCACTAAAGAATTAGAAGAGAAGACGCAGTACTGTTTCGTGCAATGACCATGTTATACCTTCTCAGAACAATGTAAAATACCTCGTTCCGACTATTGACAAGTATCTAAATTGTGAATATCATTGTAGACTCTGTCGAGAAAAAGGTTAACTCAAGGCCTTAGTTTTTGTACCGAACTTGTAGGAATGTTAATGTTAGAACAAAACAATATTTGACTTCTTCCTTAATACAATGTCACTTTGATTATTCATGTTCTTCTTGGTACGCTGGTCTCACAAAATAACTCAAAAACAATTGCAGGTTACACAAAACAAAGTTATAAGATTGATATTAGACTTACAACCAAGAGGCAGTATTACTTGTGATACATTAGAATCGGTAAACATGTTAAGGATAAATGACAGAGTGGAGCAATTGCGCTAAACCATGGATTTAATATATTTCAAGGACCCGCACCCTAATACCGAAACAGATACTTTACTAAAGTGTCGTCTCTTCACTCAAAAACCTGATTCAGTGTAAATAATTATGTTGTACCAAATATTAAAAGTACAGAAGCGGACACTTTATTATAATGCCATTAAGGATTGGAATTCTCTGCCAAGTTCTAAAAAAAATCACTGTCCACGAAGAATAGCATTAAATCTGAGTTGAAGAAGCATTTTTTGAAGTCCGCGAGAGAGAAAGAACAAAGCCGTGTAATATATTATTAATATTTTTTAATAAATTCAATATATAATTATACATCTATCCTAATTTTTACGGCTAAACATTTTACATAATTTATCATTGATAGTAGTAACTGCAATTGTAAATGTTATCCTATCGTCTGTAACAATGTTAAGAGTAATGGACCCCACTGAAAATAAGGGTTTCATGCAACTTTCGTTCGTTATCAAAGGTCATAAGATCATGATATTTTACAGTTATAATTATATGCACTTATTACTAGTCTTACTACTTTATATTAGATCCTTATGTCATACATTATATTATTTTATTTTGAAGATCTTCTACCTTAAAAATATTGTACAGTAGTCGGAACGTAACAGTTGTCAAAATTTGCGTATATCGTGCGTATAACGTGCGTGCAACGTGCGTATAACGTGCGTGCACTCATCGTGTATTTTGTCAATCGTATATCGTGTATCATATCGTATCATTCATCGTGCAACGTGCACCAATACTATACACGATATACGATTCGCGATGCACGATAATCCATACGGTATACGTACGATTCGATGGTGTATTTCGTAGTTAATCGTTTTACTTAGCGTGCACATCTCTCCCAAAAAAAGTGCTGATTTCAGTTTATATTATTTGGTGTAGTTGCGAGCGAGAAAGACTTCCGGGACAGGTCGAAGACTTTTCACCTCATATCCGAAATTTAGGTCTATTTTTGCAACGGAAAGGACATCTTTTTTATCTGAACTGCTGTTGTCAATGCATTCCTTAAAGTGCAGCAGACAAGGTACGCCTGTATCGAAGCAACATATCGTGGGTATGATGTTAACAAGTGGTTTATTGGCTATATGCAAATAATACGCCGAATCAACTACACTTTAACGAAAATATTTAAAGTCCGAAGCAATCCAAAACGTCCCCAAAACAAAACGTCCCCAGACCAAAACGTTCCCCCATATGACCAAAATGTCCCCTATACTGCCTGATTGGAATAATATATCCGTTAGCTGACATAAAGAGAAAGGTAATTAGGTATTGTCTTTGACTGAATAATTAGTTTGAGTCTCATCAAATGCCTCATTGTCATTCAAAACGGGTCTGAATATTGTCCAAAATTAAGGCCTCCAGCTGGCCCTCAGTGCGTTGTCCTCTACTCCTGCCTACCTGTTTGAACTTGAGGCTGGGGTTCGCCCCTTAGACTGGGGCGCCAGGAATAGATTCTCAAATATTGAGCGAAAGTCAAGGTTTTGGTCAGTGAGATCATAAAGCACGGCTATTTTGTAAGATCCTCCTACAAGTGCCCTATGAAAACAAAATGATCAAATCTGACATACCGCATCTCGCAAAGTAGAAACTCAAATGATAGATCAGATTTTTTATTCTGGACATCTACAATATACTCAGATGGGTCTAAAAACCAGGCTCTGGTATATAGCTTCAGCTGTTATAATCCATCTAAACATGTATGTTGCCATCATAGGAAGATTGACAATTATTGTTCCATTTATCAGGAATACTCTATAACCTGTTCCTGCATTTATACCAGAAATGATAACAATAGACACTGCTTGAGCTGTCTTTTACATCATCAACCTCAAAAACTTGCTATATTGTATATATTTTCAGATTCACTATCATCTCTGTTCTCAATGAAATAAAAAAAAACAGAGTTATTGAATACATTATTATTATTCATAAATTTTATCAATGCCTAAAAACAGGCTTACCAGTTACCATGTTATAGTGCCCAGCTCATGTAGGTTTATGATAATATCTGGTAATGAGAGCAGATGATGCAGACAAAAGGGGCCTGGTTTAGGGGCCATGATCCAGGACATACCATACTCACCCACAGAAATATATGCCGGGATTCGAACCACTATCCTGGATGGATGGTGTAGAGAATTGAAACTTAAAACAAACACATTTTGCCGCAAAACAGTGCGACCTGGCCGTCCTATGGGATACTTCACAAATTACAAAATGGACAAATCAATCACACGTTTAGGCTGGGCGCAAACTTACTACCAACCAGCTCGGGTTGGTACATACTTTGGGTTGACCAGGTTTGCATCTAGTGCTTGTAAAATGTAACACCCCTCACTGGCTATTTGACTGCATAGCTTTCACCACACAGAGACTAAAATTCAAGCCAGAAATGGATAAGCTTGGACTTGCATGGTTTCACTATTAATGATTATTCTCAGTCTAAGAAAAGCCCTAAGTTAATGTGTATAAAGATTGTTGGAGAATAACATAGTAGACTGTCAAATGACTGATAAAATTAGTTATCTAATTTACTCCAGTTGCTATCAGACCCCATCCTGTAGGTCACTAGTCAAAATCCTAAACAATTTTTGTATAAATGCAATTTTTTATATTCAGTAAGTACTTAGTATTTTAATAGTAGTAGTAAACATGCTGTTTCACTGGTTAGTGGTGTTGATTTAAATTGGCAACCCAAAACATAAAAATTCAATCTTGTTATTATTTAGCAAATCATAGTCTGCACATAACAGAAATTAGCAGGGAGTGACGGGTGACATGTTGGTAGGGGTTGCCCAACCACTGTACCTGTTACATGCCTGTTTCAGTTATAAAATACTGTAACTGTAATTTATATCTTATATATAATTTAATACTGTATGGTAGTTTGCACTGTCTGTATGGCACCATATAATATTATAATTAAACAAAATTTCACTGGCTATTATCTGTAATATGTTGGGGACGGAGGGGTAGGGGGCGGGTTCAGGATAAATGTAAGCCGGTTTCTACTTACAAACCTACTTGTACTACCTCCAATTGAATGAAACATCAACCCTTTTATCATGATCAGTAAGTAGATCCTTGCAGGTTTGGACTGGCCACTGGCCAACAGATGCTACATCTGATCACCTGCATCTTTCTTACCAGTTTAACTATAACAGACTCTAACTCTCTTGCTTCAGAAGGAGGCACATAGAAAAAATTGATTTTAATCAAGTTGTATACCTTGAAATCGGTTTTATTAGATTTGTAATATATATCAGTCTTGTGAGAACCCTCACACTTGATTAATAATTGCTTTTAGTATTACAAGTAGTTCTTTTACTGAAGATTCTAATTAAATTAAGTAGTAAGTTCTGCAAAGAGCTCATTATTTAAGTATACAATAGTATAATATCACTAAAAGAGTACCATAATCATGTTGTATAAAATGAATAAAACATTTTAAAAAATAAGATTTCTTTTAAGGCTAAGATGGCAAAATTGTGCTTGTGTGGACTTCCTGTAAAGCCAGTGATACCGGCTAACACCTATTTTTTTGTAGTTTTATTTTTGAACACCTCTATATTAATTGTGTGTAGTTTGTAATCTTAATAGCTTAATAAAGAAAATAGTATGAAAATCACAGCTATTACTAAGTCACAATTTACTCTGGTCTCAGTAGACCGGTTGTATAGTTATGTAGTTATATAGTACTTCTGACACTGATCTCCTCTGGTTAGTTTCATAAATAGAAACCATTTTAGAAATCTTTCAAAGGGCCTTTTTTCCTGTAAGTGTGGCAGAGGTGGTGCTTGAACTCTGTCCGGTTTATTAAATTTGTTCCTCATCTCTGATAGTTTCCTTAAAATGCCTAGCTTACATCAATTTGAACAAATATAGATCTTTTAAGTTCTTTCTACATATCTAAATTCCAAAATAACTAAAAAAACATGAGTACCATCATTGCTGAGTTCTATTCTGCAGTCTCATAGTTATTGAGGTTTTTTAAACATGTGAGGTTACACCCCCTTTATAAATATAGAGTGTTGCTTAGCTCTTTCATATTGTTGTCAGTCTTCCATCAAATTATTTGCTAATGCTACATGTGTATTCCAAGAACAATTTTTCCAAATGATCTACTACATGTATAGTATAAAAGTAAAAGGTAAAGTGTTTGTTTATTATAGTGTCACCCCTATTTAAAGGGCCGCCATTTCTGACTTATGAGAGACTTTTTTGAGCACATGTACCTCCCGAATCCTACCATTTAATGCCAGGCACCAGGCAGGTAGGCATACGGTAACCATTATTTAACTAGCTGGCGGCTCACCAACCAGCTATATCAGAACGGACCCCTGGTGGGCTTCGAACCTTCGACCTCCCACTCCAAAGGCGGATGCCTAAACCACTAGACCAAGGGAGACGGTATATGTACATGTGTTACCACCTCATAATATCATCAGAGTTATGTACATAGGATATGCAAACAAAATCTAAATGCTATTATCTCATAGCCTTTATACATCATTTTTCTGCCCAGTAATTAACCATCCATTGATGTTCATTGTATCTTCTTCATCATCAGTATATCAAATAAACATATAATTCCATATAAGATTATATGTTTCATGTACATACATGTATATGTTAACACCATATATGGCATTTTGAGACTGTATAATCTAGGCTGTGAGATGTGTCTTCTCCAGGGTTCTAATTGAATCTGCTATCCACCATTGTTTGTATTTGTGCTTATTGGGTCCACCATCCTCGTACGAGGTATAGTCGGTACGACCCGTTGCTATCCACCACTGGATGCAGAGTTGTGTCATGCAATTGGACCATTCCATTATTCTACAGAGGGTCCAAAATAATTTTGCAAATGATTTTTAATCTGTTTTTTGGTTCATTTCCTAGAAAGTTTTATAAATTTTATCCCAAAATGGGTGAGAAAATTTATAATACATAACAGTCTGTTTAATTTTACTTTAAATTTATTACTACCCCAATAAAGTATTACTCAAACCACCTCAACAGGGGTTCTGAATCTAAAAAGAATGGTGCAGTGTCACAAAGTATATGAAACTGCGTGCCAAGAATTAAACTACATTGAAATAAAGATTAACTTTTAATAACCCTCTTCACTCTAGAAAATATCACTGTTTCCTAGAGGTTCATTTTTTCTATGTGTTTTTATATACCCCACCTATAGAATAGGCCCACTAAAACACAATATAAAGTAACATGATATAAAACTTTACATAGAATTAATCACCATAGTCCACAGTACATAAATACTGCTTGCGCTTTAATTATCTTCTCTCCTCTAAGAATAATCTTAGATTTCTAGAGGGACATTTTTCACTTTCGGGCTACCGGAAAAACCTAAATATTGTTCAAAACTTTTTTCTATTAAAACATTGGTCAAAATTTGGGGCTGTATAATCATCAAAACTATAAATACTACAAAATAACATTAAAACCCCGTTCCAAATGCTTGATTTTTCGAAAACGCCATTTCAAGCTTTCAGTTTCTTCAATGTCAATTTACCCCACCCACTTGACACCCATCAACATATCAATTCAAGGTTCCAGTATAAAATTATTATACTTGAACACGGTCCTAAAAAGTGTCTTTTAATGTAGAATTTTTTAACGAAAAGTGTGATGGCAATTAACATTAATTACGCCCATTTTCTCGCACATCGGGATCAATTTCCTGCCAAAGTCATCCGACAGGTGTTCAAATTTGACACATACTGTGATATGAAAACTGTGGATCTTTGACACTTATCGATGTCTTTTTTATTGTTAAGGTATGAAACTTCTAATTGTTCTTTCGGTCTGATTAAAAGGTCTAGTCTAGATAAAATGTGAAATCTCAAAGTGATCGTATAACGTGTATAATCCGTTTATCGTGTGCGTGTAGCGTGCGCTTCGTACATCGTGTATATCGTGTATCGTTCTGAATCGCTCATCGTGTATTTACCGAACGTGCAACGTGCGTCTAACGTGCGTGTATCGTGCGTACATCGTGCGTGTATCGTGCACTCCGTGTGACAACTGTTACGTTCCGACTACTGTATTGTATTGTAATTGGTGTGAAAGAAATAGGTTTAACAGAAATGCTTGAATTTTACACTCAAAATTACTAGAAGTAGAACCGTTTATTTGCAATTTACTTGAAAATATAAAATTAAATTGTTTCTATATTCACAAGCGTTACCAAATACAACCCCATCCGTTAATAGGACAACTCTGTTATAGTACTTCTAAATCGCCCCATTTATACTTTAATAGTAATAAATATATATACCTTTGTAGGAAAAAAACAACATAAAAACTTATGATGAAGACATACCATATAACTGATGTCGACTAAATAACCTCCAAAACATAAATATTACAGTCTTTAGAAGTATTATAACTAAACCTAAAAGTTTCAGCTATGCATTCCTAGTCATTATCGATATAATCATCAGTTTAAAATATATTGCAGTACCGTAAACCATTCAATGATCTATGTAGAGTTGTTGTTGTACAATTAATGGTTGGATGCGATTTATTACAAAAAGCCTCTATATTGATTGGTTGTTGTAAACTAAGGCATTTTCCGCCATAGGTTCGAACGTTTTCAACTAATTTGTGAAGTAAGATTTTGCTCATAAATTGTTTCATTAACTTATTCATTGTAAGTAAACTTTATGTAGCCGATAAAGATGTTGTTAATTTTCGAATAAATGACCAATAACCTTTCTTTGTTTATAGTGAAAGTTCTAACAGTTCAGCTCTACGGTCACTTTTTCGAACAAAATCTTAAGACATTTCTTAAACAAAATGATACAGAACTTTCTTTTTTGTTTAATTTGGCCCCGTCATGTTGCATGGTGCAGTTACCTGCATTTCAATGAGCGAAGACATCGGCGCTTAAGTCAAACCTGTGCATGGACTATGATTTCGAGCCAGATTTTGTAATGATTTTGTTGATACTTATGATCCAACAGAATCGCCGAAATTTGTCGCGGAATGTCAGAAACACTATTCAGGGACAGGGATTGTAATGCAGACTGAATATAATGCATATATTTTGCCGAGTGTCTTTGCTTCTATGTGCATGGAAAATCCCATTTGAAAACTTGTATAGAATGCGGACGGGCGCTATACAAGCACTTAGCAATACATTTCATCATTTTTAGAAACACGAACTCATAGGGACCACCGAGCTCATAGAATTGATTCCTAGACTTTAAAATGGCACGTGTCTTCTCTTGCGTGCGCCGAAATCTCTCGTTAATCATTACAGTATTTCATATACCTTAAAGCTGCTCGCTCTCAAATTTTGGTAAAAAAATAAAGTTCTCCAAACTGTATGTAAGTAACGTATTTTAGAACATATACTCATAAAAAAGGCCCCAGTATAAATTCCTGTCACGTCTATCTCTAAATTTCAAATATTCAAATACTTTCCGGAAGACCTATCCATTAACGACCACTTAGACCCTGCTCTCAAAACGGTATCATGTGTAAATGTTGATGGTTCAGTTCAATTAGTGTTTATATTAAGACCTGACACTCTTTTAAGCAAGACAGATACTGTATTGCCGATGCATATCGTCTCATATCAGTCCATCCAGATCACGCAATCTCCTTTGTTTTCAGTTTTAAATTATCGGCTCATTCTTCTATGACAAATGTCTTCCAATAGGGGCATCTAACAGTTGTATTTTTGAACGATTTAGTGTTCCTGTCTACACTGGATTGCCAATTTTGAAATCAGTTTAAAGATACGTTCAATAATGCTTACGTTAGATGATTTGTTGATAATAGATTCAGCTCTATCCGATGTAAAATGTTACCTGAATCAGGCTTTGTCCATATGCAGTTCAATAGGTGTCCCATAGAGCTGAAAAGTCAGTTAAGCAATCAACTACACAGAAATGTAGAACTTTAATAGTCATTGTATAGCCACGTGTCGTAGTTCATGACGTACCAAAGGAAAATGTGCAAGTACACTACAGGTTTGGTTTACAATACTTAGTTTAATGATGCTGAATACAATACATGTATACATCGTAAACATTTCTTGCGGCAAGGCATATAATTCTGAATGTTTTTTAAAGGCTGAATGTATTTTATATCAAATGAAATAATATTTTTAAATCAGCATCGTCATGTCACTTCTGTGGGATTTCAAACGAATAGATTGATGTTCTAAGGTTATAAATAACGTATATGTGGTCCCTTAAAAGTATATAGAATAGCTTTGATTTGTACCGGTATATACATGTATTGACGGAGACTGTTATGTACTGTATTCTTTATACAAATCAGTATGAACAAAGATTAAGTTAATATCAATAATCTTTCATTCGTGTTCTTAGATTTATTTTGAAAATAGAATTCACTGATCGACTGTCTTATCATTCTACAAGTGCAAATCGCCGTCACACCACCGTAAAGCCGCCATTGGTCTGACTTGCACTTGAGTGACAATCCCTACGTCATTTACTAATTAGTCATTTGATATACAACTATATAAAACACATGCAGCCGTTCTGGATACATTGCGAATTGATAGCTTGATATTTTAGACCTGTGCGTGTACGTGTACGGGTGCTTAAAATGTCCAAGAATTGCAAAACAAATGTATTTGTAACTAAAAGTCAATATTTCTTCTTTATCTAGTTATTCCAATATGTAATTTCTAGTTGCTTTTCTCAGAGAAAAAACAATCGTGTTTATTTTAAATGATGCAGGAGTTGTATCCCTTTAACCGTGGTATTACAACCGTACAAATAGTTACAGGCATCAATTTTACGTATCTGTATTCTTTAGGGCGCTTCCGAAAGAAAGCCGTCTATGTCAGGATTATTTTTAATATACGTAGCGCGTAACATGTAAGAGATCTCTCATTAACCGTAAAATTATCCTCCTAGGAATCAAGGTGATCCCTATGTGTTCTTCAAGAAATTAACAATGGTAAAGGTTACCCACACTGTGAAACGTACTGGATACACGTAACAGGGGTGGTATTAAGGTTTTGGACTCCAACTATAAAATTAGTTTGGGGTTAGACACTACCACTACAGGATCTTCTTACACTACTATAAACAAGGAAGTCAACGCAAGTTACAAAATCTAATAATTCTATAATAAATCTTATTTAATGTAGACTCTGAAAAATAGTTTTGTAAGCGTGCGCTGACTACACAGTCAATGATTTAACAAATGGTGGCATATATAACTTGTAGTAATAAAAACTTGTCACAATCATACTTTAATATATATATTAACAAAATAAAGCCTAAAAAGTGCTTTAGCCTAACATGAAGATGACAATAATATCTACTACTCGAAGATAGAATCGCTTTAATTATTCTTTGAAATAAGTCCAATAAAACGTTAAAAACGTATTGAAATCAAAAGAAATGTTGTTAAAATGCTTACCTTTGAGTTTTGACACTGATTTGAAAGGAATTCTACACAAACAATAACTAATTTTAGAACGATGACCTCACAGTGTTTTAGTGCACCAAAATTGCTAGCGAAGTCCCCGTATGAAGTCTCGGCTGGTATACATGTACATGTATATACTAAGAGACCAGGGCAACATGTTGGATGTGTAATATGTAGATACCACATTATATAGTGTGGAAACCACATATTTTAGTGCACACTGTGGAATCCCAAGAGACTAGTGGGAAACAAGTACAAGTACTAAAGTTAACAATACTTAACGCAAAATGCATCAACGCATCAAAATAACCTTATAGGAATGTTTCCTGTCTATTATGATGTAAGCCATGTCTTGAAAGTTGCATTAAGTAATTAAAATATTACACATGTACTAGCGTTCCAATCAAGCATTGGATGTCGCGCAGCAACCATGCGCAGTGCATTCCTGAAATGGCGGCCTCCATGTAAAAATGTCAAAGCGCATTACATAACAAATGTAAAAGACCTGGAGAATTGTCATTTAAAGGACTTAATACTTCCATGTTAGTAAAAGTCGACTTATACACTAGCATTTTTGTGTTTTACATACCATGCCTTTTGTTTCCATTGCGTGTGTTAGAGATTCACCTAGCAGGGATTACTTTTATTTACACTGTCCTGTGACTTTGGAACATGGTGGGGGTAAGAGTGAGGTTGGGTGCGCACCATAAACCGGTTTAAGCTCCCCAGTGGTGTTTTTGCCACTGACCGTTCCAAGGCGGTGCCCCACTGTGTTCCTTTAATTGTTCGTTTTGTCCTCGTGTGTTTGCTTTGTATGCTAGTGTGTGTTGGTAGTGTATGTGTGTGTGTGTACATGATTGTGTGTGTGTGTGTGTGTGTTTTGTGTGTGTGTTGGTGGTGTGCACTTCTGGGTGCTGTGGGGCTCGTTTTGGGGAGGCTGCGTTTTTGGTACGTGGCATTCCCTGTTTGATATTATTTTTTATTTTTTTGTTGAACTGTGATTTGTGTAAGAACAACAACCAGCAAAAAGTGGTGTCACTAGCTAAAAATGCAGATAAAAAACAAAAGAGTGAAAGAGCGAAGAACAAATACAGGTAAGATGCTAGGGCATTAAATTATTCCGTAAACTCCCGTTGCCATAACATTTCCTGAATTAATTTTGAACATTTACTATAAATTATTAAGTACTAGGTAGGCGTATACCTTATTGTAATTTAAGTTCTAGTGAACTAAGTCCCTAAGTCAGTATGAACAAGCAAAGTCTAAACATACATAATAAAAATTAAACACAATATTCAGTACTAAGATGAATCAAAACATAGTTTTAGAAGAAATTACAGTTACAGTAAATTGGTGTTTTTGCCACTGACCGTTCCAAGGCGGTGCCCCACTGTGTTCCTTTAATTGTTCGTTTTGTCCTCGTGTGTTTGCTTTGTATGCTAGTGTGTGTTGGTAGTGTATATGTGTGTGTGTACATGATTGTGTGTGTGTGTGTGTGTGTGTGTGTGTGTGTGTGTGTGTGTGTGTGTGTGTGTGTGTGTGTGTGTGTGTGTTGGTGGTGTGCACTTCTGGGTGATGTGGGGCTCGTTTTGGGGAGGCTGCGTTTTTGGTACGTGGCATTCCATGTTTGATATTATTTTTGTTTTGAACATTTATGAACAATCTAAGCAACCAATTACGAAACATATTTATTAATGCCATTATGCAAGTCTTTATCATATAACTGTTTAAAATAAAACATTTTGACACATTGACCAGTATGATAACGCTTATTACGGCTTTTTCAATTCCGAATTCGTCTTACTTTCATGACAACAGATTTCACGGAGTAATAATGTCCCCAACATGCGTGCCAGTTTATTCCATTCGCAAAAGAAGAGTGACTACCAGATAAGTACAATCCGTTCAGATTGCTGTGATGACAGGCTTTGTACCACCATGCCCCTTCATATAGTACGGCACAGTTAGCTCCATATCCGTCGTTGTCTCGATCAATTGTTGTAAACTGACTACCATCATGATTTGAAAGACTGTCTCCACAATCGCCACTGAATCCACCAACGTGCAATTTGTAATTTGTTGTGTCGTCTTCAAGTGAAAACGACGAATAGTTTGCATAAGCTGAAGAAGGTGTTACATCTCCAAACGATTCCATAGTAATTTCAAGCGAACTTGGACTTTGCGTGAGACTATGGATATTTTCAAGTCCGATCCAAATTTCGCCTGTCGCATTTCCGAATCCCATTACGTAATCATTCCACGGTCTGTAAAAGTCCTCAGATCCGTCAATTCGCCGCTGTATTACTGTCCATCCTCCGCTGGTCATATCACACCACGCAGCGACCCCATTCAATCCTGACGGATAAATAATGTACACACCATCTTTGTCAAAACCGCTTTCGAATATTGTGAGGCAATCGCTAGGTTTGGATATTAGTTCCCATTTTTGAAATGATCCACTTTCTAATATCTGAAACATAATAGGCGTTATTAAACATCTTCACCAAATATATCAACATAACAAATCAGATCATTGAATTATGCTGCAATATTGGACATTGTTCAAATGAAAAGATAAAAAACGAAACACATATCAGACATTAGAATGCATTTACACAAAAGTCATAGTGTGTAAAGCCCATTTTAAGAAATTAGTTTACAATCTTTACTATTTGAGTTTCATTATAAAAGTATCTAAAAATACGTCATGTGCTGATGATATTAAACTTTTACATAGCATATATTTCAAGCAGTCACTTTTTGTATTAACATTAAATTTTATTTTGTTTACTAGTTTAATGCAATTATTGATAATTATTCAAGCAGGTTAATACAGCATACAATGACAGAGTTAAACATCTAGTATGCTGTTATTTCTTTTAGGAACGCGCATTATATCTAACATCGTATTTTATGAGATGTTAAATACCTGGAATCCATGCAAATAAAATCCGTAAATTGGTGCTGTGTCATTCTTTGTTGTGTCAAAATCCAAATCCAATTCTTCTGCAAAACAGTAACACAACTTTTCGTGTTTTCTGTAGTAAAAGGAGGAATCTGCACTTAGAAAACACTCAGAAACACACCTATACACGGCCGTTGTATGGAAAGACTTGAAAGCCGCCGATGTATTTACATACCCGGAAAAGTTTTCTGTTTGTGTGAGTAAATTACGTGTTTTCATTCGCCAGTTCTCACACGTCATTCTCTCATACATGTATATAAAATAAATAATAAACAAAGATGTTTTATTAACCCTCATATCTGTTGTTTATGATGTTCTTAAAATGCCAAATTATCGCTGACAGTGATTTCAATTTGTACATTATCTACCTTCGAAAAGATTCATGAGAGTATAGCAGCGGTAACATATCGCGTCTAAAGCTAATAAAATCAATCTAGAATGAAAGCTCAGAAATGACATCGATTTTTAACTTCAATGATATTTTTATCTTGTTTTTATCATTTAAAGCAATGGTCTCCCTCTGTCATGTTTCCAGATAGATAGTAAACAAAACGCAGACTTGTCAGACAATGGAAACCTATTGTTGTAAAATAATTTCCATTATTATGACATTCAATGCATTGTTGTCATTTAACTCTACATCCCAAGTAGAGCTGTTCATAAACGAACAAACGAAAACAATACAAACAAACCAAAAATCGACTGATGACGTATATTCTTCAACACATTCGATTTATAAAGAATGAAAACAAAGACCTAATTAACCTCCGTTAGCAAGTTCGATGGTAACAATGATATAGGATTGCTTTTCAGTGAATAGGCAGAGGAAATTATTGTCATTTTATTTTGTAATTTACCACAAAAGAATGAGAAGAGAAGACGCAGTTCGTGTTGTTAGTGAGAAAGAAATAGGCTTAACAGAAATGCCTGACTTTAACACTCAACATTAGTGGAATTTGAATGGTTTATATGCAATTTATAAAGGCTCATATGCACTGCACTTCCTCTCAATGTACTTGACCATTGTATGAAGTTGTATTGAATTCCAACCAGCAGTTTTCAAGTTATGCTTCGGACAAGGAACAGTAACAAAGGACAATAACTCTATAATTAGTTTAGATGGAGTTATTGCTCTTGTGTTCTGCACTTCCCCTCATTGTGCTAGACCATTGTATGAAGTCGTATTGAATTCCAACCAGTAGTTTTCAAGTTATGCTCCGGACAAGGAAAAGTAACAAAGGGCAATAACTGTGCAATAAGTTTAGATGGAGTTATTGTTCTTGTGTACTGCACTTCCTCTAAGTGTGCTTGACCATTGTAAGAAGATGAATTGAATTCCAACTAGTAATTTCAAGTTATGTTCCGGACAAGGAAAATGCAACGGACCGACCGCCCGACTGACCGACCAACCACCAGGTGACTTTGATATACCCCCCTAAATTTCGTTAATATATATACCTTCGTGGGAAAAAGAATATAATAACTTATGTTTAAGCATTTGTATTCATAAATTGTGATATACGAAAGAAAACAAAAACGTGTTGCTTTCATTTTAACATCCATGATATAAGAGTGTCTAGCTTTGGCAAACATGCTAAGACATCGCGTGGCGTTTTGTAACATTGATGCAAGGAGAAGCAATTGTTTTTGTTACCCTCATGATGCATTTCATGGATTTGTCTGTCCTGTTATACACTCGTAACAATTTTATGCCCGTGATACATGTACAAGATATCACAAAAACTGTATGCTTTTTATATGTGTTTTATACTCCATAAAATTATTTATGTGCCAAACGAGACTCCTTTCTTTTGTTTAGTTTGTGACTCAGAAATGTCTACACTGGGCCGGAAAAGAAACTACCACATCTATTTGTTAAATTAAATATTTAGTTGTCGTGAACCTATTCCTAGCGAACAGAGAAAATCGTCATTAAAGTCACTCGTTTTTAACAAATTTTTGCAGAAAGATTTTACTCATAAATTGTTTAATAAATTCTTTCAAATATTCCTCATGGAATAATAAGTATAACTGTTTTAATTTTCTATTTAAAACAACTCGCTCTCAGTTACCGTTGAAAAAGTTTTTTTTTAAATTCACATACTTATACAGAAATATAAAACTAAATGCTAGAATCAAATATAAGCAAAAATCTAGGTAGGAATTTGCAGAAATCGATTGAAAATATTGGTTACCCTGCACCGCTACACTATATGTTTATATTAGAATTTCAAAAGCGTTTGGTAGCGTATTATTTGAAATGTAGAGATACACGTGGCAGGAATTTATACTGAAGCTTTTTTATATAACTATATGTTCTAAAATACGTTTTTTTTACATACAGTTTCAAGAACTTTATTTTCATTACCAAAATCTAAGAGCGAGCAGCTTAAATTCAAAGTTTCGGCAATACTGCCTTTTTCAAGAAATTTGTCTGCACTTTTACATTTTACATGTTGGGCAAGCTTAGAAATAGAAAAAACGTCAGGAAATGACGTCACGTCCTAATTACGTCATTTATACCAAGCGTCCAAATGACGTTTCCCGTACTATCAAGTAAAAGTCCAATCACTTGCAAAATACACTTAAGAACTAGAATTAAACCGAAAATAATTTAGTTTATACATAGTCCTGTCTTGAATACACTTGTAATATTATAACATATCAATTATAGTCCTATTACATGAAGAATACACTTAAAAACTAGAATAAAATTGAAATTAAACAGAAATTAATTTAGCTAATACATAGTCCTGTCTTGGATGCACTTATCACATTATTACACATTTATATATTATGTAAAATTAAATTGTAGATCCTCTCTGTAGCATTTCCTAGGTTTTCTTAGTATTTAGTCTTCTGTAGTTGATAATTATGGTTAAGCTACAATACTTCCAAAGATTTTATTATTTATGTTTTGGGTTATTTAGTTTGACATTAGTTATAGGGAATGTAAAATTTATAAATATTTATAAATATGAACTCAGTGTCACTCAACATTATTTTATCTCTAAGTTACAATGTACTAGATTCTATATATTGCACTGTTCCCCATCATCTTTTGTTTTCACTCGAGTATCAAAACAAGCTGGAATTGGCATTCCCTTTTTTATTTCATTTTAGATGAGAAACAGTGCAAGGTTAGTAAAATCATATGTACTTTCACACTGATGAAATGTAGACTACACAAATTTTGTCAGAACTCCCAAGTTGTTTGCCACATACAGCACGTGGATATATCGGTCCGGCTGTTGATTGGCTACACGTTTCACGTTTACGGAAATAC
Source organism: Saxidomus purpurata (assembly GCA_022818135.1). NCBI lineage: Eukaryota > Metazoa > Mollusca > Bivalvia > Venerida > Veneridae > Saxidomus > Saxidomus purpurata. The sequence continues at coordinate 26,995,013 of JAFMSR010000008.1, forward strand.
CCGCGCTACATGTATATTCGGTTCTGCACGATACACGTTAAATTATTATAATTGGCTAAACGAGCATGCAGCGCGCCACTGTCCTGGTGATTTATGATCCAACAAAACCTCAGGAATCGGTCGCGGAAAAATATGTAAAATGACAGACTAACTGCAAAGGGACTTGAATATTAAAAAAAATATCATGTAATGCAGACGTTTTTAGGTTTATAGAATTCATTCAAGCCAGGTTATTTTGATAAAGCACACATTATTGAAGGTTTTATATCCGGCTTCCATATTGGTGACATTTGTGATAGATCAACTGGACATAATTCTGGCAACTTGAAATCTTGACATGAGCTCCCTGAAAAACATCTGAAGAAAATTAATAAAGAATTAAATCAGGTAAGTTAAGCGAACCCTTCCAGTCCTCTCAAAAAGTACAGGGTCAATACCGTTAAATCCAGTATTTCAGCTTTCCGGAAGGCCTATCCATTAACGACCACTTGGACCCTGCTCCCAAAACTGTATCATAATTATGCAAATGTTGATGGTTCAGTTCAATTAGTGCTTATATTAGGACCTAGCACTCTTTTAAGCAAGACAGATATTGCCGATGCATATCGTCTAATACTAGTCAATCCAGATCACGCAATCCCCTTGGTTTTCAGTTTTAACGGCTCATTCTTCTATGACAAATGTCTTCCAATTGGAGCATGTAACAGTTGTATTTTTTAACGATTTAGTTCCTGTCTACAGTGGATTGCCAATTTTGAAATCAGTTTAAAGATACGTTCAATAATGCTTACGTTAGATGATTTGTTGATAATAGATCTATGCTGGCTCTACCCGATGTAAATTTTACCTGGATCAGACTTTGTCAATATGCAGTTCCATAGGTGTCCCATAGGGCTGAAGAGTCAGTTAAAGGCCGGGGAAGAATTATAAAAAGGGCTCAGGTAGAGAAATGGCCACTTGCTTTGCATACACTGAGCTAACAACATCAGAGGCTTAAATAAAAATTTTAATGAAATTAAAGTCTAGATTTGTCTGAAATTTAGCACAAATGTTCTTTAGCATACATGTCATTAAGTCTGAAAAAATAAAATTCATTTGTTGTCTTAAAGTGTGATTTCCTGGAAAAAGACTTGTGATGTCTGCTTCTAGTTTTGAATTTGCCTCTACAATGTTTGGCAGCTTCTCCATTGGATGAGAGCTAATAATATCACAGCGGTTGTATGAGTCTCACACATTGTCATAAGGCGGGAAAATTCCACATGTAATGTTTTGTATGGAACAGTTCTATATTATATAAGTTTGATGCAAAATTAGCTGTAATAAGTTTTATCCCATAATAAAATGTTTTCTGGTATGAATTAATAGTCCCATAAATAACCTCCCATAAATGAGGTGTGGTTTTCCACAATATTTATTGGTCAAACTTGCTCTTCCTACAATATTAATCTTGAATGTTCAATCGCCAATCTTGTCAGTAACTTTACAGTGTCACAGTAGGCAGGATAGTCAGACATAATTCTCATATTGGTTTAGATCCAAACAAGTATACACAACATTCTTTCAAAATTGGTGGCGCAACTCATGGTCAATTGTAATCTTCCAGCATATCAGATACAAGGGTTAGGCCGCTGGAAATGGAATGCATATCATAGTTACATCCGTTTTGTCGGTTATGTTTCGTGCATCCGCACAATTTTGTTGAACGTGTGCTTTGCTTAGGCGGCAGGATGTTTTGTTTTTTTTTGATAGGCACATCATTCATTTACATTCCCTGACTGGCTTAGGCAGCAGGATGAGTCGGTTTTAAGGATCAGCATAAACTAATTTACATTCCCTTACTAGCTTATCGATCTTAATCTAGAGACTGAGACAGTTCAATTAATGACGTTGGCTTTGAAACATTCTTATTGTCAATATGCTAAGCTTTTTATACTGGTACTATATTAAATTGGCAAGCCCATGAAAGTGAAGCATTCCGAAAACCCCGCGCTTTCACATGTTTACTTCAAAAAGATTGTAAAGATAAAGCCGAGTGGCCATACAATGGATACCTACTTTTAAAAACATTGATTGATAGACAATTGTGTATACAAACACAGAATAATTATTGTAGTTAGATTATGAATATGAAGCACAATTTGGTGTCGTACATTAAAAAGCTTCAAACAAAACCTTAAAGCAAACAGAACAAACTATTGACTGATAGAATTGACATTTTTAAACAATTAATAAAACAATGATAACAAAAACGCAATTAAACTCATCTTAGCACGATCAATGATTACAATGTTCATCATTTAGTATACTCTTTTATTCATAAACACAAATAATTTATCATCTGACAAGCGACACGGGCAAAGGGCATTCGGACAAACTTTTTCGAAACTAGCTTTCTTGCATATTTCAAACAGCATTTTAACATCAACAGGCGGCAATTTCTGATATCAAGGTCCAGTAGATACGTAATTACAACATCATGATTACGTTAAAGTGAAAATGACTGTAAAATTATTTTTGGAATAAACATAGGGTTGTTGGTATTCATTTTCTTAGTTAGATCATTTCCTATCCATCTATAGCAGTTTTGAAGTAAAATTCGAGAAAAAGTTGATTTTCATTTTTTCATCCCCATGAAAATGCGATTTGAACGGTGAGAAAATAAATCTACCATGTCCATTGAGTTGTGGATAAGGAAATCCCACTCTCGGGTTGAGATACGTCTAAAAAAAACTCGGCAGAGCCTCGTATCTCAACCCTCGGGTGGGATTTCCTTATCCACAACTCATGAACATGTTAGATTCACTTTATCCTAATTGGGAAACTTGTGTACATTTGTATTTGTTATCGTACTCATATTATTGACCCTAATGTCATTACAGAGATATAGCATAGTGTCAAAATATCAAAACTCTTAGTACATGTAATACCATATGAAACTTTATACTTCATCGCGTAAGAAAAAACTGGCTATTTTGTGGGAAAATGCCTTTGGCGTATATCTTAAAGTGAAAGGAAACGTCGAAATTTCTACGGGTTCTTAATTCTGATTTCGTCTTATTTTCTTGACCACAGTTTTCATGGAGTAATTAAACCCCCAGCATGTTAGCTAGTTAATGAGATTTGCATAGGTTGAGTGATTTACAGATAGGTACATGCCATTCAGATTGCTGACAGGCTCTGTGCAACCATGCTCCTCCGTATGTAACAGCACAATTATTTACATATCAATCTCCTGCGACTTATGACAATATGTGACCAAACTTCAACTCTAAGCTATATATCATAAACACAAACATTCTGTTTGACCGTGACATGGCAAACCTTTTGACCAATTTACATAATGATTGAGTTGATAATGTCACCTGTATGGCAAACACAAGGTTTTAAGCCGGGTGACCCTATTTTGATCTCAGATTACCAATATGCATACACTACCTAACTAAGTAATGAAGATCTAATGAAAAATGTAACCTCTATTGCATACACAAGGTTTTTCTATTATTTGACTCCATGACCTCGTTTTTGATCCCAGATGACCAGTATTCGAACTTGAAATCATACTGACTAAGTTTCATGAAGATCCAGCGAAAAATGCATCCTCTATAGCATACACAAGGTAAAGTGTGGACAGACAGACAGACGACGGACACAAGGCGATCACAATAGCTCACCTTTTAGCACTTCGAACTCAGATGAACTAAAAACTGTATCCACAATCACCACTGAATACATCTCAATGCAATGTGTAATTTTTTATGTCGCTCGTTCAAGAGAAAACGCTGAATAGTATACATGAGCTGAAGAGGGTGTTACATCTCCAAATGTTTCCATATCTATTTTAAGTGAACTTGGAGTTTGTGTGAGACTATGGATATTTTTAAGCCCGATCCAAAGTTTGCCTGTGACATTTCCAAATCCCAATACGTAATCATTCCACGGTCTGTAAAAGTCCCCAAATCCGTCATGTGGCCGCTGTATTACTGTGTTTGCAACGCTTTATTATTCGGAAGCATATTTTTTCAAATCTACAGTTAAACTTTACAGGCATTTATACTGGAACCTTTTTATACGACTTATACATGAATGCTAAAATACAAGTATGTTATTTTCACACAGTTTCAAGAATTTTAAGCTTTAAGGGCCAACGGACCAGAGGGCCAATTGGTACATTGGTCCATCACGTTTTATTATACTTATTTTATGCAACAGATTTTAAATTATCCTGGGTTGGGTTGGGGAAGGGGGGGTGGGGGTAATCTGGAATGAGGTATACACAATTTATTTATTGCTTTAGTAGGGATGAGCACTGGTGGGGTCTTACCTTTTGAACAGAGAAGGAACCATATTTTATTTAAATAAGCAGGAATCATGCAATTAAATGATTCCCCCCCCCCACCACCACCACCACACACACACAATTTACACAATATGACATTATAGAACCTTTGTTAATATGCATTTACCTCTAAGATAAAGTAAAGTATCTGCTAGATCTGATACCATATATAAAGGGAAATAAGTAGTCATCATTTATTTCAAAGAACAGAAACTGCATCTACAGTGACTGCCTCAAACCCATTACACTATGCTTTTTTATAGTGAAAACACTACATCCTATTGTTTCTGGTACTATTTTGTGTCAATTACCTGTTATATGCTTTCTTATTACTAATTGCCCATAATCATCATGTGTTTTATACAGAGTGGATATCCACATCAAAATGCTACAATCGTCAAAGCATCAGGGGCACAGTTCCTTTAAAGGATGCGGCCGGCAGAGTGTAGCAAATTCTTTGTTCGCCACCTGGTAAAGCTATCAAGAGCCTCCTACAGAATTGATGCAAGATACTATGAATAAAATCCTATAATCTGGTGACAATTTATACTGTGAGGTTACTGCTAAAACAGACAATCAGTACTTGTTATTCGAAGATATTCTTGACAAAAAAACAAAAATAATATCAAACAGGGAATGCCACGTACCAAAAACGCAGCCTCCCCAAAACGAACCCCACATCACCCAGAAGTGCACACCACCAACACACACACACGCGCGCACACGCACACACAAACGACACACACACACACAATCATGTACACACACATATATACACTACCAACACACACTAGCATACAAAGCAAACACACGAGGACAAAACGAACAATTAAAGGAACACAGTGGGGCACCGCCTTGGAACGGTCAGTGGCAAAAACACCACTGGGGAGCTTAAACCGGTTTATGGTGCGCACCCAACCTCACTCTTACCCCCACCATGTTCCAAAGTCACGGACAGTGTAAATAAAAGTAATCCCTGCTAGGTGAATCTCTAACACACGCAATGGAAACAAAAGGCATGGTATGTAAAACACAAAAATGCTCGTGTATAAATATATAAAAGCAAACCTTGAGAACCAAAAAACGTATGTACTCAATGTCTTTGCAGAAGGCAGAGCACCAAGAGAAACACCCTTAAGGGCCCGACGAAACAGGCCGAGGACAGAAATCAAAACAGTTTCGTCCCAGTGGGATTTAAAACTGCCCATCACAGAGTCCTCCCCCTCTTCCGTCAGACACAATCAAAGAGGGAAGCATAGCGTCCAACTGTAAACGGGTTGAACACCAAACATGCGGTGTGTCTCAAAACAGTTGGGTCGTTCACAGGTGGTGTTCCTCTTTTTGATTCTATACAGAGAAACTTGACAGAAGAGCCATTCTTCTCCCTTAGTGATGAAATGCAATAACTATGCCATGCTTCTAAATACCATGAATGTGTTCTGTTTACCATGGGTAACACAAAGACAGCATACACCAGTGCCATTACAAAGAAGGACATTAACTTTTATTCCTTTGATCAAGTTCGAGGTCGGAGACGAGTTTGAGTGTTGCCGAAGGACGAGCTACACCAACTACACTTTTTCTTTTCAATATAATATTTCAAAATATCTAAGCTCTAGGCCTTGTGGTTTCAGAGAAGAAAATTTTTTAAGTTTTTCCTATGTGTTGCCATAGCAACCAGAGTTCTGCATGGAGTGGAATTCTTTGATCAACTTTGACAGCGTTTCATGCAAGGAACATCCCTGCAAAGTTTCATCAACATTGGCTCAGTGGTTTCAGAAGAGATGCCGTTTGAAGGAAATGACGGATGGATAAACGACGGACGACGTACTACGTACGACGTACGACGGACCCCGGGCGGAAAGCGATCCTAATGGCTCACTCTTGCACTTTGTGCCAGATGAGCTAAAAACAAGACATAAACTATATAGATGATGAAAATCAGAATGATGACGTATTTTAAGCTTTAAGGCCCAACGGACCAGAGGGCCAATTGGCAAATTGGTCCATCACGTTTTATTATACTTATTTTATGCAACAGATTTTAAATAATCCTGATGTTATGTGCTTGGGTTGGGGAAGGGGGGGGGGGGGGTAATCTGGAATGAGGTATACAAAATTTATTTATTGGTTTAGAAGGAATGATGAGCACTGGTGGGGTCTTACCTTTTGAACAGTGGTTTCAGAGGAGATGATGCCGTTTGAATGTAATGGCGGATGGATAAACGACGGACGACGTACTACGTACGACGTACGACGGACCCCGGACGGAAAGCGATCCTAATGGCTCACTCTCGCACTTTGTGCCAGGTGAGCTAAAAACAAGACATAAACTACATAGATGATGAAAATCAGAACGATGACGTAGAAAATATATATGATGAAAATCAGAATGATGACGTAGAAAATGTAGTTCGGAGCGGCAGAGGTAGATAGAGGATGTGAAACCCCGCACACCTGAAGCGAAATATATTGAAGCAAAGACGCAATGAAGAGAAAAGCTACATAGCAAAGACAGGTAAGTTGAGGTCAGGAAGGCTCATGAAAAAAGGTAGCGGGATCGGTTCTAGATATAAATGTCATGAAAAAAAATTCCGAGACTGATAGACACAGGCTTTTCCACTAATTCTGGCAAATGGGAGATATCACAAAGCAGAGAAATTTTGTTTCTAGATATGCTGTTCAGACACCAAAAAAATATCAAAATCTTCAAGCAGAGTAAATTCAATCAACTGGACAATGCATAAAAGGGAAGAAAAATGGTTCCTGCACTACCTACTCAAAAGATATGTAAAACATTTTTTTTTTTTGCAAACGTTAGACATAACACCAAAATTTATTGCAACTGCTCACATGAAACGATCATTGACTGGCATGTGTGATGATGACAGAAGAGGTAAACATGACTGTAGGCCCAATAAGAAAACCTGTGAGCAGCTGCAAAAGGTAAGAGCCCATATTGAGTCATTCAGAACTGTTGACAGTCAGTATTGCAGGAAGGACTCAACAAAGCAATATTTACCAAGTGATCTTGGAATGTATAATTTATACAGAGAATACTGTGAACCAAATTCAGTGTGTGCTGTAAAAATTCCAATATATCGCAAGATTTTCAATTGTGAATATAATTTCGCCTTTAATAAACCACTGAAAGACCAGTGCGATTTGTGTTCTTCCTATCAGAATGCTGCAGTCCTATACAAAAATCAAATATGCAATCAGAATCTTTATATCACATCAGAAATAAAAATATTGTAAACAAACTTCAGCTTTGTGATAAAGAAAATGCATATCTGTCTGAGAAAGTCTGTGCAGCATGTTTCGATTTAGAACAAATCCTTCTTACCCCCAAACATTTTAATTAAGTCTCTATTATAAGCGCCGCCTGAGTACTTACAACTTTACAATATATGATCTGGGTAAAAAGGATGGATACTGTTATACCCAGAATGAAACAATTGCTAAGCGGGGTTGATCAGAAGTTGCGTCTTGTGTCCAATCATTAATTGTCCAAAAAGACCAAGGAGGGATTCAAAGACTTTTTTTATAGCGATAATTGTGTAGGGCAAAATAAGAACCGCTATTATGTGACCATGATGTGGTATTGTATTCAAAAGTACGAAACAGATAGCAGAGTTCACAGGTACCTTGAAAAAGGTCACACATTTAACGAAAAGGATTCAATCCATGCATCAATTGAAAATCATAGTAGAGAAGTGAAAGTATTTTCTACATTACAGTGGGCTGCAATAATTAGAACTGCTAAGCATAAGAATCCTTATGATGTAAAAGATATGTCCCTGTCAGATTTTTATGATTTTAAAGTTATGTCAGAAAATCTGCAAAACTTTGATTACAATTTCGAAAATGTAAAAGTCTATAAGGGGAAAATAAGAAGTTTTCGTCTGTCATCATCACTTTGTTATATGTTTGAGTACCAGAATGATCATGACGGTCCAGCCAAGCAGGTTGACCTAATGAAACGATCCAGAAGTAAGTTGAACGTGAATCAGTTGAAACTGATACAGTTGAGGAATAATCCAATTCAACTGTCCGATTTGATAAACTCCACTCTTTTTAATTTTTCCCCCCCCCACCCCCCCCCCCCCCAATCTGATAGATGTAAGGAGTCCCCCTTAAAACCCCCCCCCCCCCAATTTTGTCCCCCCCCCCCCCCTAATTTTTTAGACAATGTTATATAAAAAGGTTCCAGTATAAATTCCAGTCACGTATATCTGTAGATTTGAAATAATACGCTACCAAATAATAAAGCGTTGCAAACGCTTTGAAATTCCAATATTAACATATCGTGTAGCGATGCCGTAAAACCAGCGTTTTCAATTGATTTTTGCTAAATTCCTACTAAATTTTTTGTTCTATTGTTGATTCTAGCCTTTAGTTTTATATGTATGTATTTAGTATGTCCTTTTTTTCTATTTTTGTTTTCAACGGCAAATGAGAATGTTTAACGAGCATGATTTTTTTAAATATGCATTATTGTAATCATCTACTTTTATAATAACAGAAATGTTGACCGATGATTTCGGTGAACATCCAAGTAAATCTATGGTTTTGGAGAATGCTATATTTTACCACTATCCTTTATAGATTTTTCATCAGTCAGTATGTGTTTTATTGTATGATCTATTATTACATTAGTTGCTAACCGAGTGACAGTTGTATATTCAACAATTTAAAACTGGTACACAAAAATGTATTAAGCAAGTTTATTAGCAATATTGAATCCTCTTCATTTTGTATACTATTTTGCATCAGCAGCACTCAAGTAATATTTGACAGTTTTACACAAAGTTAAGTAAAAATAAGCAAACCACAGGTAATTCAAACTTCCCTTCATTTAGGTAGCAAGGTTATATTACATTTACTATAATGCTTAATGCTGCTATCATAACATTGTTTTTCGCAAATATATTCACCATATGAGGTGTATATCAACTGATTTACGAAAATAAGTCATGCTTCTGGTCTTCAAGCAGGTGTAATTAAGCAATATTAATTTTGTTCACTCCAATTTTCTTCATGTAAGATGTATGTCTGAGAACAGTTATCAAACATGGCATTTTGCTACAGAAAATGTTATTTTTTTTATTCACAGTTGCAAATTCTGTCATACAAATATGTGTGAAATGATTTTAACAAATAACAAGAACTACCTTTAAAAAAGATATTCAGCGCAATTTTAGTATATGAAAGCGATTTTTAGCTAGATTTTAATAGTAAAAATTAATTTTATTCATTGCAATAGGAAGGCACCAAATGTCACGTAGTGGGGGGAAAAAAACCTTGACCGGGATTAGAACACATGTTCCTTTCCTTGTAAAGTTGTTAAACCTAATGCTCTCCGCCACTTGTTAAATTTGTCCCCAACTGCAATATGTATCGCGTCATGTGTAGTAGAAAAATAAACTTAATCTTTGTTTTTCTTATAAATATGCTACTCGAATTAGTTTTTGAAAAAAAGTTGTTTTTGGTCTGCATAAACTGTTTTTCGGTCATTTTTTCAGTCTTTCGGTCATTCTATGCACCTGGTATTATCCAATCAGAAGGTGCCTTACAGCGTAAATTTCTCATTTCAATAAATGTTATACATTGTACTCGTCATTTCATTTGCGGTTGAAGGGTTTCAAACTTCCGGTCAAAAGCTAGCTTAATACGGCTGCGCCGAAAAAGCAATCCTACTGCATTAAATTTTATTTTTTTAATTATTCCTTTCCATATAAACCTGTTTTCCAGTAATAAAATACTCCATTCTGGAGTCATGCTACACTGTTCCAACTTGAGTTATATCCATTTTGCATTAAATTTAATTTCAAAATCTTGCGTTTTATAAATGAAAAGAATTTAACTCACAAATATTTAAATATCTCTTTCTTTCTTTTTTATTTCACTGATAAAATTTCAGTGTTCATATTTAACTATTTCATGTCAAATAAGATTGTATAACTGAAAAAGGATTTCAAGTTGATGTTTAGACTTGCATTACACCATCAAGTTAACAAGAAGTTAAAGATCATCAAAATATGCAATGAACATCGAAATTTACTATGAACATTTTGCTTACGTGCCATGTAAAATCGCCACAGACAGTGCCTTACACAATACGCCAGGGTGAGCTTTTCTGATCGATGATTGTCCGTCGTCTGTCAACATTTTTATTCATATGACATCTCCTCTGAAACCTCTAGGCCAATGTTGATAAAACTATGCAGGAAAGTTTCTTGCATGAAGCTCTACCAGATTGTTCAAAGAATTCCATTCCATGTAGAACTCTGGCTGCTATGGCAACAAATAGGAAAAGCTTTAAAAATCTTCTTCTCTGAAACCACAAGGCCTAGAGCTTAGATATTTGGCATGTAGCATTGTCTAGTGGACCTCTACTAAGATTGTTCAAATTATGACCCCTGGTTCAAAATTGACCCCGCGCGCGTGGGTCCTTAGTTTTTTTAAAAAATATTCTTGAAACCATAAGGCCTAGAGCTTAGATACTTGGCATGTAGCATTGCCTAGTAGACCTCTTCAACGTTTGTTCAAATTATGCCCCTGGGGTCAAAATTGACCTTGCCGGGGGGGGGGGGGTCACTTGTTTTACAAAGGCGTATATAGGAAAACCTTTTTGGTATATAACATTATCTAGTGATCGTCCACCAGGCAAGTGGACTTGCACCAAGGTGAGCGATATAGGGCCATCTTGGCCCTCTTGTTAAATTTGTTACCAAATAATTGTGATCTATGTAGTATATATTATTATATACTTGTACTCATACTTCAATACACTCATAGTACCTGTAATCTATGCAAAAAAATCCATACAATCGTGTACGGTTCTTGTTTAAAAAGTCTTTAAAGCCACTGACGTATTTACATACCCGGAAATATTTTCTATATGTGTGTGAACATTCAGTTGTTCGTTTCGCCAGTTTTCACTTTTCACTCTCAAACTGTTTGTTAAGTTTATAACAAGCATACATAACAACTCAGCTCTCATCTCTTTATATTAAGCTTTATAATCCATACAATTTTAAAAAATGTCTATCATCTGTATCATTTATACGTTATCTATACTTGTCAAATAACTAAGCATGATATTATACAGCAGTCAGTTTTCTGTAGTTACCATGACCTGCTTACAGGGATGTCTACTCAAGTGATTTCTTTGTTTTTCGATATGTCGAGTTCTTTTTAATACGATGCCCTGCCTTATACATTTTAATGTTAAGTGACATGTTTTGACAACTAAGGTATTCTGAAAATAAGAACGGATATTTAAAAAGTCGAAGGGCGGTCAGACAATGCGAACGCATTTTGTCTGTAAAATTCATAATATTAACCGTTGTCAATTAATTCTTAATCTAGAGTAGTATTACCTTTGAGACTTCAAACAATACAGACCATCGACAAATGATTGACTTATCTACACAAATTAACCTTCTAATTGAGTTGTTGCAAAATGCCAGTAAAGTATGGGTCGGTGTTAAGCTAGAACATGTATATTGTTATACAAATGTATCCAAATAAGTTCAACATCCGGACTAATACTTGCTAATATTTGTTAGTCACAATGTAATGAACTGGCTGACCTACAGCTCAACAGTTTATTGCGGGTTCGCTATATTTGACACGAATTTGGAAAATTTTACAAGTAAGTGAAAACGTTGATAGTTCTTTACACAAATATTATGAAATTAATGAAAATCGCATCACTAATCAACGTGTAGCTTTAAGAATGTGAAAAAGTTTTATTAAGTGTAACCGGAGATTGTGGTGTCAAAGAAACACAAATTCAATGGTTGACCGTATTGACTGTATCTGTTACAGACAGGTGGAAAAAGCCTAAAACAAATAAGAAGGAATAATTACAAATAGTTCAATATTCGGTATATAATTCCAAATTACATGCATTTCACTAATTTATATAAAATTCTCTACTTCAAATTAATACAGTTAAGAATATTAAAACAATCTAAAATCTAACCAGGATCAACTCCTTGAAGTTTTTAAATACTAAATACTTAAATATCTATTCGCTTATCTTTGATTGACGATACTGTGAAGTACATCTTATACATGACGCAATAGAAGAAGAAGTGTCCAAAATAAAGAATGGAAAGGCGGGAATAGAACTGGGGTCATTCACGAGGAGTTTTAGTGAGCACATTTATACGGCTGACATCTCTTGCGTAACCAACTATAGAAATAATACACAGTTAGGTATATACAGACGACACAATACAGTTAGGTACGGACACAGTACAGTCAGGTATACATGACACGATACAGTTAGGTGACTACGGACAATACAACATGGACGACACATACGCATAGCAGACGAATGATCAAATAATACCAGGGTTACATAAGTATAAATTTAAACGCAAAATTATCACATTCGTTTCTGCAAATGTTTACAGTAGTCGGAACGTAACAGTTTTCAAAATGTGCGTATATCGTGCGTTTAACGTGCGTGCGCTCATTGTGTATTTTGTCAATCGTATGTCGTATAGCATATCGTATCATTCATCGTACAACGTGCACCATACACTATACACGATATACGATCCCTATAGGTCTATACGGTATACGATTCGGTGGTGTATTCAGCAGTTGACCGTTTCACTAAGCGTGTATATCTCTGCAAAAAAGGTGCTGAATTCATATTATATTATTTCATTCGTACGAGTAGTTACATGTACAGGCGGGAAAGACTTGCGGGACAGGTCGAAGACAGTTTACACCGGATACCCGAAATTTTATTTATATATAGCGAATTAAAAAGATCTGCAACCCCCCCCATGAACAAATGCTCACATTTTTTAAATATTTTCACAGAAATGAATCTTATGTGACCTTCCACCTCTAGCAAGCTTGTTCAAATAATGCTGCTGGTATCAAAATTTGGGCTTTTCTTCAGCTTACATATAGGAAAACTTTAAGAAATTTTCTTGTCCAAACCAAAAGGCCTAGAGCGTAGATATGTGATGGGTAGCGTTGTCCAGTAGTGCTCTTAGTTTGTTCAGAGAATACCTTTTGGGTCCAAATTGTGGGTGAGTTGTTTCCCTTTATGGACACCAAAAATTAGATACTTGGTTTACTCTTTTACTCATTAACTACAAAAGCTCCTGCTATGAAAATTGAAATACATATTTTACCTTACGGAATGCACTTCAAGTTACATGTCTTGCTTACATTTTGTTTTAGGTATGTCCCTTGTCTTAGAGTATTGTTAGCTCAGCTTATCACATAGTACTCCGGGTGAGCTATTGTGTCTGGTTACTGTCCTAGCGTACGTCCACAATTTCTTCAAATGATATTGCCTCTGAAACCAATGGTTATAATGTAATTTTTACAGAACACATCTGCAACATAATTATGTCTCTGTCACAGCTCAAAAGAGATCATCAGCGGAAGACACATTTGCACTCCCACTTAAAAATGCTGACATATAAGTCCAGAATACATCTGCAACAGATGTATATGTCACAGCTCAGAAGAGACCATCAGTGGAAGACACCTTTGGACTCCTACTTACAAATGCCGACACACGAGACCAGAACACATCTGCAACAGGTGTCTATGTCACAACTCAGAAGACTTCATCAATGGTAACTCCCACTTAAACATACTGATACAGGAGTCTAGAACACATCTGCTACAGATACATGTATCATTGCCACAGCTCAGAAAAGATCGTCAGTGGAAGAAACCTTTGACCTCGCACTTAAAAATGCTGACAGAGGATTCCAGAACACATCTATAACAGATATTTATGTCACGGCTCGGAATAGATCATAGAAAGAAACATTGGAAGAAAATTATTAAACTCCCACTTCAAAATGATAACACAGGAGTCCAGAACACATTTGTAACAGATAGATATCTATGCCACAGCTCAAAAGAGAACAAACAGTGGAAGAAACCCTTGAAAGCCCACTTTAAAGTGCTGACACAGAAGTCTAGAACACATCAGTAACAACATCAAGTCTCGATTCAAATTTCCATGGTGTTTTAAGTTCCAGTACACATGACAGCCTTCACATGGGTGCATTCAGTTTAATCATCCCTGTCAGCAAGAGAAGAGTCTAAAGTATCATGTGTTCCACATCCCAGTGATGATCAAAAATGAAGCGAAGGATGAAGACAGTGGGGGTATTCTAGATAACTGTGAGAATGTGCTGGCAGATGTCTTTGGAGAAGCACATTGTTTGTTAAGTAGTTATTTGGTTAATGTTCAGTATTACTCATTTTATACAGAATAAAACATATATTATAAAAACATGAATAATGTATTCATTGAACGTAAAATGATAAAAAAAAGTTTTAAAAAATAAATAAATTCTTCATCTTAGCACAAATAATCAACATAAAGGTTTCTGTAATAAATTGCTATACACTCATTAATTGTACAACAACTACATATTGAAGTATTGAAAGGTTTATGGTACTGCAACATTTTTTTAACTGCTGATTTTACCGATAATGCACGGGATACATACCAAATATCTAAGCTCTAGGCTTGTAGTTTTAGAAAAGCAGATTTTTAAAGTTTTTCTATGCCAAACGACCTCTTGTGCAGGGTAAATTGTGACCCAGGGGGCATGCTTCGAACAGTCTTTGAAAAGGTTCACTAGACACTGTTAAACACTAAATATCAAGGCTCTAAACCTTGTTGTTTTGGAGAAGATTTTTAAAGGATTTCCTATATACGTCTTTGTAAAACAAGTGACCCCCTGGGCTGGGCCAATATTGGCTCCATGGGCAAAATTTGTACAAACTTTGAAGAGATCTACTAAGCAATGCTACATGCTAAATATCTAAGCTCTAGGCCCTTTGGTTTCAGAGAAGAACATTTTTAAAGTTTTCCTATATAAGCCTATGTAAAAGTAAGTGACAACCGGGCGAGGTCAATTTTGACCCAGGCTCATAACTTGAACAATCTTGGTAGAGGTTCGCTGGACAATGCTACATGCCAAATATCTAAGCTCTAGACATTTTGGTTTCAGAGAAGATTTTTTAAGTTTTTCCTATTTTTTGCCATAGCAGCCAGAGTTCTACATGGAATGGAATTCTTTGAACTATTTTGGTAGAGCTTCATGCAAGGAGCATCCCTGCCAAGTTTCATCAACATTGGCCCAATGGTTTCAGGTGAGATGTCGATTGAAACAAAATTTTGACGGACGACGGACAATCATCCATCCTAAAAGCTCACCCTGGCAAAGTCTGGGGAGCTAAAAAAGGTTTCAGTGTAAATTCCTGTTAAGTATATTCGTATTTTTGAAGTTCTAGCATTCACTTCTACGTTTTATGTTTAAATATATTTTTTTGAGGACATGTATTATAAATTGTCATCGTAAGTTTGAAATTTTAGTTTTATTTAAATGTTTTATCGCGGTCATGTGTAAATGTAATACTTTCTAAATATGCCACCTGAATACATGTATGTCTGTCCCCATTTCTTGTGTAATGTCTCCTACAAAAATGATACATGTAGCAAGCCTTTCTTGCAATAATGTCTTCATCTTGAATCTTGCACGACAACTAACTTTCGTTTATATCCACAGCTGCCCTCTGCACTATTAGTTACATATTTCACTAAATACTGTTTTAAAGCTATTACTTTAACTACTTCAAACACATAGTTATCGCTTAAAATAATACTACTAATTAGCATCTGCACCATTTGATTTTGTACTTTCAAGTTTTTAACATAGTATATTACGTGATATTTTGTGAACAGACTGTAACTTTTTTTAAATGAAATCCCATGTTATTATGCTCCCGAAGGGATGCATATTAAAATCGCTCCGTCCGTCTGTGCGCCCGACCTTACATTTCTTCGTGTCCGGGCTGTAACTTTGTCATGCATTGAAAGCTTTTGAAATAACTTTGCACAAATGTTCAGCACATCAAGCCGATGTGTCGCATGCAAGACCCACGTCCATAATTTAAAGGTCAGGGTCTCACTTAGAGTTAATAGGTAATGGAATCCTGTATGTATGCATACATTTGTGTCCGGACTGTAACTTTGTCATGCATTGAAGGATTTTGAAATAACTTGGCACAAATGTCTAGCACATCAAGGCAATGTGTTGTGTGCAAACACCATGTCACTACCTTAAACGTTAAGGTCACACTTAATGTTTAAAATTTATGGAATACTGTATGCATGGTAATACTGCCATGCATGGAACGATTTTAAAATAACATAGCACAATTATTGAGCACATGGAGAGGACACATACTTTGAGACACCTCTTTCGGGGGCATTCGTCACTTGTGAGGGACAGCTCTTGTTCACTATCAAGTCCGTTTGGGATGTTCATGTGTATTTCTCCTAATCTGTTCTTATTGTTTGATGTTCATTACAGTTGAAATTTACTGTTGCGACGACTTTCTGGGTGTTTTCGGTTTTGAAGTCTTTCGCGAAACCGCTTACTTTATCGATGTACCTGGATGATACAAACATGTATGTATGTTATTTCCCATTGTTCTGCTTCATTTTATTATATGTTTTAACATACATTTGAGAGACGATTTTCACTCTTTTCTGAGTTACTAGGATGCATTATTTGAATCGCATAGAATAGCTAACACTTCTTTTGATAATGCCTTTAAATCAATCGGTTATTAGATACCATCTGAGCACTACTAAACTTTAAGTTTTGTTTGAAAATCCTCTTTCTTTAGCACTCTATTTGATAAAAATGCGTAAAAACACATTGGCTGCTTGCTGCATGAACTATCTGAAATTAACATATTTTAGAACGAATATTCAAATATAGGGTCGAATGGACAAAATAAAACATAACGATCATGGTAGTAAGATTGAATAGTTATTTAGAACTGTGTGTCGCAGTGAAGTGCAAAACCACAGCAGATTTTAATGTATGGTTTATCTGTTTATCTATCCGCATATTCAATAGTAAAACTTAATATATACAATTACCTATAGAGCATACTAAATACCTACAGGGAGATAACCAGTATATCACAGTACAAAACTTGTTCAGTTAGTTGTCTGTCTTTAATTGAGTTAATAAATGCAGTACAGCTTCAGTTTTATTTCTGCATTATTTGTGTTCATTTACACGTTAAAAGGTCTCATGTTAGCTTTTTGGGCTCAAACATCTCTGATAGACCTTTCCACCTTGATATGAGTACTTATATTGTCGTGTATTGGTTTAAAGCTGCTATTTTGGCTGACAAAACAAGATCTAACCAACATATTATACTTCAACACAAAATATACAAGTAAAGGCTAGAATCAACAACACAAGTTAAAATCTACATAGTAATTTGAAAATTATGTTGAAAAAGATGGTGATCTTGGTTTGACGGCCTGCTACACTATAATTATAATTGTATTTCATTTCAAAAGCTTTACTGTGGTAGCGTATAAATCTAAAACTGCATACATACTCTGCATGAATATTACCCGAAACCCTTTCACCGGATGATACGTTCAAAAATCATAATCGAAGCTGCTTTAAATTATTGAAAAATGCATACATTCCACAGTGGAAGGACAACTAACTTCCTCACTTGCAACTGGTAATTTTCTTAGGTCCGATTTTTACCTCTGACATATATTGCAATTTTCTAACTTTTGACTTCCGAATTCCGCAATTCCGACTTCCAAGTTCGTTACTTTTGAATACTGAAATTAAAAAACAAGGCTTCCATAAACATCTGCAATTTAAGACCACGCTAAGCCTATAATCTAATCATGAGTTGCACTGTTTCAGTGAGCAGCTCTTTAAACTATTGTTTACAGTATTCAAATTGACAGAAAGGTTACTGCAATTTAAAAGGGTTTAGGATATTAGTGCATGTACATTTTTTGTGAAATAGATTTTAAATACGCGGATGAAGAAATCATTTTTTTCCTTATTATCTTGGTTTAGCCTTATCTACATTTCCTGTTAGAAAAATCTTTTTCTGTGACTGAAGTTTGAAGCAAATATTGCATTCTAAAATAGTGAGAGGAAACGTTCATACTTTTCTGTCAACAGATTGACAGACTTCTGAAAGCTGCTGAGATAAATTTCATAGAGATTCGTTATCATATCTAAAAAAATACGAATATTAAGCCGGCCGAACACTTTAAGAAGGTCTAGATAGAAAATATTTACAAGCATTCCATTTTTCAAATTTATCCATTTCAATTCCTAAATTTTCTATAATTTAGACAGTACATATGTGTACCTAAACAAAGAGCCGTACATGAGCAACCTGATTATGATAGACGTTGATGGCAAATCAAAAATCATTTCCCGCTAGCAGAGTAATAAATACATGAATGTTCAGTTATTCAATATACATACGTGTCAGTTATTGTACATGCCACCTGATGGTAAGTTGTTTATATTTATCATAATTATATTGTTAAACGGAAGTGAAAAAAATACTTAAAGTAAAGTATGAAAATCAACTTAATCTACTATTTGCCTCCTTGTTTTTAGTTCATACTACTAATGATCCGTTTTAGCTTGATAGTGAAATAAGTTATTTCAGCTTCATTAATATACCATTATCAATCTCTTACAATATGAAATCAGTAGTTTTCATTGCTTGTTACAATCAATTTTCAAATGAGATGATACTGTAGCACTTGTGGCATTAGATGCCTTTCCAAATGTCTCACCAAATATAAAATCTATTATTCACTAACTTCCCACCGCCTGAGTATAACTAAAATAAGTGTTAGAACCAATTAAACATAGATCGCATGCACGTGTAGATAGTTATTCAAGCACCAACATAATATGATAAAATACGTATGCGAGAGTTGTGTACTCGATATAGAAATAATTAATATTTGTATAATACAAACACAAGGGAATTAAGTATTATGTCAATAACTGGATCTCTCTTTCTATTATGATGTAAATATGAGTATGCATATACAAACAGAACAGATTGGAGGAGAATACAGAGGTTAGTGACTGAGGCATTGAAGAGCAATCTGTTTCCAGAACTGATCAACTTTGCTGCTACTATTGGTTTGTGGAAACGATGGGAGTGTAATGTGCGAACAAGTGTAATATAGGGACACCAACAAGAAAAACATAGTGTTTGTTATAATTGCCTCATAGCTGATAAAAAAGATACATTTTTGATGACGACGGCGTTGTAACTGGGAGAGGATACAAATAATCATTGACAATAGCTTATTTAAGTGCATTTTGACAAATTAAAATTGAAAAGAAATGAATACAGTTGTAGTCACTAAGAAGGCATTACTGAAAGTTTTGTTATAACTGAAACGTGTTTCAAAATGGATTACAAATTAAGCGTTTGGTGTATAATCGCTGCCTGGAGAGTTTATCTCATCTCCTGTCAAAATGCTTCAAAAACTGACCAAAGTTTTAGGCAAGTATTAAGTTCAAGCTAATTTCGTAGTTAATCACTTATCGCTATATAAATGAAATATGATCTAAAGATATTGAAACATTTCAATGTCATGGTCATGATGAAGGTTATGTTGTTGTTGTTTCAGGTAAAACCAGTGGTAAGTAAAACAAAACAAATAAAGAAAAACACTTTAATTTCTTTGATTTACATGTAGTTTCATATGCATAACGCGGTAGTGGCCGATGTTATCGGTTTGATTTATGATACTTACTTCTAAAGTCTTCTAGGGAAAGCTAAATTCTAAGATACGAATCATATTTATTTAATTTAATTTATTTGAGCGTGAATAATTATAATTACGTTTATTTGTGTGGGATTTATTACATTATATGTTACATAAAATATAAAATGTTGCACAATATCGATAAATATTAGTTCAATTAGATAACAATTGATCCTCGCTCAGTTTGAATAAAGAAAATTGAAATTGTTGTTCAAATGAAGTTTTACTTTTGCCTATCTATATAACGGATTGGAATTTTAAAAGGCATATATTAAAATAAAATTCATGCACCATCATGTACATCTGACCACAATCTCTAGCAAGCTGTCATCACAAAAATATAACAGATCGAAACTGCAGTAAGTCAGTATTCTTGATTATAAAGTTAGTACTGATATTGTTATTCATAAAACATGACGTAATATGAAATCGTCCCGTTTCCTACTAATTGGCCCCCCCCATAATGGGGTATTCTATGTATTGCATTTTGCTGGAGGTTCATGGTAGGAGCGGTAATTACATGCTAGCACATTATTGTTTTTAAAATCAGATATTTTATTACAAGAGATAAATACCCATTCCTTTACCGAAAATAACATCTGGTTTGAAAAGTATAAATTTATACAAGTAAAACAGAAACCGTATCCACTTCAAAACTGAGACCTTCGGACTACCCGAAAACACTCCTAAACTACACAAATACACCGTAATATTGTTATAATGCACATGTTTTGATATGAAGATGTGACATCAGAAATATTTTATTAAAGATACGTCTACAATTTGCAAAGAATTGAAAAACAGCAGGAGAACATGTACATGATTGTATGAATGGAATCAACGATAAATAATGTGTTATAGTTGAAACAAAGTCAATAAGCCTGGCTCACAATTACTGACTTGCAGGGGACTTTGTTGTCTATAAAAGCTGGCATTCGTATACTTGCTTTTTCAGTAGCCGTACGGTTTGTTACCTATTGATTATTTATGATGGAAAGAATTTGTTTTGTACGAACTTGAGTGATGCAAAAATTGTATTGTTTTGTGCAAGTTAGCATCTGACATATACTCAGTACATAGTGCGTACACATATAGCGTTCAATAAAATGAACAATCATCTTGTATGGTGCTAAACGATTCATATGCATTTTAAAGAAAATGTTATACACAAATTAATCAGGCTTCCTGCTTATGCATGCTTACAATTTAATTTACGCAATCGCTGTAATTTCAACCTTATTTCAAATTTACAATTAAAATTATCAGCTAGTCAAGCAGGTAGAAAATTGTTTTGCAATTTGGTAGATCACTGTGTAGTTTCTGTACCTTTGCCTGATTATTTTCGTCATTGGTATGTACATATCTGCTTTTATACAATTTAATAACCCAGCTTTGGTGCTTATGTTGTTTACCTAGTGTCTGCCTTTCATTTTATTGCTTAAGAAATAATATTGCATGCATAGTCTATATGCATATGCACTCCAATCTTTTTTTTGATATTTTGGTGATACTATATTGATTCAAAAATATTTTTTTGATTTTAAGTTCACCACCAGCTAGCAAGATAAAAGATAAATTACTCTCCAAAAGCAACTAATGCAGAGCAGATTACACTGAAATTAAATAAAATACAGAATAAAAAATTAGAAAACTGTTTTTCCCTTTGACAGAAATGTATGTCATACAGAAGACACAAACGCTCTTTGGAGTTGCAGGTATGTCAATCTCCCTAACATTTCACCCGCTATGCTTTAATGTGTCGTTATTCCGTCTAATTAATAGCATTTCATAACTTACATTAGTATTTGAGTAACCTCTTCTCCCTTTGTATGATACCGCAAAGAAGTGATTTAATGAATTATTGTTGACGGTATTGAAATGCATGCAATGTTTATCGTTAGTGCAATAAAGTATTTTTAAATAAGCACTTCTGGTTTTGTAAGTTCCTTTTCCTGAACTCGTTCAATTAGTTCAGTTTATACTAATTCATTTAAGCTTGATTGTGAAGAAAGCTCGAAGCTTATCGAGTCACTCTCCAGTCCGCTTCCTGGAAAAAAATCAGTACTGGTGTCATTTCAGGAGGTCCGGTCGTGCCCCTTTTTTGGACTCGACACATTGATCTCTACACTACCGCTCCCTTTTTAACTAAGTTACCAAATGATGAATTCTAAGCAAAAACAAACAACAATAAAACGTTACAGTATATCACCATTGATTCAACGAATACTTAGCAGAGACGGCGATCTGCGAAAACAATTATCATTTGTAAATAGTTTCTACTTCTTTTCTAAAACAATGACTATACATTTTTACCCTTGGAGTGTTGAGTGACAAGTAAATGTCAGTCTTTCTTAACATGTCACGAACTCATGTGTGTTTCTCGTTATGAGAATGGTTAAAAATGTTATGTATAGGAATGGCACATTTTCCATTTCAATTGTTGTGGTAAGATGAGTACATTACTAAACGGTCATGGACCGAGGCAAAATTAACTTAATATATTTGCCGATTATATGAATTACCGCATTACTCCTTATCGTCCGAAATTTCCTAATCGATTACTTATCTTTATTCATTCAAAAGTGTTTTACATCATCCTAAAGTGTAGTCGCTATCTAAATGTCATCATCGTTTAAGCTGGCTCTGTTGGCCTCGTATAAATATCATTGTCCTTAATATTAAAGCTTGTAAAATGGCCTCAACCTTAGTAACACCAATTTATTAATATTTAATCAGAGTGTACGTACGAACATTGTGTTCTTTATTCATTCCCTGATACAAGCTTGCAATCTGTTGTGACTCTTTATGCAGTTTGTTCTTTGTTGCAAAGTCAAATATTGATAAAGTCATATGAAATGTTGTACATATAAAAAGGAACAAGCATTTGATAATATTCATATTACAATGACACATATCTGTTCACTCAGGAAACATAGCCTTTTTAAATTTCATTAGAATATCGCCCCTTTTAAGCTCGAAGTCATTGGTTACTGGTGTAAACTGGTTATGTAAGGTACGTTAACAATCTGTACCAATTATACATAATTATCTTGAACTTTAAATATTGCATGTAACAAGGCAGCAATGTGTTGTACATTCTTAAGCTGTAAATCTAGTCCGTGTCGTCATAATTATTCCTATGAAAGAGTCCTCGTACATTTAGTTCAAAATACTACTTGTTTAAATTCAGTACTTACAAGATAAGTATCACTGATTACATAATTCAGTAATTAAATCAAAAGCTTCAGATACTGTAACAAAGGAAATTGAAAGGAAACATTATCATTGACGAGAGGGTAGTTTTATGTTACTTTACTCAGTTTGAGACCATGACTTGGTTGCTAACAATTAATTCACGCTTTATTTTGTCTTATTTCATAATTATTTGGCTACTATGAAAATTGTTTCATTTAGATACATCTGCTGGCAATTTGAACTAATAGTGAAATAGTATGCCTGTGTTTATAAACTAGTGTAACCAGTAACATTTATGGCGCACAGCCAGTTATAACAATAGCATGATGATTGTACTACTTCTACATGTGAAGAAAATCCAAGCATTCTGATTTATTTTTTGAGTTTCATACTTAGAAATTTGTTCACACATTTAGGTCTTGCAGTTCTCTTTGAATTTCGAAATACCCTAAAGATAGACAATAAAGTTTTTGTAACATTTTCCGTTACAGTGTATCTCAATTAGTTCGTAAATTACAATTCTCTTATTTTTTATATTTTCTTCTTAGACTATCGATTTCACTATTTTGGCAACACATTGTATACATCGCAAAATTATGTCTTTCAGTTGAACATTGACCTTTAATTCTTCCAAGGTCATAGTGGGTTTGTAGAGCGAAACTTCCAAATTCTTTTACAGACAAGGTTAAATACATGTAATCGCTTGTTATGTTCTCACCTACACTTGAGAGTTTTTTTGTAAACTAGATGTTGATAGTGAGGTTGTTTTTTGTTGGTTTTTTTTTGGTTCAACTGATATCGCTACAGTACGTTTAGAAATACATATTTTATTTCGATTGTGGACTCAAATTGATTTTTAATGAAAGTCAACCGCAAGTGACGGACACATTTTTATTATAAATGTTACAATGCCAATATTTATTGCAAATGTGAGTTTACTAGCGCTACGATTGTTTGTTGTCTCCGTCCATGTGAGTGTGTTCGTTTTGTGCAATTTCTTTCCTACCGTGTAACACTTTTACTTGGAATTGAATAAAGCCTTACGTTCATTATACACAAATTGAAATATACGGTCATGTATATACAATGTACATTGTACATACAAGTGTTTTAGCTGTACGTAAATAGGTGGATAATTTATTACTTAGATTACGTTTTAGCTCCCTTACAAGTATTTAATTTTCGATACTTCTGTGTAAGTATGGGTCAACTAAAATTCAACCCTTTTAAATAGTTGTTTTGTTCCACAGACTGTTCATCAGACTGTTATAAGATGTTACTGATCCAACAAGATAGATGAAAGGGGTGATTCACTTTGAAGCCATAACTCTATTGAAATGTAAAATGAGAAAGTCAGTTCATGCGACTATCTTCATACATTATTTGATATTTTAGTGGTATATCAATGTTTTCCTCTACATTCTATAAAAAAAACTCATTGTCCAGCATATGGCTATTAGCGTTTTGCAATACTTCAATGAGGCCTTACGCAACATCGCTTGCTACTCATTAAGTGACTTATATTATATGCACTGTAATTTCAGAAAGAAGCTCATCGAGGGTTTGTTTTTTGAATACGATAACCGACTGGCACCTACAACTACTGAAGGTAAGTTTTAGTCAATGCTACCTTTTGTTTGGGTAACTTTACATCTACCTCAACGTCAATTATGTTAATTGTACATTGTCAGTAACAACTAGTCGTGCATAAACTCATGTGATTGAGTCTTTCAATATTCTGTCACATTTAATTATGTATCCCAAATGTACGATCAATGTATGTAATTGGGACACAATTGTTCATATTTTTACTGAATACAACGTCGTTAAAGAAGGCTCTGCTTTATATTAGAATAGTTTATATGTAACTTATATCTGCCAAATAAACATTGTAACATGCTTTTTTATTACAAATCGTGTGAATATCGACAGGAAAACATGTTTATACATGTACGTGTGCATGTTTTCTCCAAATTTCATTTAAATCCCAGGATATTTTTGAATTGTGAACCAGGGGCTTTAAACTTGCTTAACATAAACAGTCAGACTGATATGCCCAGTGTTTGTTTCATGTAGTGATAACCGTCTAATGACCCCAGGATATTATTTTGGACATTTGCAAGATCTTATATTACGTTTTTATGAGACCTTTGTCTGATGAGCTCATTGTTGTCCAAATTCATGAAATATTATTAACAAATAACGTTTCCTGTCCGTACTCCAGATTTAGATCACGTTCCAATGATTTTGTCTGATGTCCTATTAGTTGATGAATTTTTAACCAGGGACATGTAGAAATCGTACCATCTAACCCCATTATTGTAATTACTTATGATGCGTCATTAGTTTAACATAATTTCTGGAAACAACGCTCTCTTTTAATCATTTTATGGTCGGATATCATAGTAAAAGATTTACAGTACAGCGGTAGTAATATAAGGGATCACTTCATGATATCCTCGGGCTATCCAGTCGTACTATCAATAATTTGATACATTTATCCCCCGCCGGTGAACAGTAGTATTAATATGCCCTTCGTCCGTACGTGCGTCTGTCTTCCGTGAATTAGTCCGTCCCAATTTCTTCCGAAGCAAGCTCCAAAGTTCATGCCCGATTTCTTAAACTTTCATAAACTAAGGCACATTGGGAGGACGTAGTGTTTAAACAATATACCTTGCCATTAGACATTTTATCAGATCTATAAAATGAAAATATTTGTCCGGAGCATATAAAGTACTTGGGGATTTTCTTAAACTTAATACATGACATAGCACATTGGTAGGAACTGCTATGATAAAAACAATAACTCTATTTTGCCTACTTTTAAAGTTATCCCCATTATCGTTTCAACACTGTCGTTTTGCCGAGAGCAAACGGCCAAAGGGACTTGGGGGGATTTACTTAAATTAATACATGTCTTAGCACATTGCTAGGAAGTGCAGTGTGCAAGAAAATATACGTCTGCCTACTTTAAGGTTATGTCCTTTTATCAGATTTCTTGTCCGAAGCATACACTTCAAAAGTACTTGAGGGTTTTTCTTCATATATGTTAACGGACATAGCACATTGTACAAAGTGCTCTGCACAACAATAAGCTCTACTTGCCTACTTTTAGAGTTGTTCCCTTTATCAGCTTTAAAAGTTTTGTCCGGACATGAATCCAAAAGTGCTGAGGGATTTACGTAAATTAATCCTCATAGATATTGGTAGGAAGTGCAGTGTGCAATTACAATAACTCTAGGCTACTTATAAATTACCCTTTACAGTTGACTTGTCCGGAGCTTAAGCTCCAAAAGTACTTGAGGGATTTCTTAAACTAATACACTACTGCTCTTGTTAGTAAGTGCACATTTCATAACAACTCTACCTTGCACTGCTTTTTCTTAATATAAACTTAACATTTACTTGTCGGAGCATATAAAAGTATTGGGGCTACTTAAACTTAATACTTGAAATAGCACATTCAGCATTGCAGAACAATAACTTTACCTTGCCAACTAGACTTATTCCCCTTTATCATATTTACTTTAAAAGTTTTGTCAAGAATAATCAAAATTACTTCGAGTTCTAAAACTTAATATTTGCCATAGCCTTGGTAAAGGAAGTGCGGGTAATTAACAATAGTACCCTACTTGCCTATAAGTATATTCGGCCTTTATCAAAATTACTTTAAAAGTTTGGTCCAGCATAACTCCAAAAGAACTTGATGACGATTTTCTTAAACTTTTTTTGATATAGTTCTTGTTAGGAAGATTAATTTAATGAACAAATAGACCAATCTACCTTGACTTTAGTCCAAATAGAAAAAATCTTACCTATATTGATAATGAACATTAATATAATTTTGCAATTCTCTTCATTCCCTTAACTTTTCCACTTACTTTAAAACTGTACTCAGTATGTCCTTAATTTTACGGCTTTCAATATAATTTCTACTCTTACCAATTTAAATGTACGAAAGTATTAACCAATTCAGGTAACTTTTTCCTGGCGGGGGATAACCATGTGTAACATGGCTCTTGTTGAACATTAAAATCTAAATCTAGCAAATCGTCTGTATTAAGGTCATGTATTTTTAATAACATCTCTAACATACGACACCAAATTTATATATATGTTAAAGGGTATAATAATTACAAACCTCACAAAAATTTTCATTGTTTGTGTGAGCTAAAAGATTTTCTAATGAATTCAAGTGCTAAAACTATAGTAATATTCCTGAATTTTGCAATTCTTTCACAAATATAGAATATAAGCGTTACATTAATAGGCTATTATATTGATATACTTGTCTGTAGGTAAATAACATTTAACAATTACACTGCTTTTTCTTAATGATAAACTAAGTCTTTCTTGAGTTATGGGCAATAAGGATAGGGAAATCAAATTTTCACAATTTCTCCTAGTGAAGCAATCTTATCTTAGCAATTAAGTCGTTATGTCAACTTTATAAATTATTTTAAATAGAATCAGTTATGCCCTCCTTTACAAGAACTCCGATAATTTAATACAGTACCCTATGCAGTATATGCGGCCAATTTGCCAATTATAAACCTTTAATTTTGTGCTTTGTTTCATTTGTGTCTGTGGTAACAATTAACTCTTGTAGCTTGTAAATGTATTTGTTTACGATCAACTTTGCAGGTGGTCCTACAAATGTTACTGTGCAAATCTACATAACCAGTATTGATACAATAAGTGAAACAAACATGGTAAGTGAAACTGTACTAAACATGAACAAAACACTTTCAGATGCTAACCAAAATGTTTCATATTTACCTCGAGTGATTCTGCTAATGAGCTGTATTACGTAAATTGAATGTCAATGTATGCAATAGGCAACACTGCAATTGAAATTGTATATTTTGTTGGATGTTGAAGAAACCATTATCTTTAACCTGTTATATGTGTGGTCGTTAACAGATTTAACTGTTTGTAGATGGTTATACTGAACATAATTTAAAACCTAACTGAAACTGTCAATAAAATTAATGTTCTCTTAATAAGAACACAAATCTGATGTCTCCTTTTAGTTTATGAGCGCCGATTGTTCGTCGTGAGTTTAATTCCCTCTCAAATTGCCTTGACGGATGTGTTACTTTTTGTAAAACTATGAAAATCACCCTTGCACGTTTTTTATGAGAATTAATGAAAAGTGTGTGCAATAGTAACCTAAAGCAAAACAAAGGTTCTTTATTAACAAGAATAAGTTCAAATGAAAAAGGGAGATCATTTTATTTTCAATCAATTGAACAGTTATGGAGTGAAATCCTGGTCAAGTATAATTTCTTATAACGAAGGGAGGTAGTGTAAAAATTGTGAAAGGAAGAGTTAAAGTTCTTAATCACTGCATTTTCTGTCAATGTCCTCTACCGCTGTTTGAATTATAAAGTCAATCTCTTTAATTCTTGTTCAGATATGCTACGGAAAAAATATTTTCAGATAGAACTGAAAAAGGGATATAACTTTTTAGAAGGCGTGGAAGAGTTTTGGTCACTACACTTTCTCTCATAATATCCTCAATCTTTTTGTGCAGTTTGAGAAAAATTTCATTCTGTACTTTTTGGGTTATTCTCCGTGCAAGAATGTTAAAGAATGGGAGTCTGAGATAATTCCAATACCAAGCTTGTAATTCGCAATTATTTCGATTTCCTTTACCGTTGGTTGAAGGTATTACAACATACCTTTCAAAGTAAAGCTCAATACAAGCTAACGGTACGCACAGACGGGGTGGACGGCCGCCGTCCTTCTCCTGTCGGGACGCATAAAGTCATATGTTTTATTGGTTACCATTTGTAATGCTACCGCATTAAAAATGTAGACATGTATTTCGTACACAATTAAAAAAATGCAAATAAAGTTCTCCCAAGACACAGAAAGTCAGACTGCGAAACAAACCAGCGGGAATAATAGTTCTTAAGCAATCCCTAACTGTAGTGTAAAATGGAAGGAGGTTCGTCAAAAAGCACGATTGTAAGAATATACATTAGATAGTTAACAATAAAACTATTTTAAAGTATCGGCCAATTTTTGTATTTTTTAACAATGATCCATATTTATTCCCTTACCAAAAGTGTTCGAAAAGATGTTGCTTCGCCAAAACCGTCGTCGGTTGCAGTGCGGCAATTATTTTCTTTAGTTAATTAGTTTCATTTCTTCTTCATCTCTAGATATTCTCGAGTGAAAGAATATCGTTGATCGTTATACTCCATATAATACGGTTGATTCGAAACATTTTTTTGCAGTACATTGCACCAATCTCTGACTAAACTTCTGTTTTGTAGGACTTTTCACTGAG
Source organism: Saxidomus purpurata (assembly GCA_022818135.1). Taxonomy (NCBI): domain Eukaryota; kingdom Metazoa; phylum Mollusca; class Bivalvia; order Venerida; family Veneridae; genus Saxidomus; species Saxidomus purpurata. The sequence goes on from JAFMSR010000008.1 coordinate 27,024,494, forward strand.
CATGTTCCTGCGCCAGAGCTGGATTGATTCACGACTGACGTATACATCCGTAGAAGGTAAATTATCTAGTTATAGAAACATGAGAAAATATATATGGCTTTATGATATCGATCAAAATGTAAAATCTTTGTTATGCATCGTTTATGAAGTGATTTATCCTTTCTTTATCAATGAAGATCATAGTTGAGTAAGCTTATACTAACCTAAGTTAAATAGTAACTGAAGATGATACATACAGTGTGGTAGTTCGTACCAATAAGAAAACAACAGTTTCCTCACAAAGTCACCTGATATGTCAGATATGAATGCACTGCAGGTAGTAGTTCAAAACAAATAATTGACAAATAATATTTAGTTTGCCTGATTTTGCTTGTGCTTATTGTATATTTTACTTTGTGGTTTTATTTTGGTGCTGTAAAATTTCACTGATGAAACATCAGCGACGGTATATATGTGTAGAAAAGTATAAGGCTGAAAAAATAGTTCTAACAAATTTAGGAATAATTATTTGCTGCAGAACTAAGACTGGGCCTATAACTGCTAAAGTTTTCTCTCTGAAAAAACAAAACAAAAACAAAACAGATCTGTTGTTTAAAATGAGTTAACTAATCCGTATTAACTGGGTTTAAAGCTGCTCGCTCTAATATTTTGGTAAATAAATTAAGTTCTTCAAACCGCATTTAAATAACGTATTTTGGAACTAGAACATATAGTCATATAAAAAGGCTCCAGTATAAATTCATGTTACGTTTATCTCTACATTTCAAATTAGACGCTACCAAATTCAAAAGCGTTGCTAACGCTTTTGAAATTCCAATATAAACATATCGTGTAGCGGTGCCGTGCAACCAACATTTTCAATCGATTTCTGCAAATTTCTTTCTAGATTTTTGCTTATATTTTGATTCTAGCCTTTAATTTTATATTTATGAATAAGTATGTCAATTTAAAATAATAAAAAAAATCAACGGTAACGGAGAGCGAGCAGCTTTAAGCGAAATGTCTGTTTTGTCAATTCTGCAGGTTTACCACATACCTAGGCTTGAGTGAGCATATTCATGTTAAAATAGATAAAATAGATGGAATGCCTTTTAATAATAAATTAATAATTGCTTATAAAGTGTTTCGCAAAATTGATCATAAATTTAAGAATTATTGTTGATGTGAATAATGCAAACATTGTAGGTGGGTTGCATTATTTAGATTAGACAACTGTGTTTATTTGCTTTAGCTATGGTTCAACTTCTTTTAATATGCAGAACCATTTTACAAATTCACTTAGCTATAATATTATAGTATACTAAAATAAGTCAGCATGTTGCCATGATATTCTAAATCATAAACACAAAATTTATTAATTATGACACTATAATAAGTCTGTAATACCCGTTATAAGACTACATGTAATTCATTCATGCATGATAATATAGTTAGCTTATTATGATCAGTAAGCTACTGCTGAATTTGATGTTATCTTGAAAGAACAAAACGAATAAAAGACGAAATCCTTACTTCCCATCTTTTGTAAGTATTAACAAATGAATGCTTATAAACGATCTTTACCATATGTTCTTTGATGATTAGCGTAACACGGTATATTAATACTTGGCCCGCATCATAGCACAGTATAACTGTGTCTCATATCGACATTTCATAGAATGTTGTTAGTGATTAACATTAACCGAAATATGATGGAAGAGTCAGATACAATGTAACATCTTGAGTAACGTGCACATATAGCTATTTAATTGCTTGTTTTTGTATCATAGTAATACGGATTCAGTGACAGCAGTTTATAAATGATACCACGATAAACCATACATACCTTCATAACTGGCTCATTCATTGATATACATAATAAATTACTTCCTGGAGAGGACTACATGTACTGAGCTGCACGTGATATATAATATAGGTTTTTCCGAACGTATAAATGATATCGTATTTACGTGCCTCGTTTTATTTCATTTACTTAATTTCATTGTCATCAATTCACTTATGTTTTTAACCATGTAACAATACAGGACGATATAGAATTATGGAACAACTCAGCTGTTGGGACACTCCCTACAACTAGCAGATTACATTCGACATAAATAACATAAATAATATGTTAAGTGAACGTAAAATGATAATAAATACAACTTTAAAGATTAACATTATGTAGAAAATTTATTTATTTTAGCACAAATTATCAGCGTATATATTTCAAAACGCTGATTTGGAACGTATAGCTTTAAACTTTTAAAATATTGTAACTTGCAAAATATTCTATTGCTTTTAGACACCAGTTGTACAGCGAGTGTCTCTTTAAGATTGCAAACTGCATTGATTTTAAATGTTTATTTTATTTGCTTCAATCTACTGACATGGAGTGCAAGAATGATAAATACACACCTGTTTATTTTTATAATATAGTACAATATAACATAATGACTAGACAGTTACCTGTGCAATTGTTTCAAAACATACGTATCGATGTAACGTACTCTGATTTCCAATAAGTACCTCATCATGTTTCATTGTGTCATTATTACTTTCAAATTGGTACATTTTGTTTATACTTTATTCATTATACCTCCTGCTTTGTTGCAGATAAATAGTTTGGCTGTCGCTGATCAATAAAGTTACCTTGGATGAACAACTGAAAAGAAATAAACTTTCGTCCTAGGTATAAAACACATAATAATACGCGGTATTTCCATCAGAAAAAAATAAAGAGAAATAAATCTGCTTTCTTTGACTAGAAGCCATACAGTTCAGTTTAATTCAAATTATTGGTCGAATTCAAGATATTTCTCAAATACCATTTGTTTACCATTCCACGGATTCCCATACTCTAATCCCTGCGTAATGTAGAAATATTCAGTGTTTCTAGACATACCGTGTTTCTAACGTCGATGTAAATTAACTGACACATGTTTTAGTGATAGAAAGCCCGATACAGATAGTAGCTGCAGATGTGTGTATGTTATCAAAGCGGACTTTTTGGCAGGTATCAAAGTGGACACAGTACGTTTTATATGAAGTATGCAAAAACGTTAGAACATTAAGTGTGAAAGTTTTCAATACATCTGTATTATTATAAGTAGTCCACTTATGACAAGAGGGTATTTCTGTGTTCTAGTTAAGATCCAATAATCTTTCTGTGATAGAAAAACATTAAGCAGTACATTCATGATCGTTTCATCATTAAATGCGTTTTATCCTATTCATGCCGTACATAGAAGGCACTTTCTTAACATATAAATAAAAATCACATGATTTCCCTATCATTTTCTACTGGTCGTCAATAATGCCAAAGCCACCTAAAGACAAAACACAAAGTTGAGCAAAATTAAATATCTAAACATGCTCATGACTAACAAAGTTCGGCACAATTTGTATCAGCATTTCTTCCCGATCATCAATTTTTTAACAAGGTTGATTACATTTTTATATTTCATGAGTTTAGGAAGCATGTAATGGCTTTTCTATACCTGTTTTTTAAATTAATTTTATGTTAAAGCTGCTCGCTCTCAGTTGCCGTTGAAAAAAGATAATTTTCAAAAATGAAATACCAATACACAAATATAAAACTAAAGGCTAGAATCAACAATAGAAGTAAAAATCTAGGTAGGAATTTGCTCAAATCGAGTAACAATGCTGGTTTTACGGCACCGTCACACTAAATGTTAAAGCGTTTGTAACGCTTTACTATTTGGTAGCGTGTTACTTGGAATCTACAGTATATCTGATATACATTACAGGAATTTATACTGGAACCTTTTTATATAACTATATGTTCTAAAATATGTTATTTTCATACAGTTTGAAGAACTTTATGTTTTACCAAAATCTGAGAGCGAGCAGCTTTAATAGAATTTGCTACGGCATTGATATTTAACTAAAATTGATACCAGACACTATTCCTTAAATTATGGAAGCAAAGTATAAGAGACAATGAAATGTTGGAATCACTGGGTTTAGTTCCACATTTGAAGTCGTAAGACTTGTACAAACATTAAAAATTGGCAAGAAAGTATGATAACGCGTATGTATAAGTTACATTTTTGTTGTCATCAGAATGCTCCTTTTTAAAAAATAGGTTTCAAATACGTTTCCAAAGATCAAAGATTTACATACTTTCTAAACAGACACATTAGAAAATATGTTGGATACAAAAGCATGGTGGATGTCTTACCGATCGATTAGTCTTACAACTAAGAGTTAAAATACATTTAACATGCACGTTCTCAATTTGTTTCTAAAAGACCAGTTAGAATAACCATTCAGTTTATGCTGCTAGGATGATTGGCGAAAATCTCGATTTTGAAAGTAGTATTACATAGATCTTCTCAAAAGTGTTAACGTTGAACTTCTTGATTCTATACCTTCTTTACATTGTAAGTGAATCATATACCCCTAAAACTTGTTAATGTAATCTTGATAATAAGTGCAACAGTTATTCTTCTACAAGAGAATGCCTTAATATGTGGTTTGTCCAAACTGAAACTTTCTTGACTTTTGTAAATATTTAATTCCGCCATAATTCATTCTACAAATAACAATCAATCCCAATATTTGTTGTGTGATACAATATTAAGTAACAAAAGCGAAAGCAAATCATGTGGAAGATGTAGTTTCTCGGATTGGTTGTTGTATCAAGGTGATCAACTTCACAACAATTAACACATGGTCTTGGAAAATATCCTACACCTAATTGATTCATTGTTTTTTTATAACCCTACTATAATTATGTAAGCATTCCAGAGGAAGTTATTGCTGGAAGTGTCAGAAAGTTTTTGCAAGGTAGGATGTTCAAAGAGTCATTATTTCGATGTTTCGTCTACATTATAGTTGTTGTGTTTGAAAATAGTTTCTGCCAACACGTTTGCTCTGCACATTATTAAGAAAAAAAATTTCGCCAGACTCTTGTCTTAAATATGCAATGTGAAACAGAGATCTGTCTTTATTCACACTTTGTTCCAAACAAGTAAAATTCTGTCAAAAGTAGGGTTATAGCTATTCTTTTCTGAGGTCTCTAGTTATATGAAAGGAACAAATAACTGTTAAAAGTTTGCACTTTGCAAAGGGGCTACATGTATTAAGCAGTCATGCTACATATGTTGTTATTTTTGTTATAACTCAAGAAGCTAATTTGAACTCTTCCCTGCAGATGAAGCAAATCATTGAGGATATGTTACCACTGCATCATTATCAGACTGAACATTTGTATCCGTACTGTTTTCTATTCGGTAAATAAATTTCCAGTGAGGTCTAGGTGTAACGGAACTTCTTGAAAGTAAAGATTGAGAAAATCATGTTAACAATCTAGCTGAATGAGGGCTACTTGTCTACGACAAAAACTTGTTAAAATCGCTGATTTGATTTGATGACTGTTAGGCATGAACAAGTATGTATGCATTTCAGGCATGAACACACTAGAGCTGGATACAACCTCAATGTCAAAGGTTTGGATACCTGACCTTTTCATTCCCACAGAGAAGAGTGCTTTGGTACATGACGTCACGGTTCCAAACAAGCTGATGCATGTTTATCCAGATGGGAAAATACAGTACAGTCTTAGGTAACAATACGTACATGTCAAACTAAACAAATAGTATAACGCAAAGTTGATGGAAAAAACGTAAAGTAATATCAAACATACAACCTACATGTACAGTTAATGACGTAATTACTCGTACACCGTGTACTATACACCGTGTTCTAAGCAGTTTTGAAGGTTTGTATAGACTAAATCAAAGACTTTATGTGCAAACATGCATGTACCACCATTTAGTATGAAATTCGCAACATTTTCTGGAACCACACCATTGCTTTGAAATTCTTTTAAATTGGCTAAAGTTCAACTACTAGTAAACAAATATTTATTTTTTGATACAGTAATTAGTGCATACAGTTGTCTCATAGCAACTAACATATCCGCCTTGCAAATTTCCTCGGCATATACTGAAATTTTGAACATATCCACTTTCATATGGTAAGCAATCTAATATGTATCAATAATATAATTCTGCAAACATCGTTATCTTTCATGGATTCAAGAGAATTTCATTAATGTTACGTATCTACCAATATATTCGCCATTAGCTTCAAATTCCTGTTTATAGTGTTTAGAAAAGATGTTATGTTATACACGTTTAGGAAAGTTTTAGATACAAATAAATGATAGTGGATTACAACTACATAATAGCCAATAAATGCTACAAGATTTCTAAATCCATCAAGTATGAACAAAAGTTACAGATATGGATGAAACTATACATCCATAGTTTCCCTTCTGTACATTCTAGAATTTGAAGACGTGCCACATATTTGTGTACACAGAGCATGTTTTTCTCTCGATCATATTCATGAATTTAGAATTACGTTTTATATCCACAATTAAATGCTGCGTTAAGATAGTATATGATACGCAAAAAAAAACACGTGACAAAAGACGTTGGCAAAGGCGGTGGACGCAACAAAATACTTTGGCAAAGGCGGCGGGCGCAACAAAACACTTTGGCAAAGGCGGCGGGAGCAACAAAACACTTTGGCAAAGGCAGCAGGCGCAACAAAACACTTTGGCAAAGGCGGCGTGCAGCCTTTTTCAAAGATTTGTAGCTTGGCAAATTTTAGCCTTACAGCAGACTATAATATCATTTTATAGCCATTATGTACACTTATTTGCTTTGTTTGTAAAACTTTTTGCAAAAGTTAAACCTTTACATAACCTTTACTGGATTAACGAACTATATACCTTTGCAAACTTTCACAAATACGATTTCTCTATCTAAATTGTTTTAATCGTTTGTAGAATTTCTGCCACAATAAAATGCAACTTTGACTTGCGGAAGTTCCCATTGGATTTCCAACATTGTTTTGTGGAAATGGAAAGCTGTAAGTATTACGTTGTACGTGAGTTAGATCATGTTCTAACATATCTGTATTACACCTTAAATCTCCCTAAAACGGGTGCCTAGTATAATAACTTCAAAAGTATAAATACAAAAGGTGTTCTAAATGTATTTAGTATTGTGTTGTCATGCAATATCCATGAGAAATTTTACATCTGAAAACCTTTATCAAATATCTTCACAATGATATATACGCATACACGTATCAGCTGAATATGTCGTTTCAATATAGTTGTTGACCACTGTAAGAGTTGGAAAATGGTTGGAAAACAAGCACAAAATAGTGTGGAAAGTTTGGCTTGCATAAAAAGTTCGCTGTAAGCTCGGTTATTGTGTATATGAGATTTATGTCAAAATGCTCACGCTTATGGGTCAACTTAGCTGTCTTAGTCTCAATTTTGATACATTGTACCGAAGATCATAAACATCGGGTAGTCCGAATTATTCTATATCTATACGAAGTCAGTAAGCGGCAAATGGATTAGTTGTAACGGAAAACGGTCTAAAGTAAATCTAATACCCTTCCGCGATTAATTGAGAGTAACGGAATCGATCTGTACTGGGTATACGTCGATGTACTGAACAACTCCAGCTTCAAGTAGTAGGTCTTTCTGCAATAACATTTTGGCTTTATTCTCATGTTTCAAATTTTGTTCTGATATGATTTGTGTTTCATTTTTATAAGTGCTTTCGTTGTTATATATATTAATAATACAACAGATATCTATGATATCCGTCATGCTGTGTAACTAAATCATGGTTTAAGGTGATAAATAATTGTTTTTCCATCGCATTAATGAAAGGCAAAGGAATCGAGCGTATTACTAATGGACAAGAAGCAATATTACTACTTATGAAATGACATTTTTTGTCTTATCTCTGAAACGGAATAAAAAGATATTTGAGTTGCCAAATTCTTCCCACGAGTTGTAAATCGGGATACAACTGCTTTACAAAACTATGATTCATTTCTAAAGTGCTCGTATAACACTTCCTGGCATATGAAAAACCTGTTCCAAACGATCAACATTTATAGTCTGTTATACATCTAATAGAAAAGTAGACATCAATATGTCCATTAGGCGATGATGACACTAAATAGTTCATATAGTTTCGTCGCCTTTTGATCGTTTTGCATGTTTTAATAGCTACAGAGAGGCATACCTGATTTAAAGCTTATGGATCGTCAGATCTTTATTTACAAAACATATTAGGTTTGTTCAAGGTTCATGCGTGAAAATATGACAAAATACTTTTGGTGTTCACGAGTGAAATTAACGTGATATTACATCGATACCAAACATTGCTATGTTTATTTTATGGTTAAGATTCTACTTTTGTTGAGTTTGTTTCTATGAAATATCGCGGGAAACGTCATCAGAAAACATAGTACAAATGACGTCATTCTAACAACGTCATCGCCGCATGATTTCCAGCATTTACTACGCTCGGTATACTATTCTACGTTAATCCGGGTTGAAGATTGCAATAACAGTGAAAATAAAAATGGTAATCTACTGTTTCAAAATTGTGTGTTATCACTTTTATTTCACTGAGAAAACTCTAGAATTCACTAGAAAACATAAAATAAATCATTTTACATGCATTACGTTTAAGCCAACACATATCATACAGTATATGAGCTGAATCTTTAAATTAATTATATAATTGTAGATGGTTATACAACAGATACTCTCAGATTTGAATGGCATGAAAAGTCTATCAGCACGTATAAGGAAATGCAGATTCCACAGTTCTATCTGGATGATCTCACAACGGAACAGTGTGACAAGACCTATTATGGAGGTGTTCTGTCGTTTCTGCCTTTCCGTATCTCTTACCATATTAGCATCTGAGCTTATTTAATATTCTATGAGGCACGGTAAAACGTTAACAAATATTTACGCAATTGAGATTAATTTACAGTAGTTATCAAACTAGAAATTCAGATACATTACTTGTGTAGTAAGTATTCATATATTCATCTTCACATGCTTTTATGAGTGTTGATTAAAATTCATAATGTATTCAGAGTAAAGGCACCATGGCTGTTTGTGTCACGTAACAGGAAGGATGCTTTTTGTCGACAAAAGGCCACTTTAATAATCTAGTTAGTTTTAGTCTTTTCAGTTACGAGATCAGTGATAATAAAAATGAAATAATCATATGACGAGAAGTTTAATGGATGAATATATAAAAATCTGTAACTGTACACTCACGCATAAATGTCGCAAACATACACTGTATATGGCTATATACATAAACACATAGCTTTTCTTACTCGAGTAGTGTTACATACACGTGTTGAATATGAAACATCAACCTTACAATTAGAATGAACCATGTTATCTTGCTTTGATATATAATGTTCAGGTTAAATGGGTGGGATGTGCCCTTTAATACTTTTCTGTCTTCAACTACCTTTCAAAAGACTTTACGTTATTGTAAACATATGTCATAATTGTTGTACCTCTTGATGTTATAATGCTTCTATTTCCACAAAAACACATGTGTTCCGTTTGATTATTTTTCAATAATCTCTAGGCTCTAAGGTGCATCATAGTGACTAAGTGACTATAGTTTGAAAGTTATACGCTTCCTCTTATCAGCATATGTTTGTGACGTTGCTAGATGCAATATAAATATTAGCACAATAATATATCACTTAATACATAGATTAAGTGAAGTCCTACACTACTTAGTCTAATAATTATATTCTTTGAATATCTACAAAAGAACTGTGAGTTTGTAGGTTTTTTCTTTTGTTGTTCCACTATATACTGACATTTATTAAATAACTTCTATTTTTTGGCATTCATTAAATACCCGACGTAATAAAATGTGAACAAATATCATAAAATTTACAGACAGGGCCAATACCAAAAAATCAGGGCCAATATCACTTATTGGATCGGTCCAATAAAAGATTGCTGACGAATGATTGGCTATTTAGAATTCTGAGCTTTTTAATTGGCTGATGCGTTCAGATGTTTAGTTTTTCGAAAACGAAAATGGCCGCCATCTTGAAATCTGTTGAAATCAGCCTTGAAAATTGAAAATCAACTTTTAATCAATTTCTGCCTGAAAACCCATTTAGAAGGATAGAAAATGCTCCAACTAAGAAATTGAATACCCACATCAATATGTTTATTTAAAAAAAGAATATGTAAGTGGTATTTTTATTTACAGATCTGCATGTAACTGTCTGTTTCTCACGAGTTACTGCCAGTGAAGATGATATTCTATATACAATGAATCATTCTAAGTTTGATTAGTTATTTAATAAAATTGTCATTAAATGAGTGATTTGATACAGGCCCTGTCATTTGTCCTCTGGCACTAGTATTGACCCGAGCTCGTTAATACTGAACATGTTTGACATGTTCTTGTTAGTTAGAAGGACATTATTAGCTAGGATACCTGTATGTTCAGGTCAATAGTTTCAATTGTAGACCCAGTCATGGTTTGCCACATATAAGTCACTCTGAAATAGTATAATGTTCCGTTCATAAAGCATCTGTATTCTAAACGTAATGTATACATATTTTTGTACATGCTACGTTTAAATGCTAATCAGAATACTTAATATACGTATTAGGTTATATGGTGGATATTCCAGGTTGGTGTCTGCTTAAGACATTTAAGTCGCTCAGTTTTATCTACATATATCGTATACTGAGGCTTTCTGCTTCTGTTTCTTTTTTTCAGTCGGCTACAGTTGTGTAAGGTTTGATTTCTACATGCAACGAAGCATGGGTTATTACATCACTCAGGTTTTCATTCCAAGCTACCTGATCGTGTTTCTGTCCTGGGTGTCCTTCTGGCTTGATATAGACGCTGTACCAGCTCGAATATCTCTAGGTCTACTCACCGTTCTCACCATGACAACACAGAGTGCTGGAGCCAGAAATAATCTCCCTAAAGTATCTTACCTCAAAGGTATCATAAAACACACGTAAACTCTTTGACGGTTTGTATATTAGAAGTATCACCCTACCTAAATAGCATTAGAATTCAGCATTCCAGTTCTCTTGTTACCTTTTCGAAAACAATGGGAAAATTGTCAATTGTTTGTCAAGGGATTGTTGTCCCGTAACATGTCTATACAAGACTACTTTCTAATAATGCCAGTATAACAAGCTCATATAAAGAGACGTGCAAAACTAGATTCCTTTCAATCATTTCTTGACGACAGTTTGTTTTAAAAGCATTTCGAGCGTTCGTTCTGACTTTATCGTTAGTAGGATAATCTTAAGTTTATAGGACAGAAATAATAGTAAGTAATTGTTGATTGTTTCACGAAATGCTCAGAGACTGTTCAACACAAATTATGTTGGTAATAGTTTAAATAGTTTTGTTAGGTACAAACCTTATAAACCGGTTACATTTTGATGTTATGAAATTGTTAAATAAATGTGAATTGTTCACGAATGCTACAAAATAGGTCAACGCAGATTATGCTGATATTAGTTATAATAGAAAATTGTGTCAGCGCTTTCATGATTTCCTCAATAATTTAATGTATGTGTTGCTGGAGTTAGTACAAATTCTAAGCAAGCAAGTGTAAAACAAGTGCTCGGACCTTTAAGCTTTATTTTGTTCTAATAACTTTTAGATTATTGCATGATCTAATATGTATTAACACATTTTATTATTTTCCTGTGCTATGAAAGCAATACATGTTAATATTATTGAACAATTACTTTCTTATTTGGCATGTAAACCCTATCTTTATTTGATTCTTTCGATATGTTAAAACACACAGCTACTTCACCAGGACAGCATGCTTTAATAGTTTGCATTTAAAAGAGTTGGCACCAATTAAGTTAATCTAACTTTCCTTTTCCTCAGTTGTGCTTTCAGTACATCCCTATGAAAACTGGACGTTATTTTCTGTACATTTTCAGGTATAAGACAGGTTATAAATCTTACGTGTAAGGGTACGTGTACCGGTATGTATTGATTTCGTGAGGAGGAAGTTTGCTAATACATCATTCTGGTAAAATTGTCCTTACGCGAATATTGTCGTGTTATGAAAATACAATGTATGTATCATTTAGTCATTTAAGATGGAGCACAAGAACCAACCATTGCAATTACAGAGTTACCCTTGTTACTTGTTAAGAGTAAGTACTATTAATATAAATCTATCTGGAGTATTTACTGAGTTATTACCCTTTGTTACTTTTTCACCTTCTAACTTGAAAACTACTAGTTGGACGTACAACCTCATAAATGGTCATGTAATTTAGCGAAGTGCAGTGCACAGGAACCATAACCCACAAGAGTTATTCGACCCTTTTACTTCCTTTTCTGGTTGGTATTCAGTACAACTCATAAATTGTCAAGCAAGGAGAACTGCAGTGCAGTACTATAACTCCATCTTGACTAATACAGGGTGCCCTCTTCCCGTCTGGAGCATTTTGATTACTAAACGTTGGAATTCAATACAACTTCATTTAATGGTCAAGCACAAAAAAAAAAAAAACCAAGAACAAATCTATTTTTTTTGCAAGGTTTATGTTACGATGAACTTATCAGCAATCCTTTTGGGGTATTTATCACATTTAGTGATAGCTCTAGTTTTGAAAACATGTATAAAGCAACTGACTTATTTGTTTACCAGCTAATAGAAATGCAACCTTGAAGAAAGGTAGATTGTTTATTTTATTTCAAACACATCACTTTTTCTCTCTTTCCAGTGAATAAATTGCTGCAACGATTCAAATCTTTTTGTTGATTATTATTTTTTAAAGAGAATAAAACAATACTTATGGTCGCTTTATATGACTTTAACACAGTTTAGATAGGTACATTTTGTATATGTAGACCGCAACTATCACAATTTCTTCATCATTCTTTCCCAATTTTTACACAACATATCTACGTCATATTCAAGATGAAAACATTTTCTGAATGTTTTTGAACAAAAAGACTAAATGCAAAAGTCATTATAACTGTATGTAAAAAGATGTATATGGTAATAACACTTTAAACCGTACGTGCGAGTTATTTCATTATTATAATGAGCTAATTAATTTTGAAATTCTCTTCTGTAGCTCTTTTTTTAATTTTAAAAAACGTTTATCTAATCTTTATAAATTGTAGGAAGATTAACAGACCATACAGAATTCGTGAATAAGAAGTAGAAAAACTGTAACCCTTTCGTTATGCATTTTGCAGTGCACTCCTTTAAATATTTAAAAAATAATTAATACAAAAAGTTGAAGTTTCTAAGAAATGATTTCATTTTATTTCAGATGGGCAAGCAAGTAGGAATTCAAGTTACTTGTATTTATTTTTAAGCATAACTACAGTACTGTTTAGACTAGTACACGTACCCTTTCTACAAATTTCCCTGTAAACGGAGTAAGCTTCTTTTTTTTTCTTTTCAGCTATAGACGTATGGATGGCTGTTTGTCTGTTATTTGTATTTCTTGCCTTGGTCCAGTTTGCGTATGTAAATGTGCTTTCACGTGTTGAAAAGCGACGGAAAACCACTACTATAGGCAGTTTTGCTGTCGGAACGATGATGGCAGGAGTTGCCGCAAAGAGACTGAATGCTAGTGCTCAGGTGGAGCCAGAAAAAGCAAGCGTTGAAGAACAGAAAGAAACTTCAAAAGAAAAAGTAACTTTTTATAACGTTTTGTTTATACTTCAACGAAAATCGTATAATTATTAGATCGTTCTTAAAATATATAGAGTAATTTCAAGTTGAATATCATTCGGTGCCATACTTATTTCACTCTTTACCTTCCAAGCAAGAGAACAATTGTATTAAACGAAAATGAATTACAATGTACTGTGTATAAGTAATGTTATTATAGTGATAAACTAGTTTGGTCCCTTCTACTAACTCTTTCTCGACTTGGATGTTCCAAACGTACATGTATGGTGAAATCCACCTGCAGATAACGCAATTATACGTTTCGATCATATCCATATTTTCGTTGTGAGTCGTATGTCATTGTATACATGTGAAATTCATTATAGCTTTTTATTTTAATGTATTCCTAGTTTGTTAATCAAAGCTGTTAGGTTTCATACAATGTACATGCAATTAAATTGTAACAAGACAGACATTTTATCATTTAAGCTAAAACCTCTAATTTAAATGTATGTCAATCTTGCGAAGTGTGCCGTACAAGCTTATGGTCTGAAATTCATACTTCTGTTTTCTCAATGAAGATTAATGTTTAACGATATGTTTACTTTTATTTCAGTCTAAATTTATGAGGAACTTGAAGAAGCTGAATCTACAGAAAATTGTAAATGCGGACAGAGAAAAGGCCCGGAACGTAGATCGTATTTCACGTGTTCTATTTCCTATATTGTTTCTGGTATTCAATATTGTGTACTGGTTTACATACATCTTCTGGGAGCCACAGAGTTTATAGTAATAAAACATTTGACAATATACATAAACGTTGAAGGATACTTTTTTAGACTTTGTTTGACTACAAACTTAGAAACGAATTATGTGCAAGCACGACGAAGCATTATTCGTCACTAGCAATTTCCTAATATGTAAACCCATAAAATAGTGCATCATTATGATCTTTGTTGTATGGAGGGCATGGTGTACATTGTAATAGTTTGCCCCTTTATGCATGTAAGTTAAAAATATGTCGTCTTAGTTATATTGATACAAACACAATTAACATTTCACCTGGCAAAGAATTCGTCATTATTATATTTTTAATGTTTCCATTGTTTCAAACCGAGGCATGAGATGTCCATAAGTGATACGTTATGTAAACACGTTCCTGTTTAATTCATTTATAGATAAGTTTATTGTACATTTGCATGAATTTAATAAAAGAATATGTAAAGTAAGATGTATACTGTGTATCATAATAAACCTTCAAGCAAAAAAATTATTGTGTTTTGCAATTCAACTTTACATGATTTTGCCGAATATATGAACACACTATTAACTCGCATTGAATAAAACGGTGTTTTTGAATCAAAGAAACCTATTCGTTTCGACTTTTGGTGTTCCGATGTTTTCTCGGAGCGTATAAATTTTGTAAAATTACACCATGTAAAAACATTTTCAAATTTTTAAATGTAAAATAAACACGCCTATGCGATCGGACTGAACACGTAATTGGCCACAACATATGTTACATTTTTTGTAACCAAGTCGAAAACACATAGCAACGGCTTCCACGAAAAAGCAATTAAAAGCGAAGCAAACATACCCGTTATGTACTTAAGGCAGGTAATGAATCCTCAATGATATGTTGAGAAACAACCCAAAATTAATGATTGTCAAGTTTCTCTACATTTTTCTTAAATCACAGGTATATTATTTTTCAGTAGAAGTAACTCTCTTCGGTCGATTGTTTTCATACTGACAAAATGTCGTATTGTGAAAGTCTGCTTAAAGTCCCATTTGATGCTAATAAGTATATCATAAATTTGACATAATAGCATACTGTATAGACTAAAATGTTGTCTATATACGTATTGCATATATTTGTTACGCTTCTAAAAAGGCGTTGTCAGATTCTTCTTATTTTTAGCAATATCATTGAAAAAACATACTGCGCTATTTTTATTGCATGCACTTTCGATTTAAGAAGTAACAGTAGGAATGGTTGTTATAAAATGACGCTAAACTTCACTGGCAAGACATCTTTCTTGGTAATAAAAGAGCTACGAGTAGTATTACATCCAAATTGCAAATAAAACTGAGAAAACTGATACAAAAAACACCCTTTAAATGTCAACAGTTAATTTCAGTTCTGAAATCAACTTTACAGTGTTGAAAGAAATAAATTAGGCAGTCTTGAATAAACAGTGCGACTTTGTCGTATTTGGGGTCAGATAGGATGCTTAAAAAGAAAAAAGGAAGTTATGTAATGTTTAGAAGATTTTTCTCAATGCGACAAAACAGTAACAGGATAACAAAGCTTGACAGTGTGGGCATATTATAGAATACATTTTATGTATCGGGGCAAACTTCAGGGAACGTCTGTGGTAAAACTTTGCAGTCGATATTTTTCCACAGATTTTCCCTTGATTTTGCCATAGAACATATTAATAAGTCTATGCCCATTAACACCTCGTTTCATATCCTATACTTATAAGTTACCGTGTTCATATTCAGTGAATTTGATCCAGTTTTCATAGATCTTATAAACATTCAGTGAATTTTGCTTTGAAGCCTACTTTACAACAACTACATGTAATATATCAGATAATTACTAGTTACAATGTAAAATACATGTATACTACATTTATTTATTAGCCACCAATTACGAGGCAAACGTCAGACTTCTTGTAGTGTTTGCTGCCTTCCTTTAGTACTCTGATAAAAACACATACACATGGATGTTAGAGCTACTTCTTTTGACATTTCATTCTCACACTTTAGGCAGTTACTTTTATGCTGCTAGAATGACAGATAGAATTCTGAAGGAAACTTTTAACGATCTTTTCGTCTTGATATATACTAGTTTATTTCATGAAAAATTTAGTAACAGTTTATATGAAATACTTCGTAAGCTTTCTAGCATTCATGCCTGCTTGTAGATGTTTTCTTCTTGATAAATTTTATGAAGAATGAAGTTACAGTTTATTTTCTAACATTCCTCCTGGCTTGCAGTTAATGTACAATTAAACAAGTGGCTTCGGCATTGTCTAAACCTGTACCCACTTCCTTCCACATAGTTAAGCTAGAGAGAACAAAGGCACGAAACCACAATTATACTTGTTGTATGATAATATCCAATGATGATTGTGTACAAGCGATGAAAATTCATGAAACGGAAAGGCGTTTCTGTGTCTGGTTTTTCTAGATGATCACCTTTGGAGAACATTACACGCTACTGAAGCAACACCTGTAACTAATAACGACGATCTACATGTTATGTAATTATATAAACATACCATAGATTGTTGAAAGTGTTAGAGGAATGTAGGTAGGTAGGAAGTTCAAAGAATCTATATAGCGATATGTTTCATTTTTTGTGTTCAAATGACCGCCACTGATCTGAACTGAGAGCATAAAATCTAGAGCAAGAACTTATAAAACACATAAAATTTGGGTTTGAAAAAAGAGCAACAACTTGATTCCGAGCGAAAACGTAGGTTTTCATTTTCACAAAACCTTGGTTCTCGTGTTGAAAACAAATATGCACATCGTGTGCTATACGCCACAGTCTATTCAAGAATTTATACTTACACACGTGTTAATACACAGCAGCAGTGGTTTGTTCACATAATTTATGAATATGATCAGAAAACATGTTAACAAAATAAGCTGAGTAGCATATTCATGTTAATCCAGATCGGAAATCCAGTGCATACAGTCATCAAAGGGACACTCCCTACATCTAACAAATTTTATTCTATAGACCAACATGATGTGTTCAAGTAAAAACAATTTTTAAAAACAACATACAACAACAAATTCCAAAAACACTTTTATATAAGATGATAACTGAAATGTACAGCTAAACTTGTTGGTTAAGTAATATGAGTGGTAAATAATCTATTATTAGTGCGTTTGCAGTTTGACACCGGTTTAGGTGAATGCCTCTTTTAATGGTGCGTTATCTATAATTTGGAATCATGATGTTTGTGCGTCTTTGAAAGATCCTTCAAACACCGTCCGAACCTACGAATTGAATCGTATGATATCTGATAAAAAGATGGATATGATAATAAAAACAAAACATGGCGGGTAATACTATGATTATTATGGTTTCGACGACTAAATGAATGCAATGTCTAAAACACTGTTTTCGTTAAGACATAAAATGTATATGAATAAGAGACGTACATTAAATAATATAGAAAAAGGCATCAAAGACGCTGCAAAATGGCTTTGAATGAACAGCAGGAACTACATATTAGATAGTATGGCGTGAGAATGCTACTCTGAACTATTGCTTCCTAAAATCACATCCTTTCCTTACTGTATACCAACATATCTTGCGGCAGTAGGCCAGCAGTATTTATGCAAAACAATAATACATTTTTATATACGAAATAATTCACATACTGTGACCCCTTTACTATTTGTTCGAAACATAAACTTTCACTTCATTAATGCGTCCAAGTATTAGGGTTACACTATAAACGTACAGTAACAACACAGTTAGTCTTTTAATCCCCCAAAGTATCGCAATATATATGATCAATAAAGCTCAAAACTGTTTAACCTCAAGAAGGTAAAACAAATAAAACCAAAATGCGAAGCACCGATTCCACTCTGATAAATTCTGTCTTTATACTTCTCTTTATATAATAGTAACAAATGGTGAACTTTTACCGTGTATGATAAATTTCCATATATTTACACCTTATCTTAATTTAAAATTATCATTATCCTTATTAGTTTGAAAGGAATGAAGATTTTGACGAATACTTGCAGAAAAAACATTAAAACAGTGGTTTTAAAGCTGAAAAATATAAGAAAAAAACCGAAGTAAAATTTAAAGAAAAAAATGGGTTCGAACTGGAACTTCACTTGTAACATATTGTTGTACATTATACAGGATTTCGGGAATGTCATTCTGTGCGCTGACTGGCTGCAGAGGTATCGAAAAACTATAACAACGGTATAAAATCTATGTCATTTGCATGGTAGAAACCAGCTTTTTTCTCCCGAAACTAATTTTATAACAATCTAATTCTATGACAAGATCATTACTTTGTTGTATTGGGTCCCGGAACTAGTATCTAGAGACACAGCGTCATTAGTTGTATCTATATGAGTGTATCTTTATGACCATGTTTTATAAAATGAATTACTGATTGGTAGCTAATGTAGTGGAATTTGCACTATATTTTCCGAGAGTACAATGAGAATTGTTGCGCTGTTTGCTACACGCTCTGTGTCATTTAATATAATATATTCGAACATAGAAAATATAAAAAGGCGATAAATATTGTATGATAAGCTTTTAAAAATGCATGACCGTAAGTCGCAGCTGATCAAGATTTTTTTAATCTTAATACATGTGTCGTCTGGTGTGTGTTTGAAGAATGGAACGATTACGGATCAAAATTTTAGGTGAGTACATAAATCAAGATTATAATCACATCATTTTGAATTAATGCATGAAAAGTTTTTTTTTGTTTTTTTTTTTATAAATTCAGACCTGATCTTTATTAATAGTTTTACGTTCAATCAACGTCTAAAGGATGGTGGTTCCCGATGTTTTACACTTGTAACACAAAAGGTATTATAATTTCAGCACATTCATATGCCGCAAGATACATTTTAAAAGACAAATTTCAATGTTTACCTTTTAACCTTTCGGCCAACCTTCTTGGCAACACACTTTTTGACCTTTCGTACATTTGCAAAAACATCACGTATTTAACCGGGATGACCTTAACTATTCCCTATTGGTCTACTTTGATGTTGTTAAGCTACTGACATGAAATTTGGTATACGAAGTTTTTGTTTTTTGTTGATTTTTTTGTTGGTGATAGGGGCATTGTCAAACCTCTTTCAACGAGGACCTTGAATTTCATCCAAACAACACGTAGCCTTATTCAGAGTAGCAATCGCTATACTTTTACTCAATGGCAAATGTTACCTTTGTTCGTAATAAAGGGCCATTGACCTCTTGTTTCATTACTTGTAGTCGATTTTAATGGATGGGTCTGCCATAATTGCTGTTGATTAAAGGGATCTCCTATTGTTGGTGAGTCAACTGAAGATGTGTTATCAGCAACTTTGAAGATGGAAAAAGTGCCGGTCGTAAATTTATAAAATGGCAGCTCTGCCACATGGTTGCATACTTTATGTGTCTAGTGCACTGTGTATAAATGGTCACTTTGTCTGAATTTTTAACAGACATATATTTATAAATACATATATGAACAACAATTATTTCATATCATAATTAAGTTTATTCGTTCAGTTTGTATCATATTCCTATCTTGATTTGTTTATATGTCCGAACAAGGAATATCCTATGTTTGGTCAGAGTTTGTTCTCACGTCCGATGTAACATGGTATATTGTTAAAATGCCCGAACAAGTAATATCCTATGCTGTTTGTAATAATAAATAAGCATTGATTAAAATTTGTTCGTACGTCCGAACAAAAAATAATCAATATCAGAATTGACTCAGAGTTTATTTGTTCAGCTTTGCATGATATATCTATCTTAATTCGTTCAGTAATCTGAACAAGTGATATCATATTGCTCGGTATGCGTCTAAATTGATATTCAGTCTGGAAATAAACAAAATGTGATCGCACGTACAAAAAAAAGAATTTCAATATTTAATCTGGCGATAATAAGAATTTGTCCGGAAGAAAAAAACTACTCTGTATCAGAATTTGTTAGGTCTGCATCATATGCCTTATAATAATATCTTTATTTGTTTAGACGTCCGAACAAGTTATATCCTTCGCTTGGTATGCGGTTTATGATTCAATCTGAATGTGTACGGACTATTCTATACAACAAGTTTATGAATTAATAAAATTTATCAGCCCGGGTGTTTCCGGTAAGAATTCAAATGGTTGGTTTCGCGTTATTTATATCTGCAGTTGTTCAGACGGGCGGAAAACTTGTTTGGTATTTGCATTTAACATAACTTACTGAAACTATCATTATCATGAACGCTGTCAACCAGCATCCAAATAAAGAGTTTTTGTATTGAAATGTACTACAAATGTTGTAAAAACGCCATATTTTGGCAAAAAGCGGGGACGGATTGGAAAGTCGTCTTTTATTCTAGAAGTACATTTGAATGAATGTTCATGTGTGCATTGATGCGCATGTAATTAGGCGCAATGTAACTGAAGTCTGACAAACATGAACATGCAGGTACAGAAGGAAAATTGTTGATAGTAGTATCAGAGATAAAACGAAATTCATGTAGTAAACATTGCTTTTACAGGAAAAGCAGCAAATCTATGACAGACAAGTATAGATCAACATTGTTTTATAAAGATACATGATGTTTTGAAAAACAATGTTGAACTGGCCTATATGTACCAGAAGCATAAGATTAAAACTTCAAGGTTCTTTTCGGGTCCTTCTCGCTGTTCTATGGTGCGGATTGCTCAGGAGAGATAACGTTATAATTATTGAAAAAGGCAATAAACTACCGGCTCCAAATGTTTCTTTTTCAGGAAGAATCTATTAGAAGATATGTTTGCAGATTATGATAATCGACTTGCTCCAACATCTTCAGAAGGTTTGTATTAATTTTATATCTGTTGAAACTCTTGACTCTTTATCTGTCTTTGGGAATGCAAAATTATTTAGTATGTAGTGTATTATCTTCGTATGCTAGACAAAGTGTATCCACCATAATGTGTTTGGTATTCATGTCTCTTAACTTCATTTGTTCGAGTTTTGTAATGAAAACCGATTAAACAGGATTACTGTATCTTTCAAAAGTAATTAATCACACTGAATTACACAAATACTTTATTTTTCCCTTTGGGATAACAACAAATTTTATAATATTTGTATTAAACGTAATATATAAGTCACATTTATGGTCAGAATAAACGAGTATGGATATTAAAGTGTATTGACATCTACGATGAACGTGAGAAATACATATACATCACTTTAGAACAATATCAGCTGTCACAGCTAATTAAGGACATGATATTAATAAATAAGAACACATAATGATATGGACAGTTGTTCTGTCCGCAAGCCATTAGTGTATAATGAATATTTAATAAGGTTGATTATTAATTACTTTGTATCAGGCCACGAGAGTAGCAAAGTGATGAACATTAATTATAACAATTACTTAGGACTTTGAGTGTCCTGGTACGTAGTACAATGTTATTAAGTACAGAATCTTTGGGACTTCGGCTTCACTATCTGGTGATCATAACTGTAACACAAGTTTTGATGTATATTAAATTTTATGATTTACATTGCTAGAACATTCATATAACGTTGCCAGACTATTATATTACAGATCGAATAAACCGAAGGGTATGAACGCTTGACAATAAAGTTCTGACTCGGCCGCCTGAATGGTCAATTACATGATTGGCAACACTAATAATAGATAAAGACCAATAATGATTGCTTTGGCTTCTCTTGATAGATGGAGTTATAATCATAGCATTGGTATCCTTATTATATGTACCATTTGAGTCTGTTTCATGATTATATGTGGTATCATTGTATTTCAGAGGGTCCGACGAATGTCACTGTGCAAGTGTTTGTGACAAGCATCGATACTATCAGTGAAACAAATATGGTAAGGCCACGCGAAAGAAGCTCATTTGTCATTTTGTAGAAACGTATGCCAAAAACGTGGATGATGGAATTTGTTTAGGATATTTTGCTGGCATTAACCATGTCGTATGAAGATATAGACGCCAGATATAACTTAATTTAACCAATTTAGTTTCATCACGCACTTCTACGTGTTGTGACGCTTCTAAAACAAAGCACTTTTTGGTCTTGTAATAAATAAGTTAGATACGTACGTATCATTTAACGCTGACGTAAGACTTCAGAAATAGCTAACTGTATAGTAGTTTCAACGTTTGGATATGCAAATGGAACTTAATTTTGATGCCTGTTCAAACATATTTTGAAGAGATAATATCTCGATTGAAAGTGGCGCCATTATGACATGTTTTGAACAAAAGTAATGTATTAAACTTTCATTTTCAGGATTTTTCGATCAGTATGTTTCTAAGACAGGGCTGGTCTGATTTGCGTCTACAATATTCACCTCTAGAAGGTATGTCAAAAATAAATGTAACAGTAATAGTTTCTAGACATATCCAAAAATTATGTTGACAGTAAGTTTCACCATTTTTCACACGTATATGAGAAATAGTTCAAAAAGACATCTATAGTTGTAAATTGTCCTCAAAATGACCATACTGTATTATTGTCAAGTATGATGATTAAAAACAACAAATGCTTTGAAAACAATCGTGTAATAACTAATTAAAGCGTAGCTTTTTCCTTTTTTCACAGAGCGAAGTGAAACTAAAGGGTATAAATTATGTGAACTGGTTGTGTAGGATTTACCTTTAATTTTGTAGTATTCATATGTACATTGTATAAGGATATTTGATAAAAGAACTGAGCGGCAAACTCATAAATATGTAGTATTGAACTGTACCCCGCATACAGCACATGCATGTATAAGATATAGTTTCATACAACGGGAATGTATGGTCATACGGCATAAAGAGTAAATAGCCCATATAATCCCACCTCATTCAATTGTAATTCATCTTATTATTATTCAACTTTACAATATTACACACTGTATTAGATCAATTGCGCACATGATATGAAACGGGTAGAGGTAATACAAAGCATAACTGAGCCGATATGAGAAAAGCAGGGCCAATACGAGAAAGCAGGGCCAATATGGAATTTAAGCATTCTGATTAGTTTAAAAGAGAGGGCCAATACGGAGAAGTCACTTCCGTTAGATTGTTTCAGTTGATATGCAGACTTTTTGAGATTCCTGCTAATGTCAAATTTTACTAACTTAAAGTTAAATACAAATAACATTGTTATTGTTACAAGAACATTTATTTCTCACTTACCGGACAGAAAAATCTCTATTTTTAGCAGTGATGGAAAATCTTATCTCACATAGGTTTATCGAAAAATGACTGTAAAATTTTTATTTTTGAAATAAACATAGGGTTATTATCCCCACGCCGAAGGCGAAGGGGATATTATAAATGGTCTTCGTCCGTCCGTCCGTCCGTCCGTCCGTGCGTCCGTCCCAATTTTGTCCGGAGCATAACTCCAAAAGTACTTGAGGGATTTTCTTCAAACTTCATACACTGACAGAGCACATTGGGAGGAAGTGCAGTGTGTAAGAACAATAACTCTACCTTGCCTACTTTTAGAGTTATTCCCCTTTTATCAGATTTACTTGAAAAACTTTGTCCGGAGCATAACTCCAAAAGTACTTGAGGGATTTTCTTCAAACTTAATACACTGACATAGCACATTGGTAGTGCAGTGTGTCAGAACAATAACTCTACCTTGCCTACTTTAAGAGTTATTCCCCTTTATCAGATTTACTTTAAAAGTTTTGTCCAGAGCATAACTCCAAAAGTACTTAAGGGATTTACTTCAAACTGAATACACTGACATAGCACATTGGTAGGAAGTGCAGTGTGCAAGAACAATAACTCTACCTTGCCTACTTTTAGAGTTATTCCCCTTTATCAAATTTACTTTTCCGAAGCATAACTCCAAAAGTACTTGAGGGATTTTCTTCAAACTTAATACACTGACATAGCACATTGGGAGGAAGTGCAGTGTGTAAGAACAATAACTCTACCTTGCCTACTTTAAGAGTTATTCCCCTTTATCAGATTTACTTTAAAAGTTTTGTCCAGAGCATAACTCCAAAAGAACTTGAGGGATTTACTTCAAACTTAATACACGGACATAGCACATTGGTAGGAAGTGCAGTATGCAAAAACAATAACTTTACCTTGCCTACTTTTAGAGTTATTCCCCTTTATCAGATTTACTTGTCCGAACTCCAAAAGTACTTGAGGGATTTTCTTCAAACTTAATACACTGACAGAGCACATTGGTAGGAAGTGCAGTGTGCAAAAACAATAACTCTACCTTGCCTACTTTTAGAGTTATTCCCCCTATCAGATTTACTTTAAAAGTTTTGTCCAGGCAAACTCCAAAAAGTACTTGAGGGATTTTCTTCAAACTTAATACACTGACATAGCACATTGGTAGGACTGCAGTGTGTAGGAACAATAACTCTACCTTGCCTACTTTTAGAGTTATTCCCCTTTTATCAGATTTACTTGAAAAAAAAATTCCGGAGCATAACTCCAAAAGTACTTGAGGGATTTTCTTCAAACTTAATACACTGACATAGCACATTGGTAGGAAGTGCAGTGTGCAAGAACAATAACTCTACCTTGCCTACTTTTAATTTTGCAAACCTTCTCTTCATTGCCTTATTCTTTTTCCACTTACTTGAAAACTGTACTCAGCATGACCATAACTATACGGCTTTTTAAGGATTTCCTCTCACCAAGTAAAATGTACGAAAGTACAACCTTCAGGTAACTTCTTCCTGACGGGGGGATTAACCATGTGTAACATGGCTCTTGTTGGTATTCATTTTCATAGTTAGCTCATTCAGTTCTATCCATCTATAGCAGTTATGAATTAAAATTCGAGAAAAAGTTTATTTTCATTTTTTCATCCCCATCCTATACTTGCACTTATTTCTTCTTTCTTGTGTGAAAATGCGATTTAAACGGTGAGAAAATAAATCTACCATGTCCATTGAGTTGTGGATAAGGAAATCCCACCCTCGGGTTGAGATACGTTCAAACAAACTCAGCAGAGCCTTGTTTTGGGGACATATCTCAACCCTCGGGTAGCATTTCCTTATCCACAACTCTTGTTTTTCTAGCCAATATTGTAAAGTTGAATAATAAAAGTTGAATAATAAAATTGTCATTAATCAAATGATTTCATATTCGGCCTTGGGCCAATACGACCACCCTCGCACAAATAACAAGGCCAATATGAAATCAGTTGATTAATAACATTATATTATAAACAATGTGAGCTTTATGTAGGCAGGACCAAGCAGTAAGCATACAGCTCATCGGTGAAAATCCCAACATGACGCTCATAGTACTAGTTATATGTGGCGTCAGAATGCTTTAGTTAGTTGGATCAGCTTTCCAATTTTCTTTGAAGATTAACACGGTTGATTGTCCTGTATTTATAGGGACATGGAATTTATTACAATAATTAGAAATATAAATAGCTGTCGTGTAATTACATTTATACCTTTTAAAATTTATATATAAAAAAATGATAATTTGGTTTTACTTACAGGCATGCGATCACTTGAACTGGACATGACCTCAATAGCTAAAGTGTGGATCCCGGACCTGTTTATTCCGGCCGAGAAAGCCGCCTCGGTTCACCAAGTGACAGTTCCAAACAAACTCATGCATGTTTATCCCGACGGGAAAATACAGTATAGCCTACGGTAGGCAGCCCTTGCATATAATTTAAATTTACATGCTATATTGCATTATATCAACTTTGTTTTGGGGTAAGATCTCAAATTTTCAAGTCACTTGCAGATTTGCTGCTTGCGGACACAGCTTTATATTCATCATATCGAATCTTAAATAGTTTGCAGTAAGACTAAAATATTCATAAAGGATCCTGAAATAGCGTCGTTTGATAATAAATAGTACGCAAGTGTCAAAATTACTTATTAAAGCTGCTAACTATAAGATTTTGATGAAAATTAAAGTTCTTCAAACTCTGTGAAAATAACATATTTTAGAACGAATAGTCAAATAAATACATGTACCGATAAAGTATAAAGTATCTCTGCATATTTTAAAATTATATTTTCCTAAACTATAAAGCTTTATATACGCTTTTGAAAATCCCCCTCAAAAAAACTGTACAGAGTACATTGTAGCGTTGCCGTTAAACCAAACCTACCAAAATTTTCAATGTTATTTTTGGAAAAAAATAATTAAAAAATTACTTTTTTTTTTGATTTTAACATTACTTAGATAATTACTTACGTTGTTGATTTTAGCCATTACATTTACGTTTTATGTATATGTGTATAATTTTTGAAATTTCCGGAATCGGGCAGCTAGAATGGTATATATGGATAGGGCTTTACTTTATTCTTGCTTCTTTTAAAATAATTTATTCAGTAAATGATGATTTTCAAAATTTTCAGGATTTCAGCGACTATCAAATGCAATTTCGATCTACGAAAGTATCCAATGGATATGCAACATTGCTTTGCTGAGATGGAAAGTTGTAAGTAATAGATCTATCGTCCAGCAGTTTAATATCTCTACACCATTTATGTCTTATTAAACTAAGGGATCAGGCATAATACGTATGGTGGGCTTATATTGTCTTGTTTTATGAGCTTAATACTTGTTTTAAGTTGTTATAATTAGGGAGGCGCAAATAGAGGGTGTAAATGAGTAGTTTGGGAAAAAATTCAAACCTGTTCAATTTATCAGTTTTTTTATCCTTTCAGACGGATACACCACTGATACACTCAGATTTGAATGGGATGAGAACTCCATCGATGTGGAAAAATCCATGAGAATCCCACAATTCTACCTTCAAGAATTGACTACAAGACAATGTGACAAGACCTATTATGGAGGTATTGTTTTGTACATGTGCAAGACGTCTATTTTTCATGTATACAAATATAACGCATATGTCCGAATGTAAGCACAATTTCTACATACAAATAGAAAATCATATGTTTGATAAGTGTAGATCCTATCAGTGCATATTTTTGTTACATGTCATGTCAACGAAACGGTTTAAAAACAATTGTTTTGTCCATACCACTCCGTTCTTTTTCAGTTGGTTATTCGTGTGTCAGATTCGATTTCTGGATGAAACGAAGCATGGGTTATTACGTCACTCAAGTATTCATTCCAAGCTTCCTGATAGTATTTCTATCGTGGTTATCCTTCTGGCTAGACATTGAGGCAGTTCCAGCTCGAATATCTCTAGGTCTACTCACCGTGCTTACAATGACTACACAAAGCTCCGGGGCGAGAAATAATCTGCCAAAAGTATCATATCTGAAAGGTAATGATTGGTTTTGCATATATTGGAACGTACGTCCATATAAATACGAATTCATGGTACTTTGAAGATAATACACGGATGAGCTGTGCTGGAACGTGATAATCGTCCCGCAAGGAGCATAATGGCTCGAGTGTTATTGTACGATTGAAGGCCACTTATACGTCCTTACCCGGCTCAGTCGTGAATTAACGTCTAAATTCATATATTACGTTTTTTAGTATTCTAATCTGATATGACGGTCAATATAATGTGCAAGAGTTACTGGTACTACGAAAAAAACTAGTACATTGTAATGCACACATCATGTTCATCCAGTGATAACTATTTACAGTTAGTGTAACCATTCCTTGAAGTTTACATCGTCATGCATCGTCTTTCTCCAAGTGTTGATGATATTCTAACTTTCGATAAACTCGTGTGTATCTTGTAACACTTATTATTTAAAAAAACATTATAATATCACTCTGTCTTTTCATGATCTTTTTTGATAGCGATTCTACTAATTTCTCGATGGCGGCCATTTTAATCAAGTGGTGACGTCATTTGTAGACGTTGACGACGCGTGTCCCTTTTCGGAGGACCGATGATCGACCCTCACACGCGGGCCATTTATTTTATAATACCCGGACTTTAAAGATAATCACCATAATAATTATTGTACAAATGTGTAACTATATAAAGTAACATGTGTTTTATTATCTTGTACTCAACTGAAAACTTTTCATTGTTTTTGAGGCCAGAAACGACATGTTTGCTAACCAAATAGTTTACCACACACATATCCTTTCTAGTATATTTTCCTTTTTTATTTTGATAAGTTGTTGGGTAAATCGTTTGTTACTGACTCAGCATTTTTTATGCTTTCCCGATCAAAATTTTCAAAAATATTCCATATCTCGGACAAGGGTCACGTGACCCGGGACATCATATTTTCATATTCGGCCGTTTCATAACTCTATAATAATTTATACAGACCCTGTTATTGTCAAAGGGAAATAACTCGTCATCGTATTTGATTTGTAAACGTATACAAGTGAAACAATGTATTTTAATGACTGTATACTTTATGGACGTTTCCAGTTTCTAAAATATTATTAAAATTAATTCTCTGAATTATCCATTGATCATATTTAGACATCTCGTGTCCAATATTTGCCTGGTTTGCACAAACGAACACGCAGTCACGTGTGTTTGCTTGTGACGCTGTTTGTGAGCAGTTGACCTAGCCATGAAAATAAACTAATATCGAAACAATAGGGATAGGTATACTTTAAAATGTGTCATTAAATCTGGGACGGTCCGGGAAAAGCAAACTCATAAACAAAAGTGACATGAGCTTTTCTTTTGCCTCCGTCCGATCGTTATCTCTTCCTCTGGCGATAGAAATGTCCTCCTTGGTAAAAACTTTTGTCAGGTGTAACTTCAAAAGTAAATCATTAGACACCGACTTTGATAACGCAACCATTGGAATAACCTCGGTAAAGATGTTCAATTAAGTAATATCAAATGAAAACTTATCTAATATAGAAATTTAATCTAGTATTACTTTTGTATAAAACTTTCAAAGAAATCGATTCATGATAACACACGTTTCATTGCTGTAAAATGTATCACTCTACAAGTGACCTGCATTCACGCTAAATATTGATTACTTGATAGTTTAGACTTGAAGAGTGATATATGGAAGCCTTGGAGGGCCACTTTTGAGTTTCGACTTACGGGTGTTTTTGACTTTTAAGTTATGACTTTCAACTTTTGACTTTTGACTTATGACGCTACTTTCAGACACTTTAAGAGGAATGGTACTGCTAAAAGCATAATGATCTGCTGTGACAATATAAACTGGGATTCGAACCTGTATTAAGGTTTTAAATGATGTTTGTGCGTAGCACTGTAAACTTGTTTGCTGTAAATAAATGAACTAAGTTACTTTTGTCTTTGTCATTTATTTTAGTATCAATGAGCCGTGACGGCGCGTCAGGAGGCGACCTTGGGAGCCTCCGCAGTGAGCGGCGACGCACCTCGGCTCGGGAGGCCTTGTGGGTGTCCTCGTTCTTTAAAAAAATAATAATAATAATAATAATAATATCTCTTTATTTAGAAGCTGCTCATAGCATAATGTACAAAAGCAACATATTTCTTATCTACCATGGACCTTCTTTTTAACAAATAATATACAATTGAGAATTTTTTTAGCGGGGTTTGGGGGACTTGACCCCAGGCGTCAGCCAACTATGAAGGAACTGTAAAAAAAATTGAATTTTTTTTTGTTGCTATAGTAACATTTTTAAAAAATTACTTTTTATGTTTTTATGTATCTATATGTTAATATCACAAGGTATACCGAAGGAAATTAAAGTGCTGTAATATGTATAAGTATATTGTTATATTGTTGGTCCTCAGTAGCAGGTCCTAGTATTACCTGAACCTGCCGCTGGAGGTCCCAGTGAGGGCCGGTGTATAGGGTTAGGGTTAGGATTAGGGTTTCTTTTTTCATAAGTGATAAGTTAAGTCAAAAGTCAAAAGTGATAAGTAATAGTCAAAAGTAATAACTCAAAAGTCAAAAGTCAAAAGTAATAAGTCTAAATCATAAGTAATAAGTCAAAAGTCAAAACAAAAGCGTGTTAAAACCGTTTTATTTTGTTACTATTGACACAAATGATGTACTTTTATATATATATAATTGATTTTATTAAAATCTTTTAAATAGAAATTGTTTTATTGAGTGTTGACGTGTTTATATTGTTTTAATAAAAACGCCAAAGAGGCAACAGTAGTTCTAGTCATAAGTCAAAAGTACGGCGTCAAAAAGTCAAGTCAAGAAAGCACCCGCAAGTCGAACCAAAGGGCAGTGATACATGTTGTTGTAATCAAATTTAAGTTTTCTGTTAAGGAACACAACAATGATACTAGATTAAATTTCTATACGAAATAATATTTCATTTAATATTGTTAAAAAAAAACATTTTTACAGATGTTTTTCCAAGTGTTCGTTATTTCGGTGTATAATGCATGCACATTTATTTATTGGTTTACTTACCAGTGGCAATATTGCAGTTTTGACATGAAATTATAAAGTTAACCAATTGTTCTCGTTTCGTTGTATTTTCTTGTAACAAAGCCATTTATGTTTTTCAGCTATTGACGTCTGGATGGCCGTATGTTTAGTGTTCGTTTTCCTTGCCTTGGTTGAATTTGCTTACGTCAATGTGCTGTCTCGGGTAGAGAAGAGACGAAGACTTGCAATAATAGAAAACATGGCAGTTGATGGCGCGGTTATAGATGCTGAAAGTGACAAGGCAAGCCCCGTGCTCGATCATGAACTTGACGAAGATCGGGAGCAAAAACATGTGGGGAAAGAGAAGGTTTACCACAAGTATTATAATAATACGAGGCAGTTGCTACCTTTTTGTGATGTAATTCTTGTACGAAAGACGCTAATGATTGTGTTTTTAAGTGTTCTATGAAAGTAAGACGTCAAGTACTGACATATACCAGTTATATTCGCTTTTCTGATTTAGTACTGATATAGATACTAGTTATAATAGTATATAAAAAAGTACCTTTATAAATCGGAAGCCCGCGTACATATATAAATGTGAAAGAAGTTGTACATGTACCTACACATTATCGGGACGTACGAGCAAAACTACTTTGCCTAAGATTGGATGTACAATGTAGTTGGAGTCACAGAAACTTTCTTTATGTACTTATCTGATATAGTATCTACTACTAATTCCTGTAATCAACTTATTATCTCATTTCAGTTAAAATTGCCTGGGTACCTTAAACAGCTTGATCTTCGAAGGATTATGAAAGAAGATAGAGAGAAAGCAAGAAATGTTGACCGATTATCACGCGTTCTTTTCCCTGCTACATTTCTGATGTTCAACATCGTGTACTGGTGTACATATGTGTTTTGGGAACCACAGAGCGACTTCTAATTGCAATATCCAAGTCTGTCCTCCGAGTGGGACGTAGAGGACGATTCGGCAAACGACAGGACTGCGAAGTTAAAGCCGTAAGGACAGTCCACACTTTAAGTTCCACAAAAGTTTTATATCGCGAAGAGCACGAGCATCATTGTTTGCGAACGACCTGCCTTAAAGATTTTTTAACATTCCAAACTTTAAGGTGCATTTCTTCGTAAATGAATGAACCGAAAGGGGACTTTATGTCGCATAATACATGTATAACTCCATTTAATTGATGCTATAGAATATCTTATACTTGTTGAAATGACACTGCAAGCCAACGTTTCTTTAATTTCGAGTATAATGATGCCTTGTTATCGTTATTTACCAAACTAGGACACTGTCGTGTGAAAGCTTGCAACACTTCAGATGTTCGCTATATATGAAATAATGGTCTTTTGAATTTTATTAAACGTGATTAGAAAATAGATTTCATATAAACAATGTAAGTGCTTGACAGATTATTATCTTCCTTAAGCATGTAAAATTTAGCTTGTAGGGGACATAGCTCGAAAACTGTTCAATATATTTAGTTCATATTTAGCACAATTAAAGAGGGTACAGAAAGGAATTGCAATATTTAACAATCATAACTGCAATGTAACTGTGACATTTTTATGCTTATAATTTAAAGTTATGCCTATGGTTTAATAAAGTCCCTTTATTATTATTATGTAACTTTAATTACTTTTTGTTACTTTAACTTTACGTAGAACAACCCGAGTATGGGTTCTGATGCGTATTATTGCGCATTAGAATGACAAACTCTGGTTATTCTAAGATAAACCAAACTTTGATACTTATTATTTCGATTCTTACATGACTAATTTGAAACAGGTATTTTCAGCGAACGTAAATTACACTTGCGTGCTACGCACCTATGTTTTGCCGTTGAAGATTCCACCTGCGAATGCTGTAAAGACACTATTTCAACGTCACTTTCATTCATAAAGATGTAAGTATACGCGGTGTTTCAGATTTTTCATTAACGTTAACTACAGTCTCGTGAGAAAGAAAAGATAATTTAAAATTTCAAGTAAATGTTACAGGAATTTCATTTTCAGAAATGGTTCTAACTTTCAGGGGACGCAATAACGGTTCAACTTACGAACATGATTAGTAACGAGTATAAATTACTGACGTCACAGTCTCTTTTGATAAATGACGTCACTGTATAGACAAAAACAACAACAACAACAAAATAGTTAATAAAGTCAGTGTAAATAGCATCGTTACATTTATCAAGCTTACTGGACGTATGGCATCTGTCGGATCACCCCGCTTTAACTCTGGTCGGGACACCTAAGTCATCGACAGTAGACCATGTAAGATCCTTTAAACGTCGGATATTTTGAACAGCCAAAACACGATGCGCGCGTAGCGTCGTTCAAGGTCGGTTCATCGCAGAATAACCCAAAATTTTGTTCTACATGAAATTTATGCAGGTTATTCGCTGACAGTAACATAACTCTTAAACCATTATAGCAATTTACTTCAAATTTTAATTGAAAATATACTATAATGATACAAAGGGCAGTGGTTACGAAGCTTTATAATTCTGACTTTTAATTATCTGTCTTTATTACCCTCTGCCGAAGGCGTTGGATTAATGGACGGGAGGCTTAACTATGTTAAAAATGGATAGAACTTCATGAAACTTAAAACAAGTATATCAAAATTGTGTATCAATCAATTTACTAGATAAAAAGTTATTTGATAATTTCAGTTTTCAGAGATCCTGTTATTTATAAGGATTTAGACTTTGTTCTATTAAATTCTCTTGTATTTTGTTTTATATCGGTAGTAAACGCCATGTCTCTATCTTCCCACAGTATGGGCTTGCTTGCCTTTGAAGAGATTTCAATCTTTAGAGTGACCATGATAATTTAATACTCACACTTATTCTCATATTTACTTGTCCGCATCGTGCTGAATGTTTGTAAATATTCTAAATGTTGTGACTTTTTATGTCCGATGAGGTAGATGTATAACTCCCTGATAAAGCACTAATTAGGAGCATAAAGCCGATTCAAAAGAATATTTATTGTATCAAATCTGTGTAATACGCCTCTTTCAAACCAGGTATATTATATAAAATCCAAAGAAACTTGTAGGATTTTACTCGCATAATGTAAGAAAGAAGTCAAAACAACATGTTTGTATGTACATTGGGTTGTATGGTTCGACGCTGCGATCACAGACACTTGGAGTATTAAAAGGGACCCCATATGGCAAGGTCCAAACACCCTTGCTCGGCATGATAATGTTAACACCACAGAACATCTAGGGACAGACAGAATTCGTACATAAAGTTAGGTTGTTATCCAAGCATTTCTAGATTTCAAAATAGTTTTGCTAAACAGCATTAATAATATGCACGATATAAATGTTTGCCATGTTGAAATTACGTACATGGCTAGGTATACAACTGGTATTTCAATCGTTTGGCATCAGTTACATGTGTTACATGTACATGTGCTGGTGTCTATCGATGCATAAGACATTGTAATATAAACAATGTAGCACACATGATTAGTAATGTCTGTAATTTAGCAAAATATGGAATATCCAACACTATTTATGATACTCTGTTTCATCATAGTTTCCATCTTGCTACCAGACAGGACGTCACATTTAGTATTTGGTCATTGTTTGTCTGTACCTTACTGAATATGAAAGAACAGTCCGTTTCACACCTCAAAATTTAGATGTGTAACAATTTTATACAATGTACAACAGCCAGCTGCAAAAGTGAAGAAAGCATAAATCATTTTGATGACGCTTATAAACTTCCAAACAAATAATCTCTGGCGCATTATAAATCATAGAGATGAATTCCTCCCAAAATCGTCCGAATAAGATCTGTTCGGGTGGATAATCAACTGCCTACTCAAATTGTGATGTATTTTCACGAAATGGTCGTGTTACTCGGAATCCAGAGTGTGTAAACACACCAATATATTATATTGAAGAGAAGAAACGTCAAGGGAAATACACATCTGGAAACGCGATCGCACGCATGTGCCACCTCTTCAGTTGGTGAAAACATGGTAAACATGGAATGTCTTTTTGTTGCAGTATTAGCCTGTAAAAGATAAATAAAGCATATGATAGTCAGATCATACTACATGTAGCAAATTAACTGTCATTAAAGTATACGATAAGTATCTTGCACTATATTATAGGTTACTGAACCTGTATGATGAAATTTTACATATCAACTAATGCTTGAATCATTTATATTCTTATACATATTTTCTTAACTAGAACCATTTGAAAATGAAACTCAATTTACATCAGTTTCTTTTTCAGTTTAAGAATATATACAATAGTACATCTAAACAAAGCGATCAAACTTCTGTGTAGTATCGCAAATTACAGAAACAACTCTCTAAGCCAAAGCAATTTGAAAGTATAAAATGACATGAATAAATGCATACATTGGCGTGTTGCATTATACAGCTTCTGTTTATGAATACATTAAGGGCATATTTGTCAAGAGACACAATCTAAAACTGGATGCAGTTGAGAATAATTAAAAATTTAAATAATCGCACATCTAATATTATTCCAGTCCTAACCGCAATTGTAGCATTCAGTGTTTCCATTAATTTAAAATAAAATGTACAAACTTTAAGGGTAACAATCTCTTGCTAGGTCGAACGTGAATGCCTTTGAATAACAATGACACTCCAGGCAAGCAAATTATCGGAAACTGTGTAAACATCAGACACGTGACAGGATCTCTTGTGATTGTATAATGTTCCTGCCAGGAAGTGTAGGAATTGTTTACACTTCCGTTTACACATCCCTTTCTCCCATCATTTCCATAAACGAACGGATGTTCCGGTTTTTAACAAATTAATTCATGTACATACATTAACTTGATAAACCCATTTTAGATCCTACATCTATGACCTTCATGCAATCTGGCATTCAATTTCCTGTCTGCCAAATCATTTCTACTTCAGCAGACCGATTATTTTATTCACGTAGCTTTGTATTATTTCGTCAACATTAAAGATACAATAATTGCAAAATATTATAATGTTGTCTTAGGGATAAGAAGTGAGTCTAAACGCTGTTTGCTCTCAGATTTTGGTGGAAAAAAAAGAAAGTTCCCCAAACACTTTTGAAATTCCTTTTTTACCATTCAACTGCATTTTGCAAATTTCTACATGTACCTAGATTTTCACTTTCCTTGATGATTCTTGCATTTACTTTAACATTTTTAAGCTTGAATATATCATTTTGGAGAACTTTTTTTTTTCATCTGAAACTTTGAACGAGCAGCTTTAACTATCAATCAGCAAACAGAATTAATCACCTCAGTCGTGTCATCTTTCACAGTTCTCCCCTTTTTAGCTGCCGCTGGAACGCCGGCTTGTTTTCGCCGTTTTTCAACACGTGCATGAACATTCACGAATGCAAATTCAATCAGCGCAGCAAATACAAACAAAAGGCATGCTGCCATCCAGACGTCGATACCTGAATAATTGAGATAGAATACTACAGTGTCATCTA
Organism: Saxidomus purpurata; assembly: GCA_022818135.1. Classification (NCBI taxonomy): domain Eukaryota; kingdom Metazoa; phylum Mollusca; class Bivalvia; order Venerida; family Veneridae; genus Saxidomus; species Saxidomus purpurata. The sequence continues at coordinate 27,060,482 of JAFMSR010000008.1, forward strand.
GCAAATCAAGAACCGTGCAAGTACATTATTTCTATGCTTTATTTCAGGATTTTAAAATGCTTCTGGAGACATCGTTCACATAAAAAGGCTTCTGATTATTAGAATCTTAATTCCGTTTGTCAATACTTGGTCAATTTGTGTTAATTAACATTATAAATGTGATTGAAATAACTTACATTTACATGTACAAAATTAAACTGTCACTCATTGAACTACATTACTGTTGCTTTAACAGAAACTAAACTTGCTGAATTGAATCGCTGTATGGCCTAAAATAAGCTATACTATTTTTTAAAGAGGGATTTTGCAAAATATATATTAAGCAGTCGTCAAACGGGTGAAGAGGTTAGGTGCAAAATAGACCTCAGTGATACGTAATACATGTGTACCATTTTCAGATTTATCATATACTGTAAGGAATGCTCCAAATGATTTGTTTGGAGTACAACTGCATGTTTTATCGCTTTCTTTAAATTAGCCTTTAAACTCCAGTTGTCGCAGTAACAAAAACCATCAGGACCCCGTGACAAAAATTTTATTAATAGTTACTATAGATAAGCAAGGTTCGGTAAGCCGTGTGTGCTCTTTAAGGCTGTTGAGATAGAAGGTTAAACGCCAAGGAATACGTGAAAGTCGCGCCGTAATTACGGTTGATGAGTTGTGAATAGTGTTTACTATCAATGGATATAAAAGAGATTGCAATATATCTTAACAATACCTTTAACATAAGATACTTTAGGCAGTGAAGCACGTGCGCCGGAACTCTGTGTTGTCATGGTAAGAACAGTCAATAAACCAAGGGATATTCTGGCTGGAACAGCTTCCTTGTCTAACCAGAAAGAAACCCAAGAAAGAGATACTATCAAAATGCTTGGAATGTAGATCTGTGTTATGTAATACCCAAAACTTCGATTCAGCTCGAATTCTAACGTTATGCATGTGTAGTTTACTGAAAAAGATATAAACTTGATGAGAACAATAATCATATGAAGTCAAAAGAGGATGATGAAGCAGCAGAAATAAGAAAACACTTTAAGTGGCATGTACATGTACATAATAAACTCATAAGGAAATAGTAAAACTATTTAGCTGCACTTATTTGAAATAAACAAATAAAATATATATACAAGCTTAAGACATATTCACGCAATCTGTTCATACTGCTCACTTTACAGTGAGTAATTTTCAAATAGTATCAAATTGTTTATGGAGCCATTGTGCGCTCGCCACTGGATCCGAAGGTCCCGTGTTCGACCCCGCTAATTTTATGACGGTAGTGTCCTAAAGAAAGACACAAATAATTCCACTCAACATTGCCCCTCTCACTATTCAATGTTAATTCCATCTTGAATGAGTCAGACTCGAGAGCGATTAATCTAAATTGTAAAAATCTGTAACACAATCAAGAATAAATACATTCGTATAAGTTAAGTTTACGGTAATGTCAATATTGAAATATTAAAATCTAATGCTGAATACCTTCATTGTATTCCTTGTCGCACTGATATCTTCTCATTTCCCCGAGTTCAAACTGAGCTAGGTTAAGTCTCGTATCTCGTGAGACAGGCTGTGGATTCCAGCGAAATTCAAGAGTGTCGGTACTGTATCCATCTGTTGATATGTATCGTTGAAATAAGAATATATATCTAAGCAATAGTATCATTTTCAACATACGTACATGTATATGTACATACTAGTATTACATGTACATGTACAAGTTTACATTATTTATTATGATATGTTTTTATTATGTATTGATAATTATTTTATTGAAACAGATACAAAATAAATAATCCGTTAATTTTTATTTAAAGGAATATTCATTAGGACAAAATTAATTTACCCGGTACCATTGTCTCTAAAGCGTTCTTTAACAACATACAACAACATGTATGACGGAAATAAAGATGTTAAAAACTTCTCGTGCTGGAGAACAGACATAATGCACAACAGGTAACTATGGTTTTTACTTTTCAATTAAGATGTAAGATACAGGAAAAATTATGCAAATTATACAATCCGTGCGTCTTATTTAGAAGTTTCCTTCAGGTTTATTAGACCTTTAACAGACATTTAAAATAAATGATTCTCGTTTACATAATTAGGTTATTCCCCTTTTCCCTCAATACTTGTAGAAAGTTTCTAGATTTTTCTCTTAACTCTTGGATATGAGCTTAAAAATGTTAAAGCTATACTTAAACTGCCTTACAGCTCTCCATCATTACGTAACATATCTGTGAATCCAGGGGATATTTTCTTAGGTCCATGTTGCAATTTAATGTAGCAGTTATTCTGAAATATGTTCTGTAAATCATTAATATAATACATTTTTTTGCACTTTGAGCATACGTAAAAAAATGAATCTTACAGTTGGGTCTACACACTCTTAATAATCAAATATTATAACTGGACTTTTGTGAATATCTTTGTTTTTCACGATAACATAAAACAATCTAATTAACAATATATAAGTTTTCTACAATACAGTTATACGTTTGTTAAAAATGAGTAAAAAGTACATGTAACATAGTTTGTTTACATTTAGCCTATACGAATGATTAAGATAGCATAAAGTTGTTTGTAAAACACAGACAGAAGTAAATAATAAAAAAACACAAGAGCTTGAATGAAATAAGAGTGAAGTATTTTAACTTCTGGATATGAGAGAATGTTACAGAGATGTTTTGCTTATTCGATCTTTGTTTAATTTATATCGTTAATATACAGACTGCCGCTGGTAAACAGGTTGAAATAAACATAAAGTTTATGTTTCTTACACTTGATTTTATCTTTCTGAAATCCTTTTGTAATTACATTGCATTTCACGTTAGATATAACGGACTAAGGTTTTATCTTCTTCTTTTTTAAAAATCTTAATGCAAATTGCAAAAACATAGATGCTGTAACAAGATATATAGGAGAAGCAACATTTCGAAACAGTTCTGAAATTGTTAATTTTATAGTTAAACAACATAGGGCAAGATTACTTAAAGATAAGCAAATGCAACATGTGTACATGTAATGGGAAAGTCTTGACATGACACTCATAAAGCTTCGCCAATATACCCAGGCGTTTTCGTTATTTTACGCATTGTACATTGAGTAACTATAATACGAACAATTACAAACGCAGGTGGTGTACATGTAGAGGTAAAATTACTGACATTTTGCCGGACACCGGTAGTTCGAAATAAGGTACGAATTTTGATTTGTTATTGTTTTACGCTATAACTCAATATCCAATTTTTCTTGCTATTCGTCCCATTTTTACATGCGTTATTGTCACTTAATTTGCTGTTCCGTCTAGAATTACTTACATGTACAAAGATTAATTCCGACTTTTAGTGATTTTGTTTTCAACGACTAAACATGCAACAAAATAGTTATATTACTCCAGCTTACGCAGATTAAAATAAAAAGAACAAAAAGATATACAAAGTTATGACAGGACAGACATTAGGTTCGAACTCACAATTTCAAGATTGACAAACAAACGCGTCATCCATTTCGCTATATATGATTCGTGACTTCAGCAGAAATAAGATGGTTTTTGATTACTAGTATTGAAAACACCCTTTACTTGCAAACATTCAAGTTTTTCAATATTTGCGACATTGTCACGAGTATACTTTAAAAATCTATCCCTGTTCCTGTGTATCCTGAATTTGAGGTTATCCGAAATTGTATACAGTTATTTTTTTTCTATTATTGTTTAAGGATATAAAATGGGCTACCTTATGCTGTACTGGACCTTTCCTTCCGGATATATATGCATAAGTTTATTTGGAACCGTAACTGTATGAACGTGAGCCCTTTTTTCATTCGTAATAAATAGATCGGGTACCCATATACTGTCAATGAGACGAGAGTCAAGCTCCAGGGATCTTAGTTCTGGTATTTTTTCATAGGTTAACCTACTGTCATTCCAAGTTTGTCGTAGAAACATTCCCAAAGAATAATCCTGAAAAAAATGTCATGCGTTTGGAAAGAGAGCACTCAGTGCACGATATTGAAAATAAGATATTAAACTGAAAAGATGAACTCCTCTACAAGAAATAATTATATTGTGATAAATAGTAATATGCATTTGTGAACGTGACATGGAATAGTACAGTTTATAATTAAACTGCACGGTCATCGTTAGCATGCCAGCTATTTGATTAGAGATCTCGAATCGTTTTTTAAAAATTTGCCAAGTCTCTTAATTGGTTATTACATTTGAGTCTCGGCCATATTCATTTTTTAATCAACGAATTATTTTATTGTAATCAATGCACTTATTTGATCAACAAAAAGGTAGTTTTATTTAATAGTTTTCACACACGCAGTTTATTTATTAATTCGTGATTATTTGCAATTACTATCGCAACGCATCATTATCTTAATCGGATTTTTGATAACATAATGTATTATACTTAAGACGTCTCACCATATTTGATTCACTGATGCTGTCTATATTTGTTATATGAAGCTGTACCAGAACAGTCACTGGGAAATCTGAAAATATAAAACGCCATTTGCAATAACTCTCTATCACTCCGCTTTAACGATTGTTACAATAACAATAAATTTCGAGTGCCATACTTCAGATAAGCATCATAAAATGAATAAATATGAATCGGAAAACAACTTTCCTTATACATGAAGCATGTTATTTATATCGCTCGTTGTCATTTATACATTAGCGTTGACATCAATTTTACTAAGTACAGAAAATATCAACATGATTTACCTTCTTCAAAATTTGGGGGTATGCGTGGATCATAGGAACTGTTGCTTAGTAAGTTGTCTAATGTACGTTGTCTGAAATTAAAGAATTAAATTAGCTGAGCCGGTATATTTACAACGTCTTACACTTATATTTTATTCAAGACGATTTAACAATACTTAAGAAATCTCCGACCAGTTACAATTTTACGAAATCACAATAATATTGTACAGTAGTAACATTTTTACGATGTTGATGTCAGCAACGCATTTTTCTCATTCGCACCCTGCCGAATACGACCTTTGCAACACCTTTTAAACCGGACCAAGGCATGTCAGCTGGTCGCGATTGAATATTAATGAAATTCTTTTGGCGTCCGACTTGCCATGAACAGGCTACCAATGTATCGCAATGAAGGAGAACTATATGGAAGCCTTGGAGGGCCACTTTTGAGTTTCGACTTACGGGTGTTTTTGACTTTTAAGTTATGACTTTCAACTTTTGACTTTTGACTTATGACTAATTACTTTTGACATATGAATCGCGTTGTCTTCGATAATAGTTTTCTTCTTGTAATAATTCTTTCTCTTATAATACCTCCTACGAGGTATATAAGTTAATATAACGTCGCTTTTTCGCTTCGCTGCGATCATTCCCAAAAGCACTGCTTTATTTTATGTTTTCCAGTGAATTATAGAGTTTTCTCAGTGAAATAAAAGTGATAATCCACAGTTTTGAAACAGTGGATTACCTTTTTATTTTTCACTGTTTTTGCAATCATTAACCCGGATTTACGTCAAAAAGTATACCGAGCGTAATTAATGCTGGAAACCATGCGACGATGACGTCGTTTAAATGACGTCATTTGCGCTATGTTTTCTGATGACGTTTCCCGCGATTTTCGATTTTTATAGAAACAAACTCAATAAAAGTAGAGTTTTAACCATAAAATAAACAGAAAAATTGTTGGCATCGGTGTAATATCACGTTAATTTCCTCGTGAACACCCAAAGTTGTTATTTTCACTCGTGGCTGCGCCACTCGTGAAAATATCACTTTTGGTGCCCACTCGGTGAAATTATAACGTGATCTTACACCGAAACCAACAATTATCCTCTATTTATGAAAAATACATAAAAAATATATCATTTCTATCAATACAATGTAGTAACAAAATAAAACATATTTTAACACGCTTTTTGTTTTGACTTTTGACTTTTAACTTCTTACTTTTAACTTATTACTTATGACTTTTGACTTTTGACTTATGACTTATGACTTTGACTTTTGACTTTTGACTTTTGACTTATGACTTTTGACTTTTGACTTTTGACTTTGACTTGACATTGACTTTGACTTTGACTTATTACTTATGACTTATGAAAAAATAAACCCTAACCCTAACCCTATACACGGTCCTCACGGCAGGTTCAGGTAATACTAGGAACCTGCTACCGAGGACCCATCAATATAACAATATGCTTATACATATTACAGCACTTTAATTTCCTTCGGTATACGTTGTGATATTAACCTATAGATACATAAAAACATAAAAAATTAAATGTTACCATAGCAACAAAAAATTTCAAAATTTTAATTTTTTTTCTGTTCCTTTGATAGTTGGCTTTACGCCTGGAGGGCAAGCCCCCACACCCCTCCCTCCCTCCCCCGCTTAAAGAAAGAGGAACCTGCGTCGCCGCTCACTGCGGAGGCTCCCAAGGTCGCCTCCTGGCGACCCGTAACTGCTCATTGATACTAAAATAAATGACAAAGACAAAAGTAACTTAGATAATTTATTTACACAAAGAAGTTTGCAGTACTACGCACAGACATAATTTTACTTATTGTTTCTACACCTGCATTGAAGAAACACAATTTTACACCATTATGACTCTTTGGAAACTTTGCCAACTCTGTATCTGTCATAAGTTAAAAGTCGAAAGTCATAAGTCAAAAGTAAAAAAAACCATCCGTAAGTCGAAACTCAAAAGTGGCCCTCCAAGGCTTCCATACTTCCATAGAACTAGGTTGTTATCAGTGATGACATTGAATGTATTCGGAATGACGTCATGCTGATTCTCTATCTTGTTTTCCATTACACACAGAGGTATAAAAACTAATGTGAAATGTCCGTTATGAAAGACAAGATCCGTAGAAAACGGAAATATGTTGCTCGTTTTTAAGTTTTCAGTTTAGGTATAAGTCTAGAGTGTGTGTACAAAGAGTGGGCTACAATGCCAATAATCCTTAGTGCATCTACGAGCATATAATATCTTGTACATATTGTTTCACAACCGTGAAGTCAAATGTTTGGCAATAATGATTTTGATGCGTCAGTAATAGTATGTGACAACGGAACTGAAACCTTATTTGCATAAACAGAACGAGTTCTTATCAGGCAACGAGACTAAACCCAATGGCATTATTGGACAATAAACAGGAAACTATCTACACGCTCCGATGTCAAAACGATAACTTAGAAATGAATAGATTAAACATATTTATGAGATTCAATATATTTCCAATTCTTCTTTATCATGCAATCATATCTGTGCCCATACCTTATCGAAAGATATTATTTCTCCAGAATGACACTTTAAAAATAAAATAGAAATTGAAAGTAATTGCCAGAATCAACAACATAGTAGCAATTTTACAAAATATGTTGTAAATGCTGGTGAACTTGGTTTTACGGCAGCGCTACACTTTAATGTGTATAGCGTTTGTAACGCTTTATTATTTGGTGGCGTATAATTTCAAATACGGCAGCGCTACACTTTAATGTGTATAGCGTTTGTAACGCTTTATTATTTGGTGGCGTATAATTTCAAATATACCTTACAGGAATTTACACAGGAAAATCTTTATTTGATGATACGTGCTTAAGTGTGTTACTTTGAGATAATTCGCAGAACTTCGTGTTCTTATCAAACGTCTGAGACCGAGCAGCTTTAACATAAATTACACACAATCTAACTTGCAAATATACGCATTTCTATGCCATTTCTCTTGTGCAATAACTACGGTCAAACTTTAAGTTTTACATGTACTATTTAAATCGAATTGCTCAGTACGTTTCAGCATGAATATATAGTATTACCTAAACGTGTCCCTTATTCCCTACAATTCGCTAGATACGTACATTTCAAAAAGGAGTATTCTAAAAATCCTAAATGATAATTCTTTCTTCAGAGCCTAATTCTGATGTGAATGTTGTCTTAGAAACATGCAAAGGTTCTAAAGACTATAACTAATTGAATTCATAATCGGAAATAAACCACTTCAAACAGCCTTACAGCTAATTTAAAGGGGTAAATTAAATAAGGAGGATGGGCAGGTATTAATGTGTGAGTATAGAAATGAAAATTACGAACTTTTTTAAACAAAAGTAGTTCTCAGTTCAAATTATCAACACTAAACTCCGATGACATCTTTCAATAAGTTAAATAAACAGAATACTATTAAATATGTGTTCTCATGTGAAGGCGACTACTTATATTAGAAATCAGCTTGCCAGGTACAAATACATTTAAAATAATCAATATTTTTTCTTTAATACTACGGTCTATTAAGATACTTACAATGTACATTTGTATGATAGTACATTAAAGTAGATACCTGTAACACCGGACTAGGTGTATATGTATTTTGAAGTCATGCATCTGATTACTAGCATGCAAGAAATTGTACAAAACTTATTTAATCCTATCAACATTAAAGCCGTTGAGGGAGATAATAGTGAACAATAATAATTTTGAAGAGATCATAGAATCTGTCTTTCATACTGTAAAAGCATATTTTTAAAATAAACTAGTCCCTGTTTGTCTACTGCATGCTTATAAAAGTCTGTCGAGTTTTTTCTCTCTTGAAATCTTTTATCTTTTAAAAAAAATATCTCTATCAAATATGTGTCTCAATCAAAGCTCATCTAAACACGTTAGAGTCAAGGGGAGGAGAAATTATAAAGATGTTGTGAAATGTCCAGAAAAGACAGAAGGTAATGACTCTAAGGACTGATGCAAACCTGTCTAAGTATTTACATGTATCGAAATGAAATATCTTCATGAAATATCAAATTAAAAAATCACTTTTAAAAAATGACAGATTGCTGAAGACATGTCGCACGAAAAGAACTGACTAGTAGCAATCACGTCTCAGAACCCAGATAAATCGTACCGAAAGTTACACAGGAAAACAATCGAAATGGAGAGATACACACTTTGGAAAAGGTTATAGAAACAAAGCAAACTGAACTGTTGGTTGGCGTAGCGGAACGGTGTTTCTAAAACATGAACAGAATATTAATACATAATATTATGCACCTACTTTGTAGCGTGCGTCATCACATGCACAACTTCACTTAGTTCTTCTTTCAAGTGTATGCTGATGAAAAGAATGTTAAGTGATCGGTTTTGTAGCTGCGCAGTATTTAAAGCATGCTACAATGCACTAGTATATCGTTTGGTTATGCTATTTTAAAGCTGCTCGTTCACAGTTTCATGTGAACAATGAATCAGACATACTAACTAGTATTGCATTTGGTAGCGTTTAGGACTTCTTTTGTATTACTCTACATATATTCTAAAATACGTCATGTTCATACAGTTTGAAGAAAAATATTTTTTCATCAAAATCTGAAGTGAGAGTGAGCGGCTTTAAATCATGGACGCTGCCTATGCTGTGATAATATTTCTTTGTGTTTTTCATTACAACGAATTTGTCTTTATTCAAATTATGGTAAATTTGCCTAGAATTCATGCCACTGATGTTTATTTGGAACCCGTCTTTCATTTTCACACATTTTCATAAAATTACAAGTGCCAGAAAATGGTTGTTTTTTTTTTCACGTGGAACGTCATTACAAATTCAATCTATGAGAACCGATGAGCGTGTCTGCGAAAACAATTTTCAGATAATACACAAATTGGTTTTACAAGCTATTAATTTCATAAACAATCGTTCAATCTCTTGAGTATGCAGTATGGACTTGAAACATACCGTGTTTACCTTTATTTCTAAATATTACATGTACATGTACGTACGTGACGTTTGCAACGTACGACTGCGCACTTGAAATAAGTTTAATATTGTGTAATTTCCTTTCCTGCAACTCCTGCAACTCCTGCAACGTGTTATGCTTTTTTAAAATACATTGATGTAAATAGTTTAAGCAATGTTAACCATAATTTAGATTTTTAAGCTTTTAGATATATAATAATGTGCAGAAGGCACTGAAATATTTGGTAATAAGGTATCAAAACCAGTTGATATTACAGAAACAGATACAAGATTTTAGACCCAGAAGGGTGTTTCTGGATGAATGCAGTAATACAAAGTGTGCATTTACCACACATTTAGATTACTCAATCAAAGAATTATCGAAGACAGCTGCTTTAATTGTCCTTTATCTCGCAAAACAACAACAGTAACGAAGTGTGTAAGTGCGATAAAAACCGTTTCTGATTTACTGTTTATTGCGCATTTATTAAATGAGATACCGTACTAGAGATACATATGTCTATAAATAGTAAACAATATTCGGGAACGGGAACTTGCCTTTAACGTTTAGGATAAAGTTGTTACAAAATATATAAGTGTTTGTACAAATACAATGCTTTTTGAGATATATGTTTGTTTATGTATGTAGACAAAATATCAAATTATGTTTATAGTGACTGTGTCAATGTAGGGATTGACTGAAGACTAAGGAAACTACCTCTCTGACTTGGATTTTGATTCATAAAAAGACCTCTCGTCAGGTGATCTGGATAGAATGTTGTTCTGAGGCTGAAGTTGCGACCGTGTGAGAACCACATTGTCGAGTACTGCTACAACTAGAGCTGGAATGAGGCTAATCATCTCTAAAACGTCTTACCTGAAAAAAAGTGTTTTTTTCTATATCGAGTCAAATAAGTAGTCAAGATTGATAAGATTATGAAGTTTAAGCCGGTCGCTCTCAGATTTTGGAGAAAAAATAAAGTTCTCCAAACTTTCTGAAAATAAAATATTTTAGAACGAATAGTCAAATCAAAAGGATGCAGTATAAAACCTGTAAAATATATCTGTATAATTTAAAATTAGACGCGACCAAATTATAAAGCGTTACAAACGCCTTTGAAATTCCAATATAAACATAAAATGTAGCGATGCCATAAATACTTTTCAATAAATTGTCTCAAACTGCTGCTTAGATTTTTACTAGTGTTCTTGATTCTAGAAATTACTTTTTCATTTTATATCAGTCTGCCCATTGTCGAGAGGTTAGAGTCGCTGAAATCACTGTAACCTCTCATAGATTGAGGGTCATGGATTCGAGCCCTGCAATCGGCCATGTCTCCTTATGTGAGAAAGTTGGCAGTTTCTTACGGAGGATTGTTCTTCCCAGACACGATAGTTAGATAAACTGCCCGCCTGTTGAAATGACCAACAACATGGTTGGAACGGGCGTTAATCAACATAAGTGTACAACACAGAAAAAATGTTACCGATAGTTACTATTTATCCTGCTAGCATTCTATGTACCATCTCACAGGTATTCCAAATGATGTACTAAGTTCATTGTTTTATATTAGAAACAACCTTTATCTTACACCACTTAATTAATGATATTGGCAACGAATTAAACAAGCTAATTAACGACATGTGTTCTTATACTTTATGTATTATAATATTCTTTGGTCTGAATTCATCAAGTACTTTCACAGGAGGAGTCTAGAAAGATATTTAATTATCTGAAAGATACACTATATGTAAGAAAGATAAAATATATATCTATTTGGTGACTAGACAAATTCTGAAGAATAAACAGAAAATTAGGGATTAATAGACTTTATAAATAAGCAATAATTTCCGGCATATTGTAGAGGTATGTGCTGAAAAAATGTAACAGAAGACCTAGGCCAGACCTGTAATTATCTTACAGTTGTTCGAAGTTCAAAGGCTATTATTCCTCATAACTGCTCTGGGTACAGGTTTTCTGCTAATGCACTCAGACAGTCACTCGGAGAAAACTAAAACGTGTCTGTCCGTATGTAATACTGGTAGTATTTTGTCAACCATTTTGTCTTAATAACGTTAAATTGTTTTTGACTTATCGATCCAGACTACTTTTAATTGGTTGTGACGTCAAAGTTAATTTTGATGTAATCATAAACAAGGTCGCAAAAGGGATTTGCTTTTTTATACGCTCTATTTAGAGCTTTCTAATAGACCAATGTACGTACATGTAGCAGGATGGGCCACAGTTTCATATTTATATACCTTTCTGTTTTACATGATGTATGTTTGAATCGTATTGTTCTTTTGCTTCTTTACATGCTTCACTTTTTAACGATCTTGTCTACAAATAATGCATAGGTACAGAATGTTACAACATAATCGTCATGTGAACTGCTTGATTTATTATATAATATTATTCATTGTACTAAATGTAAATTTGCTTATTATATAATAAATTTAATCAGAAGATACCTTCCAGAGTGCTTTGTTCCAGTCAAAGTTACTGTAGATCTTTATAGATTATTTCTTATCAGATTCACAAATCAAACTCAAAGACCCATCACATCGTTTTGATCTATATGTTTTCCTTATATGCATTGCACTAAATGTAAATTTGCATATTATATGATAAATTTAATCAGAAGATACCTTCCAGAGTACTTTGTTCCAGTCAAAGTAGATCTTTATAGATTCTTTATTCAGATCCACAAATCAAACTCAAAGACAAATCACATCGTTTCGATCTAAACGTTATCATTCCCTTTTATCTATCACTGTACATCAAATTTAACATTTTGTTTCCTGCAAATCGCACAGACGCTTATTTTTCAGTAGAAGGATGGCTTCCCAGAATTCTTAAAACATTTGTATAACATAATGTGTTTGTATGAGGACGTTCACGATACAGAGATTGAAGTAATGTATCACATGAATCGGAAGCGATCGATCGTGATTATGAGAAACGTCTGGAATTTCCTTCCGATTTTATGTTTTCTTTTGATTACGTAACCAACTGATCTATAGATATCACGAACGACAACACAATTAAAAATAATGAAACTACTTAAGTTTATTGATGATTACGGAGCTTATAATGTCAATATCAGTACACTAATATTATAATTGTTGTTATAATGTTAAAACATGACAGTAGTTCTAGTGCTATGTGCTAGACATCGTTACATGTACTTCGAATGAATTAAGAATTTCAAACAAGATACGAAACTGTACATCTTTGTATCTTATGTAAACATTGTAGAAATTTATCTGATGCAGTGTAATTAGAATTTGTGGCAACCTATCGATTGGTATAAGAGGCCGAAATAGTGATCTATATGAGATATTCACAATAAAGTGAGTGCGATTGTTAAACCAATGTAGAACATGTATACATATACACGTATGTATTAGAAAAAGAGATATTCAATATGAATAGACTGATAGTTTTCCCGTAGTGTGCATGTACGTTGCGGCGCTGCACTTCACAAGACAGTCTTTTCTGTGTTAACGTCCTGTAAAGTTTAACGTATATTCTGAATACCATATCGAAGAACGTAGTGAATTCAAACATTATAATGTTTTATGGGTTTTTCTTGCCGGTATTCTTACAAGTTTCAGAGGCTTGATTCCAGTACCATGTTCAGTACCGTGCCATGCAGTGTTTTGGTAACTTGTTGCGTAAAATTCTGCGGTATAATACAATATCTATTTTTAGGCCGTTCTACAACATCCTTGCGTCCAATTTTACAATACTGCACACAGTCCATGTGTCCAGTGCTATAGCGTATTTTCTATATTTGTTTCTTTCTTAACGCATCGTGTACATTTTTAAGCTTATACTTATTTTGTCTGATATAAATACGAAAAAATACGGAAAAAACTAGTAAATATTTACACGTGCATCATATGTACAAATGATAACATCGGCATCATAAAACAAAACTAACTTACCGTTGCTTATTCCTATTAGTCTATCTTTAGAATCTCAGGAAACACTTAATTAATATATGATATCAGTCAAGTATAAAAAAAAACATCTATATTATTTCATTATATTCACAGAAAAACACATAACACCATGATTTTGATTTTGTCATGATGTACACTCCATACGCACGCCAGCATATCTGCGGTTAATATGTTTTCATAAGATATAGTAAGTATTGGAAATCTCGCAGTTATTTCTTCTTATATAAAAACTTGTAACAACCATGGCGTATGTATCTGAAAGAAAATCAGCAGCACGCAAATTACAAAGAAGCCTTTGATACGTTGTATTAGAATAGCTAGATTTAATTTAATTAGAATTTGAATATTTTAAACTTATGGATTATGTATGGATTACTTGAGCGGTCGATTTATTTTCATGGAACATCAAAAAACTTTGTCAAATAATATAATTCTCCGATTGTAACTTTTTTTCTTCTTTTTCTTTGATGGGGCGGGGGGGGGGGGGGGGGTAATAATTTGGTAGCGTCTTTAAAGAGGAATACATTTGTACCTAAACCTGGGGCAATATCTTTTTAAAAAAATCACAGTTCAAGTGCTGACACCGAGAGCCGCGGAACAAACACTAAATCTTCATATGCATTGCAGTAACATAATTATGCTCTGGAACAGCAGTATATGTGTAAACGGGTTTTAAAGTTTAACATCTTGATAATCTATTTGTTTATTTATTAAAGAAATAATTTTAAAACTTTGTTGTGCAATTACCTCCTGTTATGAAAGTTGACATTTAAAATGTAATGTTTGCGAATTAGTTAAAAACCCCATTTTTATCATAAATGTTTGTGATTAAAGTTTCAATACCATGTATTAAAGTATTATCTCCCTTTATCAAATCGCCGCAGCTACATTATGGCTGAACCAGAACAAACAACCTAGCCGCATCATACACATATAACAGCGATCCGCCGAGAAACCTGATAACCGGAGAAACCAGTCCACAAACGACGGATAACGTGATCATGCTGATTCCTTCATAAAATAAGCCCAGTTTTCACCTTACCGTAAATTATTACAGTTCTAGTCGTAAATACAAAACAACAGAAGAGGACATGATGTGAAAAATTACACTTGGTAAATTGTTCCTCTGTCCTGCAGTTGACCGTTCTCATTGATTGTTCAATAGTATTTTCTCGTCTTTACTTTACAACGGATAAACTTCTCTACGGCTTGGCTTCATCATGATTCCCACAGAGACATTAGTCAACCGCATGATTGACAACCAAAGTGCAGCAGCAGCACGCATTTCACCGACCATTTCTCTGGTAAGATATTACAGTAAATGTAAAGTAAGCGATGCACATGAATCAATCTGCACAGTGTATGAGGAAAATAGCTGTTACAAACGTTAACAAACAATTCACGAATGGGAACAATAAATATTGTAATATTAATAAGTAATTACTTTTGCATTTCATACCCACTTATTTCAGTGTAACAATAATTTTAATGCTTAATGCAATAGCTCGTTGTTTTGTTTACATCAATCTTTTCAAGCAATATGCCAATTCGTCATTAGGCTGAGATATGGTTTTTACAAAACAAAACCAACAAAAAGCAACCAAAAAAACCAGCTACGATTAACATGGTTAGTATTTCTGTCAACTGATACATTATAGATAAGAAATCAATAAATCAAATTTTCTGAATTACTTTCTCACGTGTTGTGATGCTATGTGATGCTATGTACTGCTTTGGACCATCGTCTTCGCTGATCCAATCGTCTTCGCTGTTTTGAGTAATAACACGATACTCCCATATAGATACGCGAAGGTATTGATGCAATTCGAGATGTTACGATGGCGATGCACGAAGCTATGCTGGAAATAAAGCGTACTTCCGTCGTAACAGTATTTATTATATACCTAACATTGATACATACAATGTATGTATTTTCCTAAACGGTCGCCAACAATTTTCCATCACCTATCAACAACATGTAAAACTATTTTCAGAATTAGCACATTACTTTTGTTTTGTTTTGTGATGATGTTTCTCGTGTGTCTATATCCGCGACATTAACAGCGTCGCTTATAATTTGATCGTGACGTCTTGTTTCTTGCATACCCCCCGGGGAAAGTACTGGCGGATCCCAGCACGCGGAGGGAAGAGATCAGCCTATACTTTCTCTAGGGAAAGTACATCTCGGGCTTACTTGACAGCATCCGAACTACTTTCGTGTATTCAACTCGTACCTGGAACACTTTATTTCCGAGATACATTTCACAGCCGTTTATATGTGAAAGACAGTAATGTTTTTCGTAAACGTAACTAAGGTCTCATAAGAAAGCACACACTTTAATATTTTTCAAGTTAATGTAACAGGAATTTCATTTTTAGGAATGATTCGAATTTTCAGGGTACGTAGTAACGGTTCAGATTACGAAAATTGTTGGTAACGAATATCCATGTAGTTTTGAAGCGAGAGTTGATTGCGAAAAGAAATGGTGCTTTTTATGGTGTCACAAGCAAGCGCATCAAATTTTAGAAATGTATGGCAACAGAATCTATTCACATTTCAAAGAACATACCTGCATTCATACGTTTTTCAAAACAAATAATGGCGGTAAATGACGTCACAGTTTCTCTTGATAAATGACGTCACTGTGTAAACAAAACCAGTTAATTAAGTCAATGTCGGTGGTATAGTCGCATTAATCAAGTAAACTGGACGTGCGTCAGGAGAATTTCTGTTAAGGTTTTAATTAATATTTTTTTGTTTCGCAACGTAAATAAAGTACAGTTTTAGATGCGATCAAGCACTATGTTTTTAGCGCTAGATACATAAACAGTGGTTAATTCACGTGCGAACCTACCAAATTTCCTACGCAAAGGGGTTCCATGCGGGGAATTATATTTAATCAACATGAAGTTTTGATTTTCCACTCAACATAGTAGGTTTCTCGTAGAAACTGCGATGAAATCAGATAAAGTATTAAGCAAGAAAAAGGATCTTGCATGGCCTACTGAGGAGGACTGGGTTGTCCCGACCCTCGGGAAAGCAGGGGAAAGTCGGAATCTCGTTTCGCTTGGTTCCTCTTATCCACCCGCTTTCTTTCTGGTCGGAACAACCCAGTCCTCCACAGCAGGCCATGTAAGATCCTCATATTCTGCAATGAGGTGAAATAAATAACGTAGTGTAAAATACCTTTATCTTGCTACTTAGAGTTCTCCTTCTATTTTAGGCTTAAATGTCATTTAAAATAAGAATATTAGTGTAGGCGAGTACCAAAATGCAAAAAAACAAAAATAATATCAAACAGGGAATGCCACGTACCAAAAACGCAGCCTCCCCAAAACGAACCCCACACCAGAAGGCACACCACCAACACACACACACGCGCACACACACACACACCCCACACACAAACACAACATGTCACACACTATACCTACCAACACCCTAGCTACAAGCAAACCAGACAAAAACAAAGTCATGATATAGCGTCATAGTAGTGTGATCCAGATGCCGGTTTACCTCTCGTCGTGGTTATGATCAAAGTCATGTTTTTCGCACTCGTATGATCCGAGACACAATTCGAACAAATCCAACATTTCTGTATTATAATTGCTACTGTTTCGTGCATAGTCATGGTCTTAATTTCATTTTATGCCATCTTTACTTCGAGAATTGTTTTTGAACTTTGAACATCGTTATTACCATTTGGTTTATTATCATCTAATTCTGCACTATGCCGTAGAAAATTCGCATGTTATCATTGTCCATTCGTGCATTGCCATAGTTACTTCGATGACAATAATAATCGTACACGAAGAAATCACCATCCCATCGGAACACCGTAGTTTTTGCTGAATAAAATGTATGGCAGCTAAACAGACCTCAAACGTTCTACCCCTAAAGTGTTTTCCCCATTTGCATGAATATATTATTTTGAATATGTCCCTTTTAAAGAGTAAGAGCACACTGGAAGCTAAAATATAACCTGACTATTGTGTTACTTAGAATGGATTGAAATAATCGACCGATTTCCTAATTAAGCTATTTGTAACCATTATGAGAGAAAGTTTAGGGAACTAAATTAAATATAACCTGAAATACTATCAGCAAATTAAATAATTTAATTAACTGAAAAAAAAACTTTTTAAGCATAAAATGAAAGATAATCATGATATTAATTTGTTCCGTGTGAATACGGAATGATAAAATGTACCTTTCGAGCGCATAGTCTAACAGACCAAAATCCCGTGCATTTGATATGTAATCCATACTTATGAATTGCAATTATATTAGAAATTTATTGTAGGTTCTTGTTTTACATGATTGGTTCAAGTGTCACCGAAACATAACAATAATATTATATACTTCATGTACAAGGCTTAGTCAGAATGTTTAATTACAAGCATGTTCGTACTACAAAAGTGTCATATTGCATTGAACAGGACTAGAGATGGTGAAAATAGATAACTTTATTGCTGAATATTTAGACTTTGTTTCGCTGTTGTATAGCAGATATTTTTTCAATACATGACCATGATTAGCTGTCCATTAGTGTACATACGAGTATTTTGATGTATTCAATTGTATTCGATATGAGACAAGCAATAGTAATCTCTTTAATCAGGTCTACATCAAATATCTTTGAAATCACAGTCATTGGAATGTATAAAGTATTCCATTAGTACATAGGAAAATCAACAAGAATGTTTATTGTAACACAATAAATGTACCATAAAACAGAAACTGCAACTTTCCATCAATCTGTTCAGACTTTATGGTCTTCTCTACGAAAGTTGACTCCAAGTAAAGTTGTCACGTTCAGGAGGATAATAGTTACTGAGTTGTGGAGATGGCCGTACATAATCGCAACAACCTGTTTATCAAAGTTATGAAGTGTATCCTCCGCATGTGTTTGACGTTGAGTACTTGTCCGGGAAATGGTTAGTAAAGCAGCTTGTGACTTCGACAACAAATTCAAAGATATATTATTCAGCTTGTAAGAGTTTGTTTAAAGTTTAAGCTCCAACTTATTCATGTATTTCAGTATTAATATTGTTACAAATAAAAACAAAACTTGTACACTCCGTTTTGCCCTCTAAAACACACACAAAGAAGCGACTGACATATCCTTTATCATGCTGATCAATTTACTTCAACGTGTGAGAGGTTGTCCATGTTATGTAATATTCAAATAAAATAAATACATTGCTATCGCATCACTTATTATGACAGTGCATTTAACATCTTAATATGTTGTATAGAAAGATAAATACTGTCGTCATGAAACTTTCTTTTATAGAACTGATTGGCGTTCCCTTTATTTTTCGTACATGTATTTCACCTATTAAACTGTTGATATTTTATAATAAGTCAACAATTTTGTAAATAAGAAACGGTGCTCCGACAAAATGAATGTTATCGTTAAGCTTTGGTGAAATTTGTTTTTTCAGATAATAAAAACAACAACGATAATGTTTAATTAAATTTAATACCAAATTAACTAAGGTGTCGCAATATACAACACTTTACTATCAAAAAATTTAAACAAACAATGTAAATACATGTAAAATGGGTAGAATCTTATAATAAGTTAACAGACTGCATCATTTCTCTTTTTTCGTTAAGGACATCATTACGATAACCTATTAATATACAACAGACTGGTATATCTAAAATATATTGAGTGGTGTCAAATACTGAATATTAGAAATATAAATGTGCACACAATAATAATGACGTCAACCCACTTGCTATCATAAGAAACCATGTATACTGTCGCAAATGTAAAAATCACTAATGTGTTTACACATTTCTAATGCACAATGCACATGAAATCGTTGGAATTTTACGATTTTGTCCAAAATGAAATGCTAAAGGCACCATTCCAGAAAGCGTTCAAGTTCAGAAAGCCATAAATACACAAATACATGTATGTAACGTTTAACAAAAAATGTCGGCGGCTTTATCCATACTGTCTAAAATAAACATTTTATGTCTAAGCCGCGTGAAAAATATTCATTAACAGTCTTTTATATTCTTAACACAATCCCAATTTATCAGAGTCGATGATGAAATAGCAAACCAAAAAGATTCGTTCCGATAATACACGGGCCCGTAAATAAGTGAAAGTAATTGGTATATACCATTTGTATATACCAATTCCATGTAGTCCATGTAATCCACTACTAGTAACAAATTTTAACCGAACAATGACTCACTATTTTAATTACATATTTATTGCGTAAATTTTTCTTTATTCACTTTTTGAGATTGAGTACCACTTTTCTTACTATACAAATAAAAGAATAACTCTGTGTATTTGGTTGTCTACTCGTATTAACGACAAATCATTATTTGCCGCCCTCTTTTATTTCATGACGAATAGGCCTAATCAAATATAAATAATCGCTTTTACATTGAAGATACAAAACCAAAGAAAATGAAGTTTCAACTTTTTCAAAGGTCAACACATATCTTGAAATATGTCATAAAAACATGATAATTGGCAAGCAATGTTTTTCTCCAACCTCTAGCAAGTTTAGTAAATATTTTACAAAGGTATATCGTAATTCAAAAAGTCCGGTGTGGTCTTTTTACTATTTTCCTGAAATCAGTAAACGTTTACTAAAAGCGCGAGTCTCAACTTTGCAAATTAGTTTTATGAAATTATGAAATGTTTAGCTTAGTTTACGTTACAACTGTGATTATAGTTACGTGTAAAGTATTGAAAGAACGACTAACAGTGCTGCAAGAGTATGACAAAGCTTGTTACATGGTCATGCACACCTTATGACACGACAGGAACTTCGACATCAGATATGAAATAATCTGCATATATCATATAAAATATCAGACTCAAACGGCATCCAAATGTACACATTGATTCTTAAATTTTATTAATTGTAAATCAATGTATCAACTGGTAAATGTACCTCCATAGTATATCCTGGTTGCAATTTGAATTGGGAGGCTAGACATTTGAACCTACTTCTACTGTTTAAGTAAGAAGGGACATCTACTTCAGCTGCGATACCCTTGTATGAAATATTTCTTTAAATTGTATTTGCATATTGTCTTGGGCACATCATGTAAAAAAGAGATTACATATTAAATTAATCGTATCATTGTTTTTGCATGTTGCATTCTGTGGCTAAATAGTGAAAAGATAGGCAAAATGCGGTGCTATAATACATGTACCACTGTGTAAATACATTTGTGTATTTCGTAAATGCGATAAATATAATGGCAATCAGATATTTTACAAAAGAAACTTGCTACTTCAGAAATCCACTATGTTCTCCCAGTGGGTGGTTAAGGACAACAAGACATAGCGCCTGTCAGGGTACGTAGAGAATGTAGCGGGTAGGCGTCCGTTACATTAACACCTTAAATAGTTTAGGAAAATGTTGTGTTGTCAGGAGTCCACAGCGCGTAAACGCTCCAGTATATTATGTTGAAAACCAGAAAGACAGCCGGAAATGCAGTCCTAGAAAAACGGTCACATGAACGTGCCTTTTCGCGACTTGGTGAAAACATACGGAAGAATTTGGATTTGTCCTTTTCTTCATACACTATCTGCAAAGTAGAAGTATTTGTAAGAAAAGAGATTTAAATATCCATCTAAACAAAAAGTATAATGTGTATTTCTATCAGACTGCCCCTGTTACAAAATTCTACTTTGAATTTTATCTTTAACAAATTCACCATGTCTGTACTGTTTCTGACTGACATATGCACGAAGTAAGGTCGTGATTGGCATGTGCGAGCAGGTTTCGACTGGTTACAATGTGGTCTCCTGGTGTGACTTTATCTTCATGATTTGATGTTTAATTTTTTATTTGATCTGTGAACAATAATAACAGTTCTTTCTATTATTTCTTTAACGATTTCAGATATAAAAACGTTGCTTTTTGCACTACAAATCTTACTTCATATCATAATGAACATATCACCAATTCGGTTTCATGTTACGGCAAATCAGAAAAAAAACTGTATTGTTTTTGTTTCGAAAGTATTTTTATTGATTAAGTTCAAGATAACAGTTGTTAGTCTAGTCTAGTTTCCTGTTACCGGGCTAGTTAAAAAAGGATTACCACTGTATTAACTTCACTCCGGGACCCGCTTGGAAGTTTTTCAGCAGATGATAGGCGACTTGGCCCGCGCTTGTCTACACGCAGATACACATTGACGAAGGCAAACTCTATCAAAGCAGCAAATACAAACAAAAGACAGGTTGCCATCCATACGTCTATACCTGAATCAGATACAAACTTTAAGATAAATATATTTAACATTGTTTTTTTGATGTTAGTAGTGCATCCAACAAAAAATGTATTAAGAGGCGCTCAAATAGTTACAATAGCATTTATGTCGGTGTGTCGTCGTGAACATACCTCTGAGACAACGGTTATTTGAAATAGTATAATAGTGAATTGAAAAGGTCAAATGCATTTGTAGTAGGATCTTCCTTGTCTTGAAGATTATTTATATGTACTAGCGCAATTGCTGATAATCTTGCAGCAATTATTGGGTTGGTAGCTCCATTAAAATACTTTGCAACGTATGAATTTATGACAGTCACAATGAAACTCAGCGATTTGTGTCACAAATTTACTTTCTTGCCAGTTAAACTATATTAGGTTAAAAGTCGGTTACTGCAGAACCCTAGGCATTGACAGGAAAAAACGTGAATAGCTTAATTTTGTAGTGGTTGGCAGACGACAACATTCGACATGGATGTAGCAAGTCAAAAGGCCACAGTAAAACATTTTCATAAAAATAAAGCAATGTTACCTGTTCTTTACTTAACTCTAACAATTCTAGTTTTATAAGTTTGTTTTGCTAAAAAAAAAAGAACGTGAAAATATTTGCAATGAAAAGACAAACCTTTCACATACGACACTTTTGGAAGTGATGAGCCCGCTCCAGCGCTCTGAGTTGTCATTGTAAGTACGGTCAACAGTCCGAGTGATATTCTGGCGGGCACGGCTTCCATGTCTAACCAGAAAGATACCCAAGAAAGACCTACGATTAGCATACTTGGAACATAGATCTGTGTTACATAGTATCCAATGTTCCTTGTTAACTCAAATTCTAACGAAATGCACGTATAGTTCACTGAAATGTATGAACAATATGTATAGTATTTAATACATGGATTTGAAATTGGCCATTTCAATGTACCGTCGAAAGTAGGAACAACTCACCAACCTATGTTATATACAATAGTATATGTCTTCAAAAATGAAGAGAAATTAATTTCGTTAATTTGTTACCCTTATAACAGGAACTAATCACATTTACTTGCAAGTAATATACCCTAATAATATTTCGTAAATTTTGTTTTCTTATGCTTGCAAATAATTCGATTTTTTATAATCATGTTTCCGGTATATTTCCGGTGTGCAATCAAAGAAACAACTAATAAAACATTGATGCAAATAACTTGCTACATTAGATTGATATCGAACTACTTTATAACACATTAGGCTAAGCATGTTTAGAATTCTTAGAGGCAGTATTATTATAATAGTTGGCTAACAGTTAATGCATTTGTGGAGAGAGTTGTTTAATTTCTTAACTCTAACCATGATGTAACTAGAGAGTTCATTACAATAATTAAAATTTAAATTATATCACTTTGGTTGCTTTATATACCTGCATAGTATTGTTTATCACACTGGAAGGTTCTCATCTCGCCAAGGTTAAATTGTGCAAGCGAAAATCTATCGTCGGTAACAACAGGATTAGGATTCCAACGAAATTCTAGAGTTTCTGTACTGTACCCATCTAAAAATCACGAAAACGTTAGGATAACATTTCACCACAATTACTGACTCGGCGAGGTTAAATATCTTAATATATGTGTTCTACAAAACATTTTAAGTAAATATTCCATTACATAAAAAAACTGTTACAAGATTACTTCATATAAGATTAATGAATTTGGTCGAGGAGTACAAAGTCATGTACTTGTAACAAGTACTAGCATATAGTATTTTATTAGATGTCTTCCATGATACAAAAGACAATATATTTTATCATACTGGTTGCAAGAAGGACTTCTACTCCAGATCGTTTTATCTGAATGGCTTCTCACATCAATAAGACGACACTGAAATGTGTTATTACTTACAACTTTCCATCATCACATCACATATCTGCGAGTCAAGTGGATATTTACTTAGATCCATGTTACACTGCAGTGTTGCGGATATTCTGAAAGATGTTTCATCATTATCATACACATTGATTGACATATTGTGTTCTTTTTCTGTGTAGAAACAGCTTACAAATATTATGATAGTTTAACAGACCGCGCATATACCTTCTTGATTATCAAATAAGAAACTACTTTTATCAATTTTTATACTTAAATAATTGTTTTCACTAGGTAATTAAAGATGCATAGTGGCTCAAGCTTAAGTTTATAAATAAACTGTCAATAACTTACGATTTCAAAGATTCAACACATGACTCTGTTGGTTTTTGTAACCGGCAATTTCTATAACGACAATGACTGATTGACGGCCTGTACCATTACGTTGTACTCGTGAAAAATATCGAATTCAAAACAGAGTATGGTAATCTTGCTTTAAAGAGTTTCTTTTTTTTCTTAATTTATACTATATGAATATTTTTACGAAATGTTATAATAGCAGTCAGTACATACTTAAATCATAAAAATCACTCATTCGGGTAAGATACAGTGTACATGTACCTGATACTGTACTGGACACGTCCATCTGGGTAGATATGCATCAGTTTATTTGGTACGGTGATTGTGTGGACATGAGCGTCTTTCTCGTTTGTTATAAATAGATCAGGTACCCAGACCTTGTCCACTAGACGTGAATCAAGCTCTAGAGAAGTCATTTTCAAGGTCTTCTCGTACTTTAATCGGCTATCTGTCCATGATTGCCTCAAAAACATTCCGATCTTATAATCCTGAAATATTATCACAACATAATACTCTCTCAAAGCGTCTGTTAAGAAAGATGTTAATTTGCATCAGAAAAACAAAGCGATTGCATTTTTTTGTGTTAGAATTTCTAAAAAACTATGTTTCCGTTGAACGAAACGAAATAATGTCCCTTTTGTCTGCTCTGACCTGCCTTATGTATGTATCTTGAAACAGTATTTACCTACCATGTTCGTCTCGCTGATACTGTGTATGTTTGTAATATGTAACTGTACTTGGGCTTGAACGGGGAAATCTGAAGAGAAAAAAGCGATGGACTGGCTACATTTACTGCATGCTACATGTACGTACACTTTTCATGATAAAAATAATTAAGAATATTTTGTACTTGTTTATGACAAAATAGTTTCGCAAAGATTTTGACTTTACATATTGGTATGCGTGTAGTATGTTTACGATATTGTATTCATTGCAAAATCTAAATCAATACATAATTTGCGAGTACAGACAGATTTTTGACGAGGATTTCCATATTCATTAAATAGTATCTTTCATTCCTACATTGAGAACTATGGTAAATTGATTAAAGTGCACGACCTGTCTTGTTTCTATTACAGTAACTATAGTGAACGAGCGTCGCCAAACCCGATACAGTTTGCCTGAATATTTATATAATTTACTATATATTTATACAAAATGTTTAAAGAAACACTTGTGTGTGCTGCATACGGTATCCAGTCAGACACTGAATTATACATTAACCTTAGCAAACACGTAATCCTCGATGGGAAACAACGGCAGTCTGGGAAATTATTTTGTTATTTTTCCTTACATATGTCTTTCCTTTCCATGTGGCACGCACATTCGGCAGGTAATCTATTTAACAATTCCTTTTACCAATTTGAATCCAATTATGCGGTGCAAATAAAGAAATAAGATATGACTAACTGAGCATCGAAACGCTCTTTGTGAAATGAGCTTTGTTGATAACCTCATAGAGTTTGATAAATCTCGTAAAAATCACTTATTTATATGTCACAAATTGAGCTTACCTGCAGCCCTGATTCTTTCTGCAGGAGAGTTTGCATGTTGTTTTACAGAAAATAGCAATCTGGTACAGTAACTGTTTATTACCAGGAACAAAGGTTAGGTAATCTGTCCGACTGTAAATGACTGACACGGTGTTAAACCGAATGAAAAAGTAACATATCTTATAGGATATAGGCATGAATGTTTACCTTCCTCATAATTCGGAGGTATACGTGGATCATACTTCTCCAATAAATCGTCCAGCGTTCGTTGTCTGAAATAAATTGACAAAATTTACAATTTTCCTGAATTCTACTTCCAGGAGCTAAGTACAGAAATCTATGATACTATTTAAAAACAAATGAACCTGCCTGCGGCAGTTTATTTCAACCAGAACTTATGCAAATATATTAGCAGATTTCGAATATGCAATACATGGTTACCAAACGATGTATATTTATTGGTTCGTTTGTTACTGGACCAAACTCAGTATTAATAGTTTAACTCAAAGTTTGTATGGTAGTATCTGCATTCATTTTAACACAAAATATAACAAATTAAGAACCACGGGTATACTGATTATAGTGGAAACAATTGAGGTTTTGATACAACTACATTTTGACAGCTTATTTGAAAAAAATTAATGCTAAAAGTATTTGGGCGTAAAATGTTAAACAAATATTATACTTATTTTAATGTTTTGTAGTATACTTGCCTTACTATAGAAGAAAAATGCATAATCCCTGAAACGATACAACAATGTATTTCTTCACAGATGTCAGTTTAAAAAGTAATTTTCTTAGATTATAGTAAGTGTTTTGTAACATGAATTCATACGAATGTTTACCTGTTTGATTTATTTGCAACATTATTCTTAAGGGAAAGTTTCTCTACATCTGGTCTCTCTGTTGTTGTTACAAGCGTTCCCCGAAGTTGAGCGTTGCTAGGCAAAAACCGCAGAATGACAAGGCCAACAACGACACTTGCAAACAGCAAATTCATATTCACACACCAGTATTATGTTTACGCACAGTCTGTAATACATATCTTTAATTAATACAACTTAGTAGCTGTGATGAATACGTACGGGTAGCATTTCCTTGGCATGAGCATAACGAGCATGTACATGTTTCTAGCCTATTTCAAGTAGCAACTTCATGCTTAGGGTGTCTTCAAATTATGCTGACAAGACAAAATGATTTTACTGAATGATTCAATAAGAACTGATACATATACGTATTTGAAAGAGGTAGCAAAATGTAAATACAGAGCTAACGCTGGCCGCTAAATAGTAAAAACATTTTCACACTGAAAGATTGATCGTACAACATGCATTTTTCAACGCGTTTTTAAACTCTTTCATGTGCTTTTCAAGTCACTGACTGATGATTTTTTTCACAGTATATCAACTGTTCCTTGCCGTTCATTTATTTGTACATATTAAGGGGACACTTAGCATCTCAATACATATGCTTCAAGCGACTCAAAAAACAGTTTTGATTTGGTATAATAGTAAATCTAATATCAATACTGCAATAAAAGTAAGTCGAGTCTAAGAAATGTCTCCTAAATACAAATGTAGTATTTTAAATGAGCAATTTGCAGTTTTGGCGTGTACTTACATAAAGTATAAGCACAATATATTCCTTTCTAAATATAGAAGAATATCTCTACAATTTATTTATCTGTCAAAACTAAAACTGAGCATACGGATTTTATCTGGTTTTAACAATTCAGCATATTTCACTTTAATTCAAGTTTAAAGTAAATGTTTTATATATTTTCAGTTTTATCACTCCTGCATTATGCAATAGCGCATAACCACCTAAGTAACAGAGAATTGTGCAATAAATTGTTCTTATCAAAAGCCAAAGTAATAGCTTATAAAAATCACTAAAAGCTTTTATAGAAAACGCATTAATCTGAATATATAGTTTATTTCCTTCATTCAAGAATAAACATGATTTTCCACTTGTTCATAACTACCACTTGGGGACCTCTGCACTGCATCAAATATTTGGAAACGCATACAGCTCGTAAAAACTGATGTTGGTATTTTGTATGCTATTCAGATGCATAAATCTTGTTAAACGCTAATAGGATGCAAAAAAACACACACTTTTTCCACTGCATTCGTCGACATTCTTCGCGCAAATTAAAATGGTGCTCACCTTTACAATCGAGTTACATCACACGTTTAACTGCTTTCTACGGTTTTATAGCGCACTTTATGACAAATTAATGATTCGATATTAAAATACGTGTAGCTCATCTGAACCGCATTCTGTGTATGTCTTAGCATCTATAAGAAGTAAATAAGTTTTAATGGAAATGTGCTTTTAAAACAGGTTACATGTTAAAGAAGGCTACTGTGAACAGCATTTGACAAATTACATTTATTGCGATGTATTTGCCAACTGTTATATCTGTTGGACCACTGATGGTTAATTGTCTTACTTAAATAATTTATTTCTTTGCACTTTTAGCATGACCTATATTTTGATATTGTTTAGCTCGGTATAAGTGTTAATGAAGTGTAAATGAGGACAGTGTAACCCCTGAAATGAAATGATACAGATGCCGGGGGAAAGGCTTGCCAAAGAAACTGGAATGCAAACGCAATATCTTTAAAATTACATTACGTCCCCTGTCTTGAATTTATTCGTATTTGTTTATTGGTTATTTTGATTGATTCAATAATGCAGTATGCCAGGCTAGGAAAATTTTTAATTTATCCTTTGTCTAAACTAGACATATTTCTAGATTCTAACCAACAAAGCAAAATGGCAGCACATGTATTTACGAGTATGTTCAAAATGTAACACCAAATCGAAACGTTCTGATTTAAACATACCGACCAGTCATGAGAAATATGTTATCATACTAGCCAAATACATGATATTGGCCTTGGGTTCTATAACTTGTCCTTGTAGTCATAGTTTATGTAAGTAATCTGATGTATATATAAGGAAAAAAGGAAACACAACAAAAACAAGACATACCAAACATATTACAAATTCCTGTCATGTTTTCATGCAGTAAAATATGCACCCAGTCCGGGACGCGATAACATGACCCTTCCCTTGTAGCACAAACATTCTCACGACTAAGCTTACCAGCCGATTATTATAAAGTCCGTTCCTTGACATGTCCATCAGGAAAACAAACTTATTCATTGATTTTCATATCAAATATGCTACTCGAATATTAGCCGTTATTCACTGGTCGGGAAAATGATATAATTGCTCTACACTCATAATTAACATTAGTTTGGAGATAACAACATACTTTGCTGATAAATATAAAAGATTTACGTATTCAAATTATAAAACCATTCAGGAAAGACTAAAAAGTCATATCTAAAAAAGTATTTTATTGACATTTTTCTTGCAGTATTATGAAATGAAAATATGCCTTATAGAGTATTTTTTTCAATTCAAAATATCTTATACATTCTACTCGTCATTTGCGGTTGGCGGTTGAAAGGTTACCAACTTCCTGTCAAAAACGAGAATTGTCTAGTTGACCTCTACCAAACGTGTTCATCTCAGGCCCCAAAATTGTCCACATCCTGTGAGTTTCTTGTCTGTTTATAGAGTTATAGGAAATAAATGCTTCCTATATCTACCAAAATACCTAGCAACATCTGATTTCCTTAACAACCATCTACTTGGACTACTGACTGGTGACGTCATAAGCAACCTCTTTCTTCCATTGCAGCCAATTACTTCCTTAGCAACAAATGAACTCCATAGCAACGATTGACTTCACCTAGTATCCAATGATTTTCTTCGCAACCCGTGACTTCTCATAGGAATAAGTAACTTCCGTAGTAAGCATCGATTTCTTTAGCAACAACTTAGTCCCCTAGCAACCAGTGAGTTCCCATATCAATCAGTGAGAGTATTCCCTAGCAACCAGTGACTTCCCCTAGGAACAAAGAGCTTCCTTAAAACAATTGACTTCCTTAGCAACAACTTAATTCCCTGGCAAACAGTGACTTATTTACTTAACAACAATTCACTTACTTATTCACCTTAAACATTCGTTTTCCACTAGTGACTTCCTTAGTAACTGTGAAGATCCTAAGCAACTAGCAATAACTGACCTTTTGCAATTACTGACTTTCCCTAGTGATCAGTGATTTCCTGAGCAACCAAATGACTACTCATAACAGCTTGTGAATTTCTGCGACCAGTGATTTTAAAGCAACAAGTTAATTTTCTAGCTACAACTTAATCCCCTTGCAAACAGTGACTCCCCTCAGCAACCAGTGACTTACTTATCTACCTTTAGCATCCGCTTTCCACAATTAACCCTCTTAGCAACCGTTTATGTACTGAAATAATTGACGTTTTTAAAATTACTGACTTTCCCTAGTGTTTTCTTTAGCATTTGATGACTGCTCGTGACAGCTTGTGACTTTTAGCGATCAGTGAATTTTTAAGCAACTAGTTACTTTCCCTCGCAACCAGTGACTTTCTTAGCGGTTATTTACTTCCTTTAGCAACAAGCCACTTCCTTATGTAAGTACACTGATACTAAGGTGAGCGATATTAGGCCATTATGGCCCTTTTGTATTGAATTTAAAGTAAAGAAATTATGACATAGTCTACGCTGAATCGATATCTTTCCGGAAAAATGAATCAAATTAACCCGTCAAGCTTAAATCCGATACTTAACATGCGCAAGTTTCCATACGCATTTTGTAGCATTCAAAATGGCTAAGAAGATTGGAATATTCGTCAGAAATATGATTGCTTATAATCAAGCGTAAACGGATTTGTCAGAGGGGATATGATATAATAAATCTTACTACAGAGAATATCAGTCATCCTTTACATCATAGGAAGATCCCGTACTTTGTTCAGTGACACTAGACTGTGCGGGGCAAAACGACTGTATTACAAGATAATACCCTGAATTGATGTAAATTTAATTCAGGATAACCAATACACACCTATTATTTCCTCTTTTTTTCTGAGCCGAACTCTGAAATAATCTTTAAACAAAAGTAAATCAAGGAAACATGTTAGAAAATAATGAAAACTGTTTAGCTGTAAATTTAAAATATAGCCTATCATACATGTGTATGGCAACAAAAAAGGATTCTAGAACTACATGTACACAGGTCTCAATCATAGTTAAATTTTGATTGTGCTGAATACTTCTAGAAACTGAAATAATATATATTTGAAGTGTTTAGCACAATAGGAGAGTCACATTTTAAAAAAAAATGCATGTCAATACAACATTATCTAGCTTCACAAACATGCAATAATATTTTTAAAAAATTGACTGGTTAGTTTTTAATTATCTAGCACGACTATTCAAGTTTTAAATGTTATGTTTCATTCAGCCGTTCAAAGAAGATCTAAATTAATTTTACTTAATATTAAAAGTCCTACATGTATAATTGAAATTAATTGCATTTTGTCAGACCTGAATCCACCCATTAGATATTTAATGATACATAAATACATGTAGCAAAAACATACACATTTACATATTTCAATACCAAAACCAAAACTGAATTGAATAAATCGAATTATAATAGATAATAGAGTTTCAGCTGAAACGATATTAATGCAAATAAATATTTATCATCCGAAAAGTCCCATTTGTTACAATATTAACAATGTACAGAAGAAACAGATTCAGAGAGTCGTTAAAATATGACTTATAATTCAAATGCCAAAAGAAAGAAAAGAGAAAAAGGCTTTTTTATTATTTGTTTGCTAACATACTTTTCAGCACGTTTTTATTTACAAATGTGAAACAAGTACGAGAAAGTTTTACATACCTGAAATGATTAAATATCCTATCATTCACTGTGCATTTTTTTTGGAGAAGCGCCCGAATGTCTTCGTCGTTTAATGCACAAAATGCTGCTGCTGTTATAAACAATTCGATTTTGTATCTTTACGAGCCACACTCGGCAGAAGTTGTCTGATACAGTAGCGAGAAAGGATGTCATTGTCGATTAAATGTTTATTTGTGGGTTGTTTGCTTTCTGATTATTTCTTGTAATTTTTGGTATACACTCTCTTGTGATTTATTGTCATATTAAAATGACAGCTGCAATACAAAGGTTATGCAGTAATATTGTCTAAAACTATTGTACAGCTTTAAAAGGACGGAGCGGTGGTGTAGATGTTAAGGTGTCTGCCGCTCATCCCGGAGGTTACGGGTTCGAGCCCCACCAAGGTCACGACCGTACCTCCTCATACGACACCAGTACTGGTGTTTCCAGGAAGCGGACTCGAGAGTGACTCGATAAGCTACAAGCTTTCTTCACAATCGAGCTAAAATAAATTAGTATAAACTAAAAGGACACACTTTATGTCATTTTCAAAAGGCAAAAGATCCTGCCATTCAAATTCTTGCTTCTCATCAAATATCAAACACCTTAAGTTTAAAGTTAACGCACAAGTTTATGTGATATTTAACATATTGAAAAAAAATAGGCCAAAGTAAGTTAAAAACCTACAGGTATAGTCAAAATACATTCATTGATTAATATTTTATACATAATTTGTTGATTTATAAATAATTATAGAAAATGAATAAAAACAATAATTGACAAAAGTTAAACGCTATTTTCATTTTACGATTTTCGTATATTCAAGAAATGGTTTATTTCTTACTAGGGATATCTGAAAGTAAAGATCAGACTTTACTAGTTGTTGGAACTATTAGCGTCAAGTGAATCAATGTTTATATACACCGACTAAGACAGCTAAATAGCTCAAGTCCCTCATTTCTAGATTTATTATAGTAATGGGAAACTATTTTAGTTTTCTAACCATTATACGTACATTTTTATATTAGATCTTCAGACAAGCAATATCTCACAATAAAGAGAAACAAATATTAACAAATATACGAGCGTCAGTAGTGATCCACAAGACATGCAAGAGTGCGTGTTTATAACTCCTTACAATGATTCTTAAACTGGTGGTATAGGGACCCAGACCAAATTCCATAACTGAAACTTTAAGCACCGATTACTTTAACTCCAAAACTGCGGCCATACGTCGTTTTATGGACTTTTTGAGATTATACTTTTTACGCCTTTCATGTAAGAACTTGGTGAGTCGGCGATATTTGGTCTCGGAGTCACGTGATAAAGTGAGGTATACACAGACACTGAATATGCACGTATACACGGACAGTGTTTATGATCGTGTACAAGATTTAAGTGTGACTGCTTAGCTTTCGATTTAAGTGAGATAGTTAGCATATAGTACACGTACTCAGGTTTTCCTGATGTATTCGTTTTTTTTTTCGTTTAGTAACTTAAAGGGTGAAGTTTATGGTGGTGTGGTGGCCGAGTGGTTAACGCTCTAGACTACCAATCCGGAGGTCCCCGGTTCGATTCTCGGCGGGGCACTGGATATTTCAGAAACGCTTTTCAGTGTTTCCCACCTATCTGAGATGAACTGGTAAGAAACCCAGAGGTAGTCTCGCGTGTATCGGTGCTATACGCCGGGCACGTAGAAAAGAACCAAGGGGTCTATTCGTGAAAGAGCTAGGGTCTGGTACCCGGATTCCCTTGTATCTGCTTCTGTCTCTAAAATAAAGGACCACAATGGAAATAAGAGCTTGCTCTTTATTGTGTTATCCTTGGTACTTGGTACTGAAATATATACATATAAGATATCTGTTCCTAAATTGCATCATTCTAAATGTAAAGATACAATCCCTTTGCAATGAATGTGGTCAAACCATGTATGTATGAACCATGTTTTAAACACTATAATTATCAATGATTAAAACATTTTCCAAAAACATAGCCTTTTGTAGTTTACAGTTGTTCACAGTGTAGTGTTCGGTTCACATGTTAGCAGGTATTGACAACAACTAAAACAGTCATTCGTAAAAACTACGAGAGTTTCCAATTAATCGGAACATGTAATTGCAAGTCCTAAAAACAAATAAAATATAGACATTTGTTGTTTCGTAATGTAATGTTTGGTGCACGCTTAATAAAATCGTGAAAATAACTACGACAGTCCGTATTGATTACAAACGTGTCATGTTGTTTAAATTGTTCTGTGCACATTTTATCAAGTGTTGAAAGCAGCTACCATGCCTTGCATAATTGGTAGGAAATAGGAGATTGTACTAACATTGCCGCCGCGTGTGAAAGTAGCAGTGTAGTTCCACCCCTTTGTAGCAATGTCATTGAATAAACTCTTCCTTCATATATATTCCAGCGTCCCAACGGTCGATAAATAAGAAGCAGAGAAATTGTCAATGATGCGCCTTTAAATTCAAAGATCAATATGATTGCTATTAGTGTGCAAACATGTATAGTCAATATGTAATTTAGATTGACGTAGAAACGTTAGTAGGAATGTTTTTACATAATTCACTTCAACTTGCCATTCAATGCCCTCGAAAAGGGGATTATTCTCATGACAATGATATAATGTGTGTCTAAGCAATAACTGATATTCATATATTCTACAAGTATTCAGAGTTATTAATCAAAGCGTTACACTGTCGTTAAATACCTCCTTAATGTATATGATGATATCGTAGCAATTTTGATAATCGATTTGTTTTTCTTCAACATATTAAGGCATACACATTTTGTATGGATAATATATGTTTTGGAAAAAAAAACATACATTGGACTGAACCAGTGTCTATGTGAGCAACATGGATTGGGGTATCACTGACAATAAAGTAATGAGCACTTTAAACCTTTGTTAAGCTCTATTTCCTACACATAAATTGAGTATTGTCAAGATAATAGCTTGCAATATGCGTAATCTTGCAGGGGCGCGTGCATGTTTAGAACGCATTATCCTTTATGGTTAACACTCTACTTCATTTTGTGTCATCGTGATCGCGTACAGCTAAATCCCTTTCTATGGACTTGATTCCAATACTTTAAATGTTTTATCACTTTCTATGGACTTGATTCCAATACTTTTAATGTTTTATCACTTTCTTTATGGTACACACGTTTTTATTTATTTCCTAAATTATTTGATTTATTTGCTATCTAGAGTTAACGTTTGACTCCTAAGTGTTTACAAAAATGTTCGTGATGCAACAAACTACTATCAATTAGCCTAGCATCCAGTTTATTATATTAGTATAGACATGCGCCTTGGTCTGTCTGTCTGTCTCTGTAAAACTGTTTTATAAATTAACAAAGCGATCATTCAGTTATAGAAAAATGTGTCTATAAGTTATTAACAATTGCATATAAACGACAAAAATAGAGATCATATTAACCTTTAAAGTTTAAAAAATGAATCACCTTTGTATTTCCAGGTTTACTTAGAGAAATATGCAAATACAAATAATTAAGTAATTGCTTGTGTAACCTTTGGAAACTCCACATGTTTATTAAATATCATTATGCGGCACTTATTTAATGCACAAACATTATAAGGATATTGTTTTCGAAGTTGTGTTTATTTCTACTTTCTTAACATTAGAATGTTATAAACTTGACATTTAATATGCAAACATGAAATATATAAACATGAACGTTTTCCTACATCTTAAACTCAGTTATTTCGCTCTACGTTTTCTGGTAAACGTTGCAATAAAATGATGAAGGGTGCTGTATAGTAATATGTCATGATAGTATAATGTACTAGTGTCAATAACAATCTACGATAATTACAACGCTCCAGGCTTCGGTCAGTTCCGTAACTTTGCCAGAGAAGGATTTATTTATTAAGATCAGTTCTTGACTATTGGGTCGTCTTCATTAACATATTTAAGCAACTTATTTTCTATGACAAAATAGTTTTCAGTTTGTCCTTAATTACGGTAACCGTTTGTTTGTTAATATAGGAGTATGCATTTCACAAACGCTACACTTTAAAGAGTTTATATGTATAGGTGTAATGCCACAAACCATAAGCTTTTTTCATAACAAATTACTCCTTTATTGCACAGATATGTTATTTGGTAACTCGTTATAATTTCGATATTTTGATCCAAAATAGCAAGATCGCAACAAAGAAGATTACTTTACAAAATTGAATGTACTCGTAGCTTAATATTCAAAGCATAGTAACGGCAACAGTTACTCTTACTATCATTTTTTATATTAATCACTTGGAAACTTAGTCAGTAAAACGTTGCATAATGGCAAGTTAATATCAAGGCCCTTCACAGATGTCTAGAAAAAACAAACATCAATGATGTAGAAGGTTACATTATGAAAATAACTAAAGAAGAAGTGGTTTCAAAATACACTTTACGAAACTTCTAACGGCCCCTAGTTCAATATTTAATATTTTTTTGTTTTACCCCTTGTATATCAACAAAAATTTCAACAGATGCATTTGAAGTAATGGCAAATAATGTTATGTAATTAGTTCGCCCAATTTTAACTCTGTTCTCCAACTTTTCGGATAGGTGAATAGTATGTCCTAAGTTGCACGTACTGCACGTGTACAACTCATAATAACATAAGCTGATAATTATCTTTAATTGACAAACATAAGATGACCCGAATGTCAAAGCTAGATACTGCGAGATATTTTAGAAAGCAAAACTTGTTACATTTACTTTTCGCTTATTTACGCTATTACATGTAGGAAACAAAGATCTTCTAATTTTCATTTTTTCAAGTGGATGTTTTCAATTTACTACCCTAGGTGATTAGTATTCATCTCATATTTTTCAATTTGGATATGAACTGACAGATCAAATTTATTTTTGGCTCACTGTCAGTAACATTTATTTTTTGTAAACTTAGCGAAAACTTTGTTTCTAGCATAGATTACTAATAAACTTTCTAAGAATAGTGTCCATAATTTTGTAACAAAGTGTTTTACATCCTTTTAATTCTCAAGACAAACAATAGAAAGTATCATAATATTGTATTAACTCAAAGTTCAATTTCAAATCAGTTGCATTAAAGTCGCGAGATGCGTTATTAGACCTTGTGCCAAAATGCGCAGTTTAAAAAGAGCAGTCACAAGCGCTAATAAAGGAGGCGCTGCTCTGTCTACTTAGCCGGAATACTTCGTGAAAATTATTGTTGAATTTGTAATTTAATAAATTCTAATAATGTTTTTATGAGCTTGTTATGTTAAAAGTAACATTATGTGATATTAGATGGGCGAAAATCGATTTTTTTGTAATACATATATCTTAGTCGACAGATAAATACATTTGTTTTGTTAATTTCAGTTTGTATGGTCATGTCATAGAATCGATCGTAAAACAAAAAGTTGTGGTCGAAATTTTTGAAAGGTTTGCAGTCATTTTGGAGATATAATGTTTTTGATATGATCTAAATTTCATAACGATTTGTTTCCGATTAGTTGACTTATTGAGCAATATATACTAAGGGGCGTTATAAGTTTCGATTAGTGTATTTCTCAGTAATGGTAATGTATGTCTAGTTTATTCCCCGTTACATAGTAACAATATATATAATATAATCTAAACTATGAAAAGCCGGCAGTGGCGTTTCAATTGCTGAAAGTCAAATGCTAAATGCTTACAGGTGAATGCCTATTGTCATTTGCTATTGCTGATTGTCACTTGATAACTGCTTATTGCTACCGGGTATTTTCTGATTTTTTTATAACAAATTGCTAATTGACAGATTCTTGATGCCAATTGTAAAATGCTAATTGTTCATGGTTTTATGCTTAGCCAACTGCCAAACATTGTACAACCCTGCTTAACGACCCTTTACGGCCATATCTACGGCCATATCTACGGCCCTCCATGCGGCCATATGTGACGCCTGTTTAATGTGCAAATGTTTTGATTACGGCTCTATATATGTATCAGTCAAGAAGTTAGCACTTTAAGATACCATGCCTGCTTAGTAATTATTTTTCTCTAAATTTGAGTTCTCATGTAAAAAGTGTAAAGACAAATAATTTGCACTAAATTAAAGTAGATGTTTTATTTGTCCCCTCGGCTCTTGCAAAGCATATGTCCATTTCTATGCAGTGGGCCTCGATAGCTCAATGATTAAGGCGTACGTAATTTTCTGACAATAATACGGCTGTGAACTAAACCTTTAAACATCAAACAGGCACCGTATAGGATCGTAACAATCGTTAAGTAGGGATGTTTGGCAATTTGCACTAAGCAAATAGCAAGGAACAGTTAGCAAATAGCAATTGACAATAATTATTAAATAACAATAAACAGTAAGTAACTGGCATTCAGCAATAGCTAATGGCAAATAGCAATATACAATTAGCCTGTTACACAGTAAACATTTAGCAAGTGGCATGTCACCACTGGCTTTCGATGCTTAGCCACTCTTGAAAACTAGGTCAAAATTGTATGCAAGTTGCAAGTTGATATCCGTGAAAGTGGTTGTTTGCATGCTTAGAGATTTAACAACTATTCTTAAGCACCAAGAACCAAAAACTCCATTACAGGAGTCATACAACTGTAATAAAAAAACACAAAAAAGCAGCAATTCCGAACTTGTTTTTATTTGTATTTTCTCAACATAGATTGAGCAAGCTTTCACCTCGATTTTTCTGTAATGCAAATATAAAACGTCCTACATGTTAACTGTAAATAATTATTAGTTCCTCCGGTCAAACTTGAACAGTTTGTGATAACGTGAACTAAATTTGCATAATAAGCGAGTGTATGAACATTCAAAGTAGCAACATTCTCGCCTCAGCACCGAGAACATACGAGGAGTGATCTAGAATTAACTGTACGGTTCTTTTCAATAATATATAGATTGCAGCAGCAATTATTCAAATTCAATGATCCGTCTCTACGAGACCATCCCTGACCATTTCATTCCATTTGTACAAAAGTGAACATGTAAAAGCAAGGCGGGGAGCGTCAACGTTTGCGGACGCTGTGCTCGGTATATTACTTTCTTTTTATCTATAAACACGCGAGCAATCCTGCTGGTGCTGATTTTTGTTCATGTGAAACTGTTCGGGTTATGTTCAATGTACTATCCCTTATTTGAACCCAGTTTCATAGCAAATTTCCAAATCTCCCGCATAGTGACCCTCTTGTCACTATCTTAAACTTCCTTGATTGCTTTAACAAACCTTGCGTCCGAAAAATTCTAACGGATATGCCATATCGCATATACATAAAAGCACTGTGTCTACTCAAAATCGCCGATTCCATTTGAATACTTATGAAATTGATAGAGCTATTATGTAGATGTCATTTTACCATCTCTGACGTTAAAGTAGTTTACTTTCCCAGTTAATAGTTAAATTCAATAACATTGCGAATTTTCTCTGTTTCTGACAAAGGCATTATTTATAATACACTGATATATACTGTTTTGTTCAACAGAAACGAAAGTGATGGCGATTGTTGCAAAATGTGAGAGACATAAGGTTACATGTATGACGGGGATGCGCCGATTAGAAACACAATAATTTTTACATGCAACCTTACCAAATACTGATTATTCAGTCATGTTCCAGGGTTTTCTATAGAAACCTTTAATTTCTCGGAAAATACTGAATATTTGTAAACACTTGTGTGATGAATTACATGTACAGTTTATTTGTACAAAAATCAAAATAAAGTTTCGGATAGTAAACTATTACATTCTTTAAATGTAAAAAAAATATTTTATTATTTCCTGAGCGGCGCGTACTAGTGTGCTGTAGTACACGATCAAACAAATCCTTTAATGATCAAGCATCCAATCAGTAAGCGTAAACAATAACAGCAAATAAAATTTCAACCTTCTCCCACCCAGCGCGGTGAAACTAACGTTAAGGTTAAAGTATACCGGACCATCTTTTCATTTGCACGAAGTTTAGCGTAGATTTTATGTATTTCTTACGTGATATTTGATAATCAACCAGTATTTGGGCTATTGCAAAATAGCGACCAATTTAATACGTAACAATACATTTAAACCTGAGTTAGCCTTTGAACTACATGTATATATTTGATTTTAACTTATGTTTTGTATGCAGTAGCATTTTAGCATTTTTTCTGACTTGTTCTTTTACCAAATACAATTTGTAACAACGCTGCTATCATACATATTTGTGAACCATGATCTCGTCTTGTTACTATTACCACATGTAATATATTTAAAATTGACTCCTCTGTGTGCGAATAAGCTGTTATTACATTTAGTAACGTCTCGGGAAAGCTTTTTCTTTATACTTTGCCACTTTTACATTTTACAACAGCGATACGATGCTACTGGTACTAAATGACCTAAAGCGTAACCAACGAGACAGTATAACTTCCTATAAGCTAGAAAGTCTTAGCTATATTGAACTGATTCAAACACACACAGTATTTCTCAAGAAAATGTAGTGTGCGAAGGGGTCCAAAACACATAAACGCCCCAATAAAGTATGTTGAAAGCTAAAAATACAGCAGGAAATGCAATTCTTGATATGCGATCACAGGTTCTTGCCTTTTCTCGACTGGGCATAAACATATGGAATCTTGATTGCCGTCGAGCTTCATAATCAACCTGAAACAATATTTTGATACAAATACAAAACCAGTTAAACATAAAATGTTTGCATGTTGCTGATATCTAACGATCCAAATAATTCATCTAAAAGAGAGGAGTAACTACTTGGTTTAAAAGAAAGCCACAACAAATGGCCTGGGCATTGTATTTATTCTACAGTATTCATTTAGATGTAAACCTTTGTTTTTGTTTTTAAATTTGTATCTTAAACTTGTCAAACCCTTGTCAGTAATAAAAGCATATTAAGAACGAAAACTGCAGATTGAAATATATTTATAGTATAACAGTTGATATTTTCTGTATATTGAACTACTTTATGATTCTGGTCAAAAGTTTTGTAACGTACTTTTTCATTTCTATTTGCTAATAAGAGAGATAACTCAGTTTTAGTTATTTCATGCATGTTAGCAGAGCATTCATTCTGTCTTAAGTATTTTTCCTGGCCATAAAATTATACACAACGCATATCTAGAATCCCCAGAACATACCTCTTCATCGTTGTTTCCATTTTGTAATTTGTGTGTTCCAACGCAGCTCTGACGTCGTCGTTTCTCCACACGGGAGTGTACATTGACATAAGCAAACTCTATCAAACCGGCAAAAACAAACAGTAGACATGTTGCCATCCAAACGTCGATACCTTAATATTAAAAAAAACACGATGACTATCGTTATAAAACGTATGAAAACACATTCATATAGAATTAATCAGAAGCGAACTGATGAGTGACTTTGTAAGTTTTAACAAAACTTAACAATGAATTATATGTAGTCTGAAAATAATAACGACATTTGTAAATATGTCCTAGTATTCTTTAAAAACTTACTCAAATTTAAGTTAATATCATGAGTTAATATCATAGCATAAGGAAATTCAAAAGAACATTGATTTGTCTAATAGCTTTGGATTTGAATTACGCTTGGGGCAAGGAGAAATCAGAAATCTGTTCTTAACTTTGTTTGTACTAAAGACTAACGAACCTTTTACATATGACACTTTAGGAAGGGATGATCTTGCGCCTGCACTTTGTGTAGTCATCGTTAGTACAGTCAGCAATCCCAGAGAAATTCTAGCAGGCACGGCGTCCATGTCTAACCAGAATGATACCCATGAAAGGCAAACTATCAAAATACTGGGAATATAAATCTGGGTTATGTAGAATCCAAAACTTCTGTTCAGCTCAAAGTCTAAAGTTATGCATGTGTAGTTCACTGAAATAAAGATACAGAAAAATATTGATAATGAAATATTTTCATTTCCGTTACAAAAATGTAAGTCTATGAACACAATACTAAATCTACCAACTCGGCAAGATAAATAATACTAACACATTTCAAATAACATTGTTTATTTCACTTAATAAAGGGGCACAATTGTGAATTAAATATTTGTTGTCTTTGAAACAGTTGTCAAATGGGTTTATATCTTATCCAAGTGTAAACGGAAGAACATTTGTCATAACGGGTGTCAAAACAAAGGTTGAATTGAACTAAATTGAGAAATAGAAAATAGTGTCCAAGTTAAGGTAACCATGCCGGTAAAGCTCAAGTTAATGCATCAATAAAACATCACAAACTATTTTTTTAAATGGGTAATCAGCAATTTCTGATAACTATTTTGAACAAGAATACATATTAGCTTTAGTATATATAGTTCTTATTATATATAATTCATAAAAGTATCCTATCAATGTTCTATAGATGGCCTCGGCCGGTACCGAAGGTACACACATCCAAATCAGTCAACCTACATTTTTTTTGTACATGTATAAACGTAACAATCATTAAGTCCTATTACTGCATGGTAAGCCAGAAGAAACTTATAAATAATGGTAGTATCATGAGAAAACAAGAAATCAATATGTTTAACATTTAACAGTAGATCTACATGTTTGTAACACTGACTTTCTGTCAGTTTATTGCATAACATTAACATTTCTTTAGGGTTACCTTCAACATATTGCTTATCACACTGAAAAGTTCGCATCCCTCCTAGTCTAAACTGGGCCAGTTGAAGTCTCTTGTCTCTGGTTACAGGACTAGGATTCCAGCGGAATTCAAGAATTTTTGTACTGTATCCATCTGAAAATTAAAGTTGAAATATGCTTCGACCAGGACCAAAAAGGGTACAAAAAGAACTATCGCGGAATTCTGTGTGATTGAGGTAATGCATGTAACAAATAAGAAGCTCCACGCGCTAAATTTGTTTACTCCAGTAACGGGTGATTTGGGTACATAAAGGGACAAAATATGTACACTGTTCAATACGTATACACCAAATAAAGCAAGAATTTTAGATGTGGTATTAAATAGCTATTTTGAATCAAACGTGCATACATTTACATGTATCGTCAATATAGCACAAGAAACGAAATGGCAGACAAGCATACACCACATTGTTTTAGAGCAGTTAGAAGGCAGATCTGTCATTATTCTATCTGAGCAAATTCAAAGTAATTATCAAATTTTAACGTTCATGGAGAGTACAATATCAACAAGAACTTACAGCTCTCCATTATGACGGAGCATATCTGGGAGTCAAGCGGATACTTCTGTAAGTCCATGTTACACTGTAACGTTGCAGAAATCCTATAGTTTGAATAAAACCATGAATAGTAAACTTCTTGTTTAATAAACACGAGAGTTTGTCTGTCTGTTAATGACACTTTTATTTTACAATTTGTTTTGTTTCCTGTTTTATCATATTTCTAAAATATTGTGATTGGCATCTTTTAGAAACAGTTAGACAGCTATGTTATAATAAAAGAAAATGAACATAGACAAATAGTAAAATTACGGTTATCCTAAACACACTTCAAAGCAGTAGTCTTAGACACACTGCGAAACCATGCAGTGAGTAAAACTTGCATTATATTGGTATACAAAAGAACACACTAAATTTTTGAATATAAAATAATTTGGCATTTACATATTTTGATAGTCCAAATTTAAATCACTGACTACGCTGCAGAACACATACCATGAATTAAATCTACTGTTCTTAAACCATCATTCACAAATTAAATATGTGACAATTACTCACAAAACTAAATCTTTCGACAGAACAGCGGCACCATAAGCTAGAGATTACCTTGTCCAAGTGCCGAGGAAACACACGCTTTTATCCTAAACAAAAATGCAGGGTAATTTTATACCTTATGCTATACTGAACACGGCCTTCTGGATAGATATGCATCAGTTTGTTTGGAACCGTTACCAAATGAAATCGAGCGTCTTTTTCATTGGCAATGAATAAATCGGGTACCCACACGCTGTCCATTAGCCGTGAATCGAGTTCCAACGAATTCATTTGTGGAAGTTTTTTATATGTCAGTCTGCTGTCAT
This sequence comes from Saxidomus purpurata, assembly GCA_022818135.1. Classification (NCBI taxonomy): domain Eukaryota; kingdom Metazoa; phylum Mollusca; class Bivalvia; order Venerida; family Veneridae; genus Saxidomus; species Saxidomus purpurata. Next base: position 27,103,896 of record JAFMSR010000008.1, read on the forward strand.
TCCACGTTTGACGCAAAAACATTCCAATTGAATAATCCTGTGATGAAAATAAACGAATTTTTCAAATTTCAATTGTGACTATGTGATTGTATACACCTACCGATATCACTATGTTCAGTGGTACTCATTTTACGTTATTGGATAGTTTGTGAATAATTTAGTTCACCTACAAGACAATTGTGTCACTATACCCTGGTGTTAATTACGTTTAGGCACATTAGAATACTATGGCCAGCTGTAACACTTAAATTGTTAATGAAGTTACTTTGTTCCTTATTACCGTTGTATTTCATAATTTAATTTAATTATCACCTTTTATTTCGGAAATATCTATCAATGATAACGTTCATCTTAAGGATCTACTTCTATCATTTGCTTTCTTATATAATTTAACGATGCAGTGTTTTCATACTTCAAGTATATTAATTTTCTCACATGAAGTGGATAATGTTCGCAAAAATCTGTTTCTCTCAAAACTTCATAGGATCTTTAGATTTTTATCCGTATTCTAACAGATGCTCAATGAGTTTGTATGACAGTTTTGTATTGAGTTATTTTGATCACATAACAGATGGTTGACCCAAAATGTGTAGAAACAATGTTAATAGCATTTACATCATAAAAGCATGTAAAATTTAAAACTAAAAATTAAAATTGGTCAGCACTTGCGAATTTACTATTCATATTTCTGGCATTTATATATTGTACTTATAATAATATAAACAATTTTGTTATGGAGATTTAGGCTTAGTTATTTTCCAGTAACGACGTGAATATAATTACCCTAAGGTAAATAACTGCAATACCGTTGAAACTGACCTAAAACCCCAAATGAAATTAGGTCAATTAATTTTAATTGATTGCCACAAATCACAGAATGCTTTTACGAAATAGTTTTAGTCTAACGGTTTGTTTTGTTAAAGCTGCTCGCTCTCAGTTACCGTTGAAAAAAAAATTAAATTGATATACTTATTCATAAACATAAAACTAAAGGCTAGGATCAAAATATAAGCAAAAATCTAGGTAGGAATTTGCAGAAATTGATTAAAAATGTCGGTTGCACAGCACCGCTACACTATATATTTATATAAAAACTTCAAAAGCGTTTACAACGCTTTTGAATTTGGTAGCGTATTTTTTGAAATTTATTCTTAAGGTGGAAGGATACTATATAAAAATTCTCTAGTCTACCTTAGTGGTTGGTACCAACTGAAACTTGAAGATAATTCTGATTCAGATCTATATTTTATTTGACGTTATTTATGTACATAACGTTACCATGACGTCGCAAACATGACCATGTCGCGCCATTTTTACGTCGGTTGTACGGAGACAAATTTTGTATTATACTTTGTGTACTGAGATCTTTGTTGTCGTAAAGCAATAAAATTGGTATCAAAATACAGCTATTAAAATTGCCTACGCGGTTATTTAATCTAAATGATTTTGCGTTTATGCTGTACAAAAAGACACTGAAAAATACCATTTTCTTTTTCTGAATTTATCCACAAAAATAGCTTCGCTCGAAATTTAAAAAAATCTGTCCGTAATTTTTGCCCAATTTTAATATGTTTTTTACTAAAATGTATTCAAAATATACGCCAAAATTTAGAAACTTTTACCGTTTCGTATTTTATAAGCAGGCGTTTATATTTTGACACAGGCGTCAAAATTACGTTTTTTTCGACGTCGCCGTTTGAAAGTGTTGTACGGGGCGTTTTAAATTTATTATACGTACTAATAATCACCGAATTACATGAGTATTATTACTAATGCCGATTCATAACATAAACATCTAATAGCTCGGGTTACAAAATACCGACTGATCCTATTATTATACAAGTAAATTTGAAACGAGATGTTGGTAACTACGTGTAATTCTTGTGTAACTGGAGAACGGGTTCATTATTATATATAACTTATTTTCTATTTATCGGGTTCTATACTCCTGCATGTCAAAATACAATCGTTTTATATACTAACCTATTACAAAGTGATAATAAATATAGTTACCTTTTATTTTGGCGAGTGTCCTTTTTGCCAGTTTCAGGCAATAAAAAATTCTCGTTTGGATGTACTTGTTTGTACACCTGTCTCTGTGGTCTAGTGGTTAAGCGTAGTAACTTGTAATCACTAAAAACCTATAACTGTTCAAATGTCGGATTCGAGCCCTCCTCCATACCGATGTGACACATAATGTGAGAAAGCTGGATCAAAAAGTGGTTCATCCAAGAAACGATGACTAGGTTAACTGATGAAACGGTGTTGAACCCGCACCCTCTCCCCAAAATTTAGTGATTATAAAGCTTTTGCAGTTAAATGCGTTTCATATTTTTTCTCTGTACGCTGTCGTTTGGGTATGTTAAACAGTGTGTCTGAACAGTATATCGAATACGAAAATAAACCTGTGTTAAAAAGACCTAAAATACAGAAAACTACTTTCACAAAATGACATGAGATTAACGTATTGACATTGCATGAGGTCAAATTTTAATGTTGATGAAAAAAACTAACTATTTCTCTGTTTAGTACCTTCTGCATCATCTGCACGTGTAGTATTTTAACCCCTCCGCCCCCGCCCCCGCCCCCACAAGAAAAAAAATTGGTTACTTCGTGTAGACTCGGATTCGCCGCTGAACAAAAGTAGCAGAAGGTATCCGTTAACCGTGGATCTGGTTTACAGAATAGAACTTAACTATGGTTTGCTCTTACCAACGAACTCTTTGATACGACTGTCTGTTGACAGACTGTAAAAATTATTGCTTAGCCTAAAATAGTGTATACTTATTATACTTTTTCCTATGAACTGTTTACCTGTCAGGCCAACGTGTTGATTTGGCAGTGTTTGTATTTTAGGTCCTACATTAGAGCTAAGTGCTTCACCTTGTAGTTATTGAACTTGCTTTTGCACGTAGAACTTTCCTGCAGCCAGTCACGTTAAGTGTGCAACGAATATATTTACTCTCACAATAAATGCGTTTCTTTTCATATGAATTTACCTTAATGTAACGGCGGACAGGCCATTACAGTTGATGAAATAAAATTATAATGTATTTAAAGGTACCTGAATATAAAAACGTGTCAATTTGCTACCCCAGGAAATTTAAATGTGAATGTTTATCAAATTCCATGGATAGGCATCTGGATGAAATCAACTGAAAGTGAATCAAGAAAATTGGACTAGGTCATTAAACTGTTTCTTTTACGGGGTCGGGTTCGCGCAGTTTGCGGGGATCCTCCGAAGTCACGAGTGATACGCTTACATTAGAATGTCTGTTCTGATCACTGAATATTTACGAGTTGTCCTCATGAGAATTTGGGTTTCGGGAACAGTATCCCCATTATGCGCAGTTAATTTCCGAATAAAATACGAATTGCCGTACAAAAGTGAGTAGACGTGTCATTATTAGCTAGAAACCTATCCATCATTAGCTGCACTGAATTCATCCAAAATATATTACGGTGTTTAAAATTCGCTGGCTGTTTCTGATCTATGGTTGTTACTGCTGCAGTTGCTGCTTCTACTACTTCTGTTGCATCGTTACTACTACTACTGCTGCTGTTGCAACAACAACAACAGTAATCTATAATTACAAAAAAAAATTCCAATGTCCATCCATTCTATCTACATGTATTTTAGTCATGTATAGTCTGATAGGTTTGATTTCTTTCATTTCATCATTTTCATCAAATAAAATATGTAAATAATTTAAACAGAACAGTTACTTATTTTAAAGAAAGTGAGCTTTATGCGGGATGATTGCACATGTCTGGCACATATAGCTAAAATGCGCGTGATCGTGATAAGGTGATTTTCAATGCCTGAAGCAAACGATGAGCTTTATGCGGCGCACGCTATATGCACACTGCTTCTCTATATGTCGGACTGATTGCAGTGTCGAAAACAAGATAAAAGTTAGAACATTTAAAAAAGTAATCAAAACCGTTCAGAATAACATATCAAAAAAGAATCAAAACCGTTAGAATAACGTGTGAGAAATTGCCGGGTTCTCACACACTTAAGAATGTTTCGCCCTGAAAAGCATCGATTATCTTACATGTACATAGCCACTGGTATGTTTATTAAAGAATTTACGTACATATTTTTAAAATGTGTTGAACAAAACGAGACGACTTTAACAAAAATGTGGAAATATAAAATGCATTTTTATATTATACTTAAAAAAGATGAACTTGACAGTGTTCTCAGCTCGGAAGAGGCCATGTATAAAAGGCAGTGCTTGGTAATGATCATCTTTGGTCCGAGCTTTGAACTGTTGAAATAGTGCCCCCATCCGAATGACGTTAAAATACTAATTACATTAGAATGAAAGTAACCTAGTAAACAGGAAGTGTTAGTGGTTTGGTAAAACATATTTGCGCACCGTCCGTTTCCCGACTCGCAGTTTAGAATTCACGGCAACATGTTTGTCCTTCGTTGTATTTCTTTGAACTGTGCGTTGTATTTCTTATCATATATTTAAGTATAGTGGTGGCTCTTACAACACTTTTTTATTAGCATACAACAAATAAAAATAAGAAATTGCATTTGAACGAAGCTTCTTGATTTTTGGAAGGCTAACTCTTGTTTCGACTATCCAGAATTCTCCTTTCTTATTAAACGTAGAAATACAATCAGCCGTGTTATAAAGGCTATTCGGTTATAAGATGTATATGTGAAATGTATATGTGTCACGAATCAGCTACAAATTCACCAAACGATAATCCTGTAATTCATGGTTAATTTGGACGTTAAATAAATTTAAAACGCCCCGTAATACACTTTCAAACGGCAACGTCGTAAAAAAAAACGTAAATTTGACGCCTATGTGTCAAAATATAAACGCCTGCTTACAAAATACGAAACGGTAAAAGTTTCTAAATTTTGGCGTATATTTTGAATACATTTAAGTAAAAACATATTAAAATTTGGCAAAAAATTACGGACAGATTTTTTTAATTTCGAGCGAAGCTATTTTTTGTGGATAAATTCAGGAAAAGAAAATGGTATTTTTTCAGTGTCTTTTTGTACAGCATAAACGCAAAATCATTTAGATTAAATAACCGCGTAGACATTTTAATAGCTTTATTTTGATACCAATTTTATTGCTTTACGACAACAAATGATCTCAGTACACTAAGTATAATACAAAATTTGTCTCCGTACAACCGACGTAAAAATGGCGCGACATAGTCATGTTTGCGACGTCATGGTAACGTTATGTACATAAATAACGTCAAATAAAAAATAGATCTGAATCAGAATTATCTTCAAGTTTCAGTTGGTACCAACCACTAAGGTAGACTAGAGAATTTTTATATAGTATCCTTCCACCTTAAATACATTATTTACATATAGTTAGAAGAACTTTATTTTTTTTACAACAATCTGAGAGCAAGCAGCTTTAAGGCACATCAGAACAAGAACACGTACTTCTGATTTCATCTACAAATTTTCTGTTGTCCTAATTGGAGCAATGTGTAATGCGTTTCCTTAATTACCAAGAGGACCAAGGTTTAATTCCTGATCAAACGTATATTATTATATACTTTGGCAAGGTTATTGATGCGGTTTACCCTTCCGGTCGACACTGTAACAGTTGTGAACAGGTACCAGCTTATCTATTTTCTCTAGAGGGCGACTTAATACAAGTTAAGGGACCATGTTTCGCAATCGGGCAAACATATCAATATGAACTATTACAAACTATAACTTTCTGACGATTGTTAGAAGTACGTATATTAAGTTGTCGTGTATGTTACAATAAAGTGATAACATTTCGTTGTAAACATATCTTAAATATTCCAATATCGGCTAACTCTCAATTAATATGTTTCCCCTAAACTTAAACATGCTCTTGACAAAATGTTAACGTTCTGTAATTATACTACTTATTTAGTATATAAACATATCCCTTTAACATATCCCTTTATTGTGTAGCTTTGTCAGATGTGATGTCATATAAAAATTTTATTTTCCCGCGGAATTTAAAATTTTTTTAAAAAAAAAAAAAAATATATTTTTTTTTAAAAAAAAAAAAAAAAAAAAAAAAAAAAAAAAATTTTTTCTTTTTTTTTTTTAACTGTTGCATTTATTATTTCAGTATAGAAGGAAATGCAATTTTTGAAACTGAAATCTAGATGATGATTTTCACAAAGATAAATTTTAATGGTTCATTAGCAATTAAGTTTTGAGCTGTAAAGTATCTATTTCTATGTGAAATCAATAGTTAAACACTTGCAGAAATCTGTTTACGTTTAGAACTTAAAATTATTGGGTTCTACTTATTTATTTACTCTCGATTGCGAAGGAAGTTCGTTCCAACATAGATTCGTAACTCTCGAGACTCACTTCAGAAGGAATAAGCCTCAAAGAATCAAATAAAGAATGTAATGGACTGTGCCAACATAAAACAAGAGAAACCCCATAGAAACATATATTGGAGAATAGGACTTGCATACCATATTGGATTCGCTGATGCTATCTATGTTCGTGATATGAAGCTGCACAAGAACAGTTACTGGGAAATCTGAAACAAAATCATTTGATAATGTAAATATGAAAATACAGGAGAACAGAAAGAAAATAATTCATATTACCTAGATGATCACTTTTTTTTCAACTGCCGCTTACAATTGACTAAAGTTATGTGTACTACGCATATCAGTTTAAAGATGTCGTTGATTCACTTATACTACTGCAACACTTACATGATTACGGCAAAGCGTCTAAAAGATATGACGAAAGTCTACGTATCTTTTGATCACCTTTCGTACTGATACATTTATTTATCGTCGTTCTTGTTATTTAATATCAAGGTTTTCGGTCACTGTGGACAGCGCAGCTGTATTTCTGCTGTCCACTCGTCTCTATCCATGCGTGTAAATGGTCTTATATAACCAATTTACACGGTCCCGCTGGTCATTCGAGGTCTCATCCACAAATTCAAGCTAGCATATTTGCTCTTATGGACGGATCTTTATAAACTTTGCTTCAAATCAAATCAAATCAAAACCGCTGGTCATTCGAGGTAAAATATGAAAATGTTTACAGAAAATATATTAAGTCGAAAATTATCGACTGTTATTCACAAGTTCGATTTTTTAATTTGATTCAAATGATGTAAAGTTCTATATTCCTTACGTGCATGGGGTAATTTTTCTTATCTGTTTCAGAGTAGACATTTCACTTTGTCTATTGGCGTTTTCCATATCTTGAACGTACATTGTACTATGCGGAGTGAGTGGTTTGACGACACTAGACACTACATTTAAAATTGTTTTTCTCATTTTTTGCTGTTAAGTGAAGAATAACTATTCACACGGAAAGTGTCGTCCAGCTGGTATGAATAAATTGTACTACAAATGTGGAGTGAGTGAATCGGCGATACTGGACATTACACAATTCTATTTTATTTGTTTTCACATATTAATGTTATAAGTGCAGAGACACATTTCCATGGTACAAAGTGATTTTTTTTTCATTCTTTCTCTTGTGTATCGATACGTATGAATAAATCTAAGTGATGCATTAAAGGAAACCTGTTGTTTACCACTCCTACACGGTGTTTTGTCGTTTATCATCCGTAATTGTCCTTTCGGATATTTATCCGAAGTCAGATGATAAATTATTTATGTTTGGCTGAATGAAATGAAAGAAAACATAAATGTATATATTAGCTTTGTTGAAATAAACTTCTTGAATGTATAAGTTGACAAGATATGTTTATTATTTTTCATGCTTTGGTATGTACGTCTGTTTTCAAAAGCCTTTAGTTAATCAGTCTTATTGATCAGTTTTCGGTTTTTCTAAGAGGAATCAGTCTATCTGGAAACAGATCCAAGCAAGGATATATCTTTTGTAAAAATAGTACAGCTTATTTGTACTGTATAAAATTGTGTACTGAATGTTTATTGAGTTTGAACTCAACAATATTCCTTTTCTCATACCGAAGTACAAACTGTACCCATTTTAAAGAGAACACATTGCCATGTTATTCTATATTTTCCTTACCCTGTATACCGTCCAAGTGATTAAAATTCTAATTTTCGCATAAATAATGCCAAAGAGAATGATGTTAATTACATTACAAAATACATTCTCTAACCATGCCTGTACTTTTTCCGTATTCAACGCACACACACACTTAGAAACTAATTGATATATTGCAAATGTATCTGTTGGGATTTCCAGTTGCAAAACAGTAGTCTTTCGCTGATGCCAAAATTATAACGCAAACAGCTTCCCTACTGAATGTAAATATCATTACAATGTAACTGTTGTGATCATTCTAATTGAAATTTTTGCCAATTAACCAAAAGTCTTAGAAGACAGAAAAACGAGAGAATGAGAACGCAGTATGGTTTTCTTTTGATAGATAAATTGATATTTTGTGCACAATTTACTTACTATTTCGAAATCTAGATCGATCGTTCGTGCGTTTCTTTACATCAGTGTTCTTTGTTATGTTTCCGATAATCTGAATATCGTATGTTTGTACCATATGTATTTTGTAAGAAATGTTGACTGATGTCAAAAAATTGTTAAATTGTTCCTATACCATGAACATCAAATACCAAAAGGTGACTATCTTATGTTTGTAACATGTGTTGTCATTTCATTTTTTCTTATAGTGCAATTCATATACTACTTATAAAAGTTCCATACTCAGTAGAGATGCCCCTAAACCGAATCGTTGGCTACATTTTTGTATGATATGTCTCCGGAAAAAATTATACAAATTGTATTGTATAGTTTTTGGCATATTTGCATATTTTTTACACATATTGAGTTTGTAGAATTGTAATACTTTTTTAAACCTAGAACAAATTCAAATGTAAATAAATAATTGCAAACATACCTATTTTAATAAAAGAGCACTCTTAATTATAGCCATTGTTTCTTAAGTGGGGGTAGGGCAAAAAAAACGAAATAAATTTTTAATCAAACGGTGAAATGTCTTCAAATTGTGCACACTAGTCAGTTAATACATGTAGATGATAAATATATTCAGTTTAATATGTTTTGGAATAGTGTCCATTAAACCCCCAATACCTTAAATACCTTAAATGCAAATTATAAAGAGTACTGATACTTCCTCGCAAAACCGAGGTACATTTAAAAGTGTGTTTAAAATTTCTATCAACTAAATGCATTCAATTTAATTGTTTGATCATTTTGACTGTTAGCAGAAATTAAACAATTTGAATTGCATTTATTAGCTTGAACCTAATTGTCCAGCAAAATAGGATATCAATATCTGTTCAGGTGGCGTTCACCGTCTAACAAACAAAGATTTGGAGTTATTGTGCGCAATAATTAGCAATGCGCTGTTACCCATAAAGGCCTGATGCGCAGTTATCGACCATAAATGTCTTTCAGTTAATAGAATTTATATTTACAAAAACAAAATCGTGACAAGGGTTGCGAATTACGTCATACTAAACATGGCTGGAAATTGTTTTACCTTCTTCGTAATTTGGTGGTATCCTGGGATCGTATTTCACCAGTAATTCGTCTATAGTTCGTTGCCTGTATTAAAAGACAGAAAGTAGGAAATATTTAGATATTCCAATACATTATCGTGCATCTCATAGAATTATTTCATAGTCGTACATACATCTATTTTGTGCTTGAAATAGAACAGAAGAATGAAATCAATGAATACAAAATTTAATGTTGTTTAAACGATTTTATTTTTTGTAGCACTTTAAGAACCAGGAACAATTTGAAATGCCCTCCAGGTTTTATTAAAATCGGTACCAAAAGTGATTACCTTCTATTGGTATAAATTTGAAGTGGTGCATGTAACAATGCAATAGCAGAAAATGAAATAAACTAATAAGATAAATGATATTTGAATGAGGATAATAGGCTATGTGTACCATAAATAAATCATTCGCATAAAGTTTATTACAAATTAAAGCTTTTCAAAAGTTGTTATCATTTGAAGGAATGTCATAAAACAAACTTATTAACAACTATATAATATGATAATATTAATTAAAGACAGAAGTCTGTTTATGTACCATACTTATAATTAAAAAGAAGTGGCATGAATTCTAAATTCTTCGGCTGATGAGAGCGAATGTCTGGTGAATATTCGCCAGACATTTGCTCTTATCTGCCAAACAATGAGGACTTTTGAAGTACTGATTGTGCTTTACGCACAGACATTGGTTCGATATTTCTTTACGTTCTTTATAAATTCCCTGTATGAACTTATTATGTTTATTATTTTGTTATTGATGTAACGGCCAAACGTTTTAAAAACTTTTGAAAATTCTTTCATAGTCTCTTGTTACAATGCCAAACTATTTCAGCCTTACATGTAGCTATTTTCAAAAGTATACACATTTCACTCTGCAATCACTTTGTTTTCATCCCAGTATATGCCGCGCATTTAGTTCGTATTTATAACCATCCAACGGTCTACACAATTAAACACAACAACTAATGGAAAGGAAATAGCAATGCTTATAATATGAACCATAAAGCATGCACTTTTGAAAGCCATAAATCAAACGTTAAAGCACATGTTTCTGCAAAAAGGTAAGCAAGCAATATGTAATAAATGCGTTTGTTAAACAGCAATGATATAAATCTTTTAACGGTGCAATTGATTGTTTATTATCAGAGATACATTATATTTATATTAACTAGACAAAAATAGAATTTGAAATAAAACGGAAAGTTAACGAGATAACTTCATAATACTTCATCGTTGAATGACATATAAATATTGTAAGCACTTTATTTCTTAGCATCTTTCTATCTCAAATTTACAAAGTAGCACATTCCTGCAAATAAGAGAGCTGTGAAGATAAAGACAGTTATTAGATGATATAAACAAACTGGCTCGAAATAAAGACTAACGAGTTTGTAATAACCACAATGATGTATACATTAAATGATAAATACTTGCAAACACGTTCATGTGAGTCATTAAAGAGTTGCATTTATTATCTGTTGTGTTACATATCATTAAATGAAGAATGATTACTAGTTTTTTCTTGAGTAACAGATATATCTCTATTCAGAATAATTAATTGTCTGAGCACAACACTTCTTTTCAGTCGGGTTAAAAAATAGTGTATCTACTAAAACTGTACTATTATGCAACATAATTGCGAAATACCAGGAGCTCTAAGTAATAAAACAATCTTTCAAAGCGACTACTTTTACATAAAACACCCTATAAAAGGCTGGTGCTTTTGATATATATTTGAGTCCCTGATTTATAATTATTACTATGCAATAAATGCATGTAAATTACACTTTAGTCGGCATGTATTATTAGAGCACATTAAGCGACAAAACACTGGGAAAGGTACAACACACAATGTTAACCTGTCAGATTTTGGAACAGTTTGGTACGGAGACCTTGCACCGGATGTGTTCTGTGACGTATATTTTCCTGACACTTGAGCGTAGATCCCGTCCCACAGTCCCACGACAAGGATCACCTGGAGAAAGTAGGTAAAGTCACACTTCTTCATGGCGCATTGATGTCTATACTTGCCCTGAAAGTATATGCAACTCATTAATAGTGTCTATAATATCAGTGCGACAGTATGTTTAATTAAACATGTAATATATTGGTTTATGTTATTGTTAACAGTCTTTTTTGGCTCTTAGCCTAGTGAATGCTTATGTTTTAATATAAGAAAGCAGAAACAGAAATAGTAGTTTTGCTATAGAAACAACTAGTACATATACATGTACGCCGTGCTGCTAAGTCGCAGTTTCCGGACAAAATATTTAAATTCACCCTATTTATGATTTTACTAATATTCAAAAGGTAAAAGTAACTGCTATAATAAAGAACACCAATATAAATCTAAGTAGGAATTTTGGGAATATCTGTTGCAAATGTTGGTGAGCTGGGTTTCTAGAATTCAATAAATTCAAAAATATATTCAGATTTATCCTGGAACCTGGTTATTTGACTTTATGTTCTAAGATTTATTATCTAAATACAGTTTGAAGAACTTGGTTGTTTCACTAACATCTAAATAGAATTGATATATTTTTCTGCATTCACGATTGTAAGATAACATCATAATTTGAAAGAGCAAGTGGTTCCCCCCCCCCCCCCCCCTGAAAAACTGAAGTAATATCAAACAAGGAACCCCCCCCCCCAAAACCCCCCCCCCCCCAACCCCCCCCCCCCCCCCCCCCACCCCCCCCCCCCCCCCCCCTCACCCCCCCCCCCCCCCCCACACCCACATTTGCACACACACACATATACACCACCAACACAAGCCAGCACAAAGCAAACACACGGCAAAACGTACATTGACATGGAAGTTATTCAAAGTCCGAAATACTATTTGCTACGGATTTTGCTTTTCAAGGACCATTATCTTTCCATTCGGATCAGCTTCAAATCACAAGCTTACGACTATCAAGATTGAGTAAAGAACCATACTATTATATTCAAAGTTTATATGTGATATTCTTCAACATATAAGTCCGTATACATTACTGGAAAGGTGTCATTAATTAAATGCTGAAATGCACATAATTTGCACAACTGTTAACAACCTTCTTTAATAACATGTATATATAATTGCCTTTCATGTTCAAAACAATCACACAGATGGCTACGAAATTTGATTTACACGTCGAAAGTCAGAAAGGTCCAAAAAAGGTCAATAATTATATTTGACCGAAATAATTAGAGCATGTAAGATGAGTGAACTAGAGAGAATCGTTCACTATAACACCTAGAATCGATTTTGCACGAAATAATAATTTTCATTGCACTTTTGGGAAAACACTAAGTCAATAGAACAGACAAATGTCTTTCTGTAAATGTCAGTGCAACTAGTTGGCTATCTTACGTAGTTACCATGTGGTTTTATGTTAAGCAAATATGTTAAGATTTATCTGCTTTTATCTTTTTGACAGTTAAAATTGATTTTTAAATAGTTTTCGAAGCATTTGTGGAACACAAAGTACAGGCAACTAATCGAGAAGCTTTTCACAAAAACAAAAATAATATCAAACAGGGAATGCCACGTACCAAAAACGCAGCCTCCCCAAAACGAGCCCCACAGCACCCAGAAGTGCACACCACCAACACACACAAGTCTTCCTGTAGTTGTATATACGAACATATCTCAGAGACTAGGAATTATTTGAACCATAGCTTTCTAAAGAAAATGAGACATTGAGGTAAAAACTAGTATTTGTCGTGTCAGAACAATTCAGTCTTAACTAGTACGTCGTTTAAAAAAATCCTGTCAGTTATGGAGTATGTCTGTTATGTCCGTCTTGTACATCACACAAACAAGCTTGAATGTTAGGAAACAGCCACAGAGTAAGTGTCAAGAGACAAAATAATAGGCTATTCGTGTCTTGTTGTAAGTAAAACACGAATTTCCATGAAAAATGTCATTATTTATACAGCTGTATTTTTACAACACTTGGATATAATACAAAATGTACCATTTTATTTCATATGTTTTTCAAATGTGTAAGAAGTATATAAAATCATTATACATATTAAGTTATGTAATAACTTTCAACATTGATAAAATAGTGGTCAAATGATTATGCAGCATCACTTCAATATTACAAAAATGACCATACCTTGCAAACCAAGAAAACAATCCGGCTAATAGTTGCAAAAAATATCACAAGAAAAGTCTGCACAATCTTCTTTTTGAATTTTTAGTTTTTCCTGAATGGTTGCTACATGAAGCTAAGAATGTGTGCACACACTGTCTAAATAATATCATCAATATAGATATTAATGTTTTTATCGACATCGTCGATCCAGTTTTCAAACGTGAGGCGAGATAACCTGTTCTATAATATGCTCAAGATTCAAACGTTTTAGTGAAAAAGAAAATATAGCATTTCACAAAGAACTATAAAACAGAAATGATCCAAGATTTAATACCTGGTTTAAAACAACTTCTAGTTCACGCTTTTTCATCAATATATCCTGTCTAAAGCTTATCATTCAAACGTTTCTTGCGTCTGATAATAGATTAAAACTGCATTGCTGTATCACAGTACCAAAGTCTTTCATATGCATAGTTAAGTATCTCTAAATTATATGCTTTTTAAAGATTTTAAGCACGTTAAAGACACCAAAGGCAACCTTACCTTACATCATTATCGTAAGACAAATTGTAGCTACCTTATGATTACATCATTAAATGAAAAGATAAACAACATAAAAATATATCCTCAAACAAAATTATGCAAAAACTTATACTGTTACATTGTTTATAGAAAAAACCATGCGCAACAATCGGAATGTACACTTGATAGAAGCAAATGTTGACTTTTCACCTTCTATACTACATGTAATTGCATTGCCTTCATCGGAGCATACCATGAACCACCGCCAACAGCCACCTTGAAACACGTTCCTGGCATGTTCATTAATATCTAATACAAAACAAACACAAACACAGCCTTAGAAGTGTTTTAAAAGTAAAATCCGCTGTTCTGTGAGTTGATTATACTTTGAAAACCAGATTATAACAAAGTTAATACCTCACGAACGGCAACCAAATGGAAGCATAAATACTTCCAAAACCATATGCTAGATGTTTTCTTTATAAGAATCACCTGCTTAATGCGTGTAATCAATTTGTTTTATGACGTACAGTTAAAAGTAACCATCATGTCTGCAGCTCTACATAAATGCCATTAACAACGGAAACTTGGTCATTGACAAATAAAATAAAATTTAAAACAAATTGTTTTACTATGACATAAATTTACAAAAATACAAGCTTTCGGTAGATGTACCAGCGACGGCTTCGACCTTGAAACTGTTTTTTAACACTCATATTTCGAGCACATACAATCATGAATAGACCTATAGATTTGAAAGAAGCATCATTGAATCGAAAGGGAGAGTTAATATATACTCTTCTGTCCTAAACTGTATTGGTCGGTACCCATCTTCCAGCTTGTACTGCATCGAAAAATAGAAACTAACCTCTCATTCGCTTATAGGTATCATTTATAATTAATACAGAGATCTAAATACCACGTTCTGTGTTATTTATGTGAATGTTAAGTTATTGTTCGTATTGTTATATTTATAACACAAGGAAACCAATAATATAAATTGAAAGGAATAAATAATTATATTTATTCATAACTGTATCGAGCAAATCAAGTATCCTTAAATTTTACTCTTAGATTTCCTTTACTGTATTTCTTCTAGTAGATGTGCATGTTAATGCTGCATAAATTCATAACCGTTGCTGATCGGTAGAGATACAACAATTAAGATAATTATTTTTGTATCACATTCTTTGATCTGTTCAACAAGTTCTTCTAAAAAGCAAAATGGCTCACAGATCAATATTATCTATGGAAATGAATCATTTTCATGTAAGTAAAATCATAAAGATATAACGCATTTTTATAGGAATTTATAAAACAAAACATTGCTTGGAGGTTTTTGTGATTTGAACTAATTCTTGTTCAGTTTCACATTAACATCTAATTTTAACGATTCATCATAAATATGCTGATACACGAAAATAGTGCGTTAAGAAATCTTTTCAAATCTGTGAATGTGTTCACATTAGTTTTTATTAATTTTAAGACTCGTTGAAATCATAAGAAATTAATATCTGCAGCATACTTTATCATACGGGTGTTTCAAGCGCACAATAGAAAAGAAATAAAATTGTGATGTTAGATAGGAGTCGTGTCCTATATCCTTTATAACTCTGTCAATGAAAGGGGGGCTGTGGTATAGATGTTTAGGTGTCTGCCGCTCATCCCGGAGGTTGCGGGTTCGAACCCCAACAAGGTCACGACTGTACCTCCTCATAAAGACACCAGTACTGCTTTTTCCAGGAAGCGGACTCGAGAGTGACTCCATTAGCTCAAAGCTTTCTTCACAATCGAGCTAAAATGAATTAGTATAAGCTAATTTAGTAAATGAATTCGATTAAATATAATTATAACGAAGAAAGGAATTTTCTAGTTAACAAATTCCATTTAGTAAAATATAACATAGCCGTTTTACAGAAATAAAACAATATCCTGTTAGAAAAATCATTTGCACAAGACAAGCGCATCTTCTTCAACGTCAAAAATATGTAGATTTCTCTGATTTCTTTCTTCCCATGAACCATTTACTGCCAAAAAGATAAGAGTGGAAATAAAGTTTAATTTTCTTTTTATCATCACCAGCCTAAAATGCTTGTAAATATTGTAACTGATATAACTTATTACATAACTTTTTAAACTTGATTATTTTTGTGTGATGACGGTCAGGTTTCTTATCGACTTATTCTGTGTGAAAAACTTATATAACATTTATTAAAGCGCTATATTTAAGATTCGTTAAAACTTTCATTTAAACTACACGTCTTAGTCTTGATATATAGCAAATAAAGCCACTTTCAAACATGTTTGAAAATTCTGAAACCTAGCGTAGGGTTTGTATATTGAAGTCTTACCACTTGCAAATATATTTTCAAAATAAATATAATTAAATACGAAATATGTTATAGCGACTCTCTTAACAACACTACAGTACAGAACTCAGCACGATACCTGACATTCATCCGACATGCCAAAGACCGTTCGATACTAGTATTTAAATCCGTTCACTGATTATTTTTTCTACTATAAAAACAACTTCTTGCTAGCAGTTTCTGCTAGTTAATATTCCTTACATCAATGAATCTTTGAAAGGGCGATGCTAACAGTATTGGCTTTCTACTGCCACTTCTATTAAATATTCCACATTTACAAGTAGCTCTCATTTAAACAAGGAAACTGTCTTACTGACTGAAATTACCTCAATTGTACTAAAAACATTCCAACTTTTTACATTGATAAGTACATATTGGCAACATAGAGCAGTATTTTTTCCAATGGTATTGCAAAAAATAAGAAAGGCTTTCTGGCAACTCGTTTTCTTGAACAAAACAACTTTGAATATGAAAGAAAGGCACATGTCAACATTGTTTCAGAGTGAATAGAACATGTTTCTATCATTATTCTAGCAATACATTTATGTAACTATATTAGCAAATTCAAAATGATCCTGGGACTTTAAAGGTTATTGCATCATTTTTCGAAAAAGACTGCTTTTAATTACACAATGTAATCATAATAAACGTATACCTTCAACCGACAATAAATGCATGCGATGTAATATAATGGCTTTTATCGACGCTCATAGTTAAAGTTAAATTGAAAATTGAAAAAGACTGTGTTTTAGTAAAAGCTTAATGGAGTGCTTTATCATAGTTTCTAAGTTCAAAGGCATTGAATATGCATAATTGAATATCTTTGCAATAGTTCTTTGCTGAACGTTTTTAAGCTTAATGAATAATAAAACTGTGATCCAATCTATACATTTCGATCAGAAATCGTATCCTGCATTAGCACATCAGAAAACTATATTAAGCAAATAGATTCATGTGAATTACATGAAAAGTCACTAACGGCATGAAACTGTTATTGTAAGCATATGAATGGTAATCGCATGATAAAATGAACGGTATATAGATTTTAATACAATTAAGTGCAATGATTGTAGCGCTGTCGCTGGTGTAGCGGATGCGCTTGCTTGTACCAATAAAAGTTGAAATGTTGATTGTTAGGCCGTATTCGCCAATCAAATTATTTCAGTAAACAAATTTTACTCATGATGTTGTCAGGAGATTGAACATGCCGTCAAATTCTTTCAAGACTTATTCATGTTAACAATATATATTTAATTGATCAATTTACTCTTTAATAATGGAAATAAGATGAGACGCTTTCAATCGCAATCTCAACGTATCTAATATAAAAGTGAAGACAAGCAACTTTCTGTTCAATATTATCTTAGAACATTACACGCTCGTTGGCGGAAACAGCATGTCAATCAAACAGAAAAGGAGATCTAAAAGACTGCAACAACCCTCTCCGTAAAAAGGAAGTTTCAATGATTAATGCCACTGAGTGTCATTTTCTCTCAGAGGTGCACAGCGTGGAGTTCTAAAAAGCTAAATAAGCAGCTGATCTCTTCAAGTGGTCAAGAAAGGGCTATTGCGGGGAAGGGATTGTCCATCACTTGTTTTTGATTTCTAGTGCCAACATCATGGGTTATGAATATCATGTTGATGAAGTGAACATTTGTTGGACTAACATTCAAAACCAAAAAAAAAAAAAAAAAAAAAAAAAGTGACACAAATTAAAGACCTTCAAAACCTTTTGCCTTGAGCCAGTGTGACCATAAGATGGGTTCTACACATTGTCCCGTTGATGTGATCTAATGACTGGAGTTTCATTAAAATCCTTCAAAGAGTAAAGGAGATACTCAACACTTTGACTTAAACTTGTGACCTTGACCTTCACACAAGAACACCAGATCATGAGTTCTGCTCATCGTCTCTAAATGGTGGACATTGAAATAATTTTGATATGTCGTTCTAGTAATTAAAGGGGCACTCCCTACATCTAGCCGATTATATTCTCGAAACATATAGTATGTGTTCAATGAAAGTAAAATGATGAATAAATACATTTTCAAAGAATAACCAAGGGCGAAAAATGTCTCATTTTACCACAATTAATCAACAAAGAGGCTTCTTTCTTTAATAAATATCATCCACCCATCAATTGTACAACAAAAACACATATATTATTGAATGGTTTACGGTACTGCAGTATATTTTAAACGGCTGATTTTATCGATAACGACTGGGAATGCATAGCTGAAACTTTTAGTTTAACTTATAATACTTCCAAAGATTCTATCATTTATGTTTTGGGGGTTATTTAGTTCGACATCAGATATAGGGTATGTCCCTTTAAGGAAATATGGAGAGGACACGAATTACAAGACTTAAAGTTTTGACATTGACCTTAGGCAAACGTGACTGGATCATAAGTTCCTTACATAGCTTGGATGAGGTGAACATTTGGCATGAGCTTTATAAAATAAATCTTCAAGAGGTTAAGGAGTAATTGAGCGAACAGGAACCGTGAAGGATGGACGGAAGGAAGGATAATGTGTCTCCAACGGAGTATAGTTTGCATATCTGGGAACTCGACGACATGGACTAAAGTATTTTATAGGAATACATTTTATATCGAAAAAAAGATTCATATTAGGTACGAATATCAGAAAAAATACAAAATTTGTTAAAACCAGTCTATATTTTGAGAACAGATTGAAAACATGCAGTAACTATGGAATATAGTTTGAATTGTCTTTCTTGTGCCTGTCTCAAAAATATTGTTACATTTAACCTTCACAAAGAACGAGCAGGTTGTATTATCAAACAAATGCGCTTATTGGAAAGGTTTCACTTACACAGTGTTTGAAATATTCTTTCCGTTACTAGTAAAAATTGCAACAGCTTTCAGTTTATTATTATAAGCAAATGCTAATTCACGTTAAAAGGCGATACAGTAAGGTATTAGTATTAAACTTCTGTAAATAATCTGCTTTATAATGCATGCAACTGGACTAGTATGTTGAGTTCACAAAATAGGTGCAATCTATCATATTTAACTGTTTGATACTTATGATACTTTGATTAAATGGAAGATGTACATTTGTATTACAAATGTAATAATGCACAAAATAGCTTTTTCATGGAGCATTCCGGTTAGATATAATTATATGATTGTCTGCAAATTAAAACTGATTTTTTTAGGTGTTTCAACATGCAATTAAATAGGAACGTTTCTATATAATACATTGGGACTTTTCTAAGAAACGTTTCTATTTGCCATTAGCTACGATGTAATAACCGATTATTAACAGTGTTCTCTAAAAAAATTTAAGACTTAATGTATAAAACTTAATACAAAACATGGTACAATACCTGAAATTCCTCCGATACGCAGAAAACATCCTAGTTGGTAAGTTAATTAACTAAGCAATCACCTTGATGTTCACATAATACATTCTTTGATAATGGTAAATAGCCAAAGTCTTTCTATTGGTTTGTATTACTTGAAATGTTGACTGAACTATTCGCCAAACGATGGCAACATTATTGGATTTTGCTGCCGGGACTAAAGCCCGAAGGAAAAATATTATACTATAACAATTAAGAGTTACAAATTCAACAGTTATGATTTGTTAATCTGGCAGTTATTGCAACAGGAGTTCCTTTATGTATTAGGTATGGCATGCATAAAGACAACACATATGCCAACCGTTAGTTCAACGAAAATAAGATCTCATTTAAAAACTCAAATCTGGAATGTTGTTATCATTTATAATAACAATTTTTTTTCCTACGTTTAACTGTATCATTTTTGTATTGTTACATGTATATTCATTATATTATCTTTTCAAACTTTTTTTATCATTTATTTCAAGATATATGATTTATGAGATATACATACACTTATTTTCATACAAAAACAATATCTGATGTTAAACTCACTTGGTAAATATGCTGATTCACGCTTAACACTTCAGAACACTATTGTAATTTAATTCAAAATGCATTAAACAAAACTTTAATTTTTAAATAGATAAAGAAAAGGGGAAAATATGATTTTTGTGTCGTCTCCAGTGCATGTTTGTTCTTTCTGTTACTCAGTCTTATATAAACGTATATAATAGTCATGGTATAAAAGAAGGTACGAGGTTTAGTTGTGTAAAAACTTAGAAAATATTAAGAGTTCCCCATTTTAAATTATGATATTGAATTTTGCCATTCATTTCAGCTATTTCTTTTTCTATCCCGATTTTGTTTTTCAGATAATTAATGTAAATGTCAAAATGTTGTAACTTTTTTCTGTATTTCATTTGGACAATAAAAGACTTCATCAAAATTATAAGAAAGTTTACAGCATTACTTTCAAACTTTATTATTTTTGTATGATGGCTATGAATTTGCATAACGACTTCTTTCAAGGTCGAATTATACCAAAGGACGTCTAAATTAAACAGCTGCGCCATAAATCAAGTTCCCACACCTGTATTGCGCTTTTTAAATCTACACTTCAAGTGCATTTGATATATTGCTTTATAAATACCTGCCACAGAGTTTATGCATACACATATGTACCACATAAAACCCTACTTTCTAATATAAAAAGTAAAGTTTATAATAGATTTTCATTATTAACAGTCAACTGCATTTTGTAAGCCTTAACATTTTATATTGAACTACTGTATAATTTTAACAGTAATATTATTTGATTCATAATGTATCGCAAATGATTTTCAAACAGTACAGCATACAACTCACCACAGTACCTTGAATGTATCCGACATGCCTGAGATACATGTATCACTCAAAACGTCCATCTAAAATATCTACATCCGTAAGTTAGTTATTTTTCTATTATAATACTAGTAGCACCTTGTTTGTGACATTTTCTGTATTTGTAACATCAATGAATCTCTGACAATGCGATGGTAATTATATTGGCTTTCCGGGAACACAATGTTAGGAATATGATGTTTAAATTGGAAATATCTATGTACAAAATATGCATATGTTTTAGCTCTATAAATTTATGCAAATATATCGAGCTATGTCGGGAAAATATAAATGAAGTTTTATGCGCCGATGAAATTGAATTACAAGTATAAAAGCCGTATTCAAATGCAATATCTGAAAATACCCAGCTTTGCGATAAAATATCACACAGTCTTGTCCTAGACCATATAATTAGTTACGTTTTTGGAACGTACCGGAACTGACTTTAGACGACGAAGCACCCAAACGTTAAAAACATATACAACATACACAACAAAGTATGTATAATGAATATGCAACCACGGTGGGAGAAAAATCGTTAAGGTGTCTAATTTCATTATTCAGACAACTTCACGTATGATCAAGCGGGTCACACACGGGCTCATTTTCAATCGTAGTATCACTACAACTAGTCAAATGTATTTGTCTAGCATACATATTTAACTCATGTTAAAACTATAATAAAATGGGCTTTTGTTGCTGTCACATACCGCACTGCGACTGAACACGGGAATTCATTGTTGTCAATATCAACGCATCCAGTCGCATAGAACATAGTCGTAAAGTAAAAGGCGCGGTGTAAAAGTCGAAGCATAATCGCAATGATGTGTTTTTTTACTTCAAGAGTAAAACAGAGCAAGCGTTTCAATAATTATTGTATAAAACGTTGAGTAATTGTTACTGCATTGTGCTTGAACAAAAATTTAAAAGAAATAGATAGACTTCAAACGATTAAGGCAATTCATAATCATGTTAAAGTACTTAGGGGAACAATTTTTTGACAATATTATATCTGAATACCAGACACACAGTGGGTAATTATACAGTCAAGCAAAAACTAGTTTTGCAAGTGAATGAACTTCCTTAACAACTGCGTTACTGATACATCCAAAGAACAATATAATTAGTTACCTCATCAAATTAGAATGCGTCAAAACAGATTTATAACGGGAATGGACTTTTGGTTTTGTATGCCAAATTTGATTAATTTTCAGTGTGTTTCGGACGGTTATATTGATAATTTAGCAGTTAATTTGTCTTTGATTAAATTAACCAGTTTAGAAGTGTAAAATAATGTGAGATTTACGTATAGGTATAGCCCCACACAGCGTTTGACTATGCCATTCCTGCTCAATTTATCTCGTACTTTAATTATAATAGTTTTGTTTCCCTATACCCTTATTTCAAAGAATTTGCTAAAATGTTTATACACACGTGCTTACCAGTAAAATGATAAAAATAGAGATAAGGATAATTTTATAGTACATATAAAGCTTGCAGAGCATTACAATGAGAGAAACGTTAACAATTTTCTTAAAACTAAAATGATATTTCATTTTATAACTTAAAATATGTCAGTCTCGGTGTATATAAAAGCTGAGCTAAATGTTGTTCTATTTTTCAGATGTGTACCAACACAAGCTTTGAAAAATTTTCGAACATTGCTTAGTCTGTATATAGACGAAACTGTAAAGTAAATTTATAAAATGGCGAAACAGTTTTGAAATTAATTGTACTTAAATATTTAATGAATTAAACTTGATTTTTTTTAACAGAGAAGTGTTTGTTATTACACTGCTTAAACAGCGCGTTTTCACAAGCTTACATATTTCGAAAATACCTTCCATTAGTATTTTAATACTTTGATTTTCTATACCATTAACAAGGTAAATGAATGGCTCTATTCTTTATCAAATTATATTAGCACCTTAAATTTACATAAGATGTATAGCGGATAAAATGTCATTTTTTTCAGAACGTATCTTAAAGACAACCCATTCCTCAAAACAATACACATTTTACCAAGATACACGTTGAAAAGGACAAATCAGCAAGAATCAAGAATGAAAGTAAAAATAAAGGTAGCAATAAGAAATTACTGAAATTATTGGTTGGGTTTGGATAAACGGCACCACTACGCTTCACGGTTATATTGGAATTTCAAAAGCGTGTGTAACGCTTTATAATGTTGAAGCGTATTATTTCAAATATTATACAGATATACTCGTCAGAAATTTATGCTGGAACATTTTTATGACTATTCGTTCTGCAATATTTTATTTCCAGAGAATTTGGGGAACTTTATTTTTTCAACAAAATCCGACAGCGAGCAGCTTTTATGTGTAGAGCTGCACTATCATCAATTATGTCCGTTGGCCAAAGCACAATGTCAGTCATGCAAGTGTGTAAAACATTTGATGCTCAGAAAGTACATAATACATTTCCTAGTTCAAATTAACATGGGGTCAAGGCATTTAATCGGAATACAAAAAAAAAAAGACAAAAACCTAAATTAATGTAAAAATAATTCTAAATCGGTACAATGTGTTTATTCTTTGAAACCTTAAATGTGTAGAATATAAAATGAACACATGAATCTTTGGGGGCAAACCATAAATCATGGATCAACTGAAATCTTCTCAAGACAATTTTTATTGAAATAATTGAAACTTTTCCCCCCAAACATGAAAACAGCTAAACACTCCAGCAAACATCGGTACAATAATCATCATTATACGTGTTACGGTTTTCGTACAACATTCATAATAAGGCTGAGCACTTATTCCTTACTTTTAAGGTGAATTACGATTTAGTATAACACGTCGCTCGATTGGCACACAGTAAAAAACGAGTCATTTCTAGATATATTTTCTTAAAACTTATCTATTTATTATAATACATTTTACTATGAATGTTGTCTATATTTTGAAATAATAAATTCAAACAACTGCGATTGTCGTGAAATGCTTAGTCCTAATTTTCCAACGAATAGCTTGCACGTACACAGTACTTTAACACTTTTTGGGAAACAATAAAAGTCGTTACATGTAAGAATTAACTAATTTCAATTGTTAACGATCTGTTTTATTACAATGAAACAGTCGTTTAACTTCACGACATAGGCGGACATTTTTCTGTCAACAATTGTATTTTTAAATGGAAACGTAATTTCAAAATATAATAATGCAAACTTTTTCACGAATCGTTCAGGTTGAGTATGTTTTTCCGTAACTTATCAATAACCTGATTTTTTTAAAGCGTTTGTAAAGGTCATCAACTAAGAAATCGTTTTTATTTGTCATTAACATTAAACGTAGTACAAAACAGTACAATACCTGAATTCATCCGATATGAAAACCACACATGAAAACAAATCAAGCAAGCAATCACCGAGATCTTCACATGTGATTTCGTTGATAATGATAAAATAGCAAAAGTCTTTTCAACAGTTACTATTGGTTTCTATTTTTTGATATGCTCGCTGAATTACTCGCCTAGCGATGGTAACAATATTGGACATTTACTGCCTGGATCAAACACGTAGAAACAGCGAAGGAAAATAGTTCGATGTTAACTATGTTAGATGTTTGACATTTGGAATTATATTTTTGCGGGCCGCTGAAGCAGCCCGCTAGTATTGGGTAAGGAAAAGATGCATGCAGACTAAAGCACTACTGTAACAGTAGATCATCGAATATGTGCGTCTCTCTTAATTGAAAAATTGCGGTACTTCTGAGATGAAAACTGTAGACACAGTCCATTTTTCTAGAAACGCAAGAGTTGTCGTTCTTTATATCGTTTTGTCTCTCATTATAAGGTTGTTCTTTTTCTGACTAAATGTACTCGGTCTTCGTAGTGTAGTTGATTAAAGCGTCTACGTGGTACCTTTACGAGTGGAGTCCAAATCCCATCCGAACCCAATTTTTCTCTTTTTTTCTCTGTTTTACTTATCTTTTTCAGCTTTTTAACCATTTTTGAATGCTGTACGACGACTAATCATACATATCTTCATTCATGTGAAACTAGGAAGGATAATGGCTGATTTTAGATCTGGTTATTTGGAAATCTAGACGGAAAAATGCATCATTTTTTGCCATTATACTATAAGAATATCATCACATTCATTTGGGCAGGCTCATAAATGAATGTGTTGTTACTGTACTTCTAAAGTGTACACTGATTACTTTATTACCAAACTCATGTTAAGTTGTTATATAATGGTTACTGAATATTAACAAATTATTCTTTCTGTTTTACTGTTCAGTTAGTTATTTACAAGATGTGGCTAGGGTTATAAAATGCCAGATATATTTTTAATTAGACGGTAAATTTCCTTTAAGATTTGAATATGAATCATTGAAAGGATATAGTTAATGAAAAATAACAATTGACCATTACAAATGTACAATGTATGGGCTGAATACCTTACGTTTTCTTTTCAACATATTGTACTTGGTATCAGATCTAGTCCGGATAGGTATACGTTAAGGAATAAGTAAAGCTTGGTCTCCCTGAATTCTTTTTGGGCCATACCTCAATATTAACCATCACCAAGTACTAGAAAAATCCTAACTGACACGTCCAGATGTATGAGCAGGATGTAGATTAATAGTTTAACTGAATTAGAAGTAAATAAAATGTGATTTCCCAAAGTATGTTGTTGTAATATTTAATTACAAATTACACCTTAAGTCTAGTACACGGGCACATACCCTAAAATCACAATCAATGATTCCCAGAAATTCATTACAAGAAAACAAAATAACAGCCCTTTTCAAAACAGTGACTTGCCTAACCTACTCTCACTGGTTAACTCCTAGAAAGCAAAAAAAAAAAAAACCACCTACAGGTAGCAAACGTAATGTCGGGCGTATACGTCCGGTCCAACATGATTGCACTGCCTACACACTTTATGTAATTGAAAATGCTGAAATTCTATTCGTTAAAATCTATAAGCAATGGTTTATACATTATGTCGTCCTTAACATTTTAAGAAAGTATTCAAACTCTGAAAAGTTCTGTTCCACCTCTGAACAAAGAAACAACACTCAATATAATAACCGTTAACACAGAAACAAATATGTCACTAAACTTATAAATATTACTTAACTGTCTTCAATATTTTTCACAATGCTTATAGCTAAGTTAAACTCTATGCCTTAACTTTTTGTTGCGTAAAATACATGTCACAGATTTTAAAATTTATTTTAGATTTAAAATAAGTGTGTGTGATACTCTCTCACAGTACATATCAGAACTTAAACTTAATCTGAAGATTGATTATATAAATCTGCAATACGTTTATCTGAATAAGGAAATAACGAGCTGAATTACAAATTACACATAGCGGTATAATGGGTAAGATATTTTATTACATATAACATGAAGTTCGTTATACGAGCGTTCTCATATAAAGAGTTATTTTGCCTGGGTATTGCGAAGAGGTTGAAATCTAGATATTTGATACATCCAAATATACATGTATGTAGGCAACATACTTTCTAAACACAATAAAATATTAATTCGGTTTAAGATTTTTGAAAATAAAGTGTCCGCTTTTGTCAGACTCTAGCCTATAAAAAATAAGGATATACAAACATAACAATTCTTGCAGGTAAGATGCAAGACCGGTTTTAGGTACGAGTCCCCGTCGTGCGAGGTTTATAAACATAAACAAACGCATCACATTATTTATTTGTTTTGAAGCTTTAAATTATTCACTTGTGCGCTCTACATCTGTAGGTTCCATAAATTAAAGAATAAGTCAATGATACTCTGTTCAGCTGTAATCCAATATGACCATTCATTTCACATAACAGGGCAGTTATGTGCCAACGGTATCTGCAGAATTATTATTAACGCATGTCTTGTCAAATTCATTTAAATACTATTACTACTCATTCAGAAACGTAATGGTTAGCAAACATTATTTTGTATCCTCAATTTAATTATTCACGAACAGCGTCTGTTGGTTAGCTAACATTCTCTAAATATTCGTCATAATCTTCAGTTTAATTAGTCAAGCATCGCACGATAGCCTACATTTTACTTATTATAATATGCTTAGTTCCAGGGCAAGTATGTTTCATATTTATTATTTTGCCCTTAATTTATTTACGTTGCTGCAGTGCTTTAGTTTTGTGAAATGCATGTATGTTACTCTATGAGCGTTTCGTTTGTATACACAGTTGGATAAAAAAACACGTTTTGTTTATATTATGCATTAGAAGAACTGAAAGATATTCCAAAGTGTGTGCTTTGTTTTTACAGCTAGTTAATTAAGGTGATACATTTGTTGATATAACACCTTACGTTACTATCAAATAAATTGGTAAAGCCAAGTAAAAAACTAAACAAATGTTACGATTGAAACTATACATTGTTAATGACTGTAACATATCTCACGTTGGCAGCATGTTTTTATGAATAAGCGCATAATGCCTATCTAAATCAACGTCATGAAAAGATAATTTTGTAAATGAACTGTAAAAAAAATCTTGTAAAACCGACTGCACCTTTATTTCTTGCTCCTCAAGTATTTGCAGTCTTTGCATCGACACATCATCGTGTATTATAATAATTGCTTTGGAAGATGATGTTGTCTAAGGCTCTTAAAACAAATACTGATGTATATCAATAAGCTACCTCCTACTTTCTTATTTTTACAATATGTGAGTTTAAGCGAGGAATTACTATAGTATGACTAGGATAACTGTCTTAAGCACCTTATGTTTGCCTTCAAGATGCATCAGTCAGAATACAAATAATAAGGTCTCTCCTTGTGTCCGCGTTCAGAATCTACACCGTGGTCCCGTCACAGCAATAAAGGACGCAGTTTTTTTGAGGTCATACTTCCAGCTGTGTTATTTTTTTTCAAGGGTCATTGAGTATTTGTCTGAAAATCTGTGAAGAAAACGATGAGTATGTATGTCAGGTGCTACGACATTTTTCAATTGTTTTAACGTCAACATTAATGTCCATTTAGTGATGTAAGATTTACATGGGTTACTTTGCAAGACTTTAGTCCTAAACCGCGTTAAGTAACTTAGCGCTGATATATTAAACATTAGGGCTATTTTAAAAATAAAACATTTCAAAAATTACTAGCCAGTCGCAGTTCATTTAACACTTTCGTTAGTATCTAAAACCTCAAGATGCTGCTAACTTTTATACAATTTTAATTACATTTTCATGACGCCGTACACTTGTTCAGAGGGATGAAACGATCATACAAAATAGCATTGCCATTGGACAAAATATTATATTACTCATCAAAATAAAACGATCAAAACATATTTTTGATATTGGTTTTATTAACAGTTAAACTTATCCATAAACTAAGCGTTATTATTTCTTTTGTCTGTTTAACGTTAACTAGTAATTGATCTTGAAAGATATTAGACACATTAGAACCTGGCAGCGCATTAGCTATCGTAATCCCGATATGCATTTTAGACTTCGTGAGAATTTTGTATACTACAGCTAAATTCTGTTTAAACATTGATAAGATAAGAAAAATCTTTCCTTATTTCTGTTCATGTAACATCTGTTTTAAAGTCATTTGATCAGTCGCATTACATTCTTTATGTATCCCACTTTTCATGTCGTTCATAATGTACATGCACAATTTGAAACTGCAAACTCTGTACAAAGAACGTTAGAAATTGATCTAGCATTTTTTTCAATGTAAATTCAACAAAAGTTATTCCTTGACAAGAATAATGTTTAAAAATCATTCAACTTAATATAATCATTATATACATACTACACAAGAGGGTCATGATGGCCCTATATCGCTAACCTGACTACCATTTGCTATAATAAAAGGGGTCACGATTCTAACATAATTCGTAGAGGTCCACTACACATTATGCTAAGTAACATTTCAAATATCTATTGTCTGCATGTCGGTTTTGTGTTTTTGAAGTTTTCCCTATATAAGCCTATGTGAAATCATGTGACTTTCCTCCCTCCCGGGAAGGGGTAATACTGACTAGGGGGTCATGATTTGAACAATCTTGGTAAAGGTCTACTAGACAATGCTACATGCTAAATATCTAAGCTCTAGGCCTTGTGGTTTTTAGAGAAGTAGATTTTTGAAGTTTTTCCTGTATAAGCCTATGTAAAACCACGTGACCCCCGGGCAGGGTCAATATTGACCCGGGGCTCATAATTTGAACAATCTTGGTAGAGGTATACTAGACAATGCATCATGTTAAATATCTAAGCTCTAGGACTTGTGGTTTCAGAGAAGAAGATTTTTAAGTTTTTCCTATTCGTTGCCATAGCAACCAGAGTTCTGCATTGAATGAAATTATTTGAACAACTTTTATAGAGCTTTATGCAAGGTACATCCCTGCAAAGTTTCATCAACATTGGCCCAGTGGTTTCAGAGGAGATGTCGTTTGAAGGAAATGGTGGACGGACGGACGTACGACGTACCCCAGACGGAGAGTGATTCTTATAGCTCACTCTGGCACTTTGTGCCAGGTGAGCTAAAAATGACAGAAAAATTCTTAATTGCATCTGACGTCAATGAAATTGTCATATATAAACCGCGCTATAAAACACGACATTTGTATCTTTCGAAATAAGCACATACCCTATCTTACAACATTTATGAAATGAAATTTTTCAATATTTTCTGGCATCTGATGAAGTCGCTAATTTTATTATATGTACCATTACAAATAATCAAGTACATGTTTAAAGGTAACTGAGCATGCATTTGTTGTCTTAATTTAACTATCTATTAAGTGTTGTGAATTTGACCTCATAACACAAAACATTTATCGTTTTGTTTTTTCTCAAAGAAGAAACATCACAGCAAACTTATAGTTCCCCACTATATCTGCAAATCTAAGAGAAAAGAGATCCCAAGATATTATGACGTATAACATTAATAAGTGTTTTCTGTATATTGTTCAATTTGAAAATATAACAATATCAATATTTTTTTGTCCTTCCTAGTTCACAAATAAATTCATTAAATTTAGCATATTTTAGAAGAACTTTAAGCACACAACATACATGTACATGTATATGAAAACTCTAAGAACATACAAATACGCTGCCGTAATACCAAACCCCAACAACATTTTCAAAAGATTTTAGCAAACTGCAACCTAGATATTTCCTTTCCTTGCTGATTCTAAAATTTTTATTACATTCAATGCTTGAATATATCATTTTTGAGAAATTGAATTTGTTTACCGGAAACTGAGCAAGCAGCTTTAAATCACTGCTTTTTCTGCTCTTTATTTCTTCTCTCGTTGTCCTTTGTGTCATTACAATTGATTTTCTTCAATCCTCGAGTTATTCTCTATACAAGGAAAAGTAAATAAGAGCAAATAAATTGCTGGAGCTATTTTTATTGAGCACTGCTCTTATTGTCTTCTACCAATAAGTCAATACAACTGTATTTTCTCACCAAAATGAACAGATCAGATCGGTTTATTCAGACAGAAGTATACATCTATATATTCTGAAGCGTATACATCTACAAATGCGTAAATACTCCCAAATGTGTGCTTAATGTTTAATTACTCTTATATGATATCATACAAATAAAAACCTGACAGAGTAATTAGTTATAATAATTGTAATGTCAATATGATTTCGTCATGCGTACGAAATGTACACGATTCTGTGTCAATGGTATAGATACTTTCCTAAAATCTTGTAACTCAATTCTTTTACTAGCCGCTATAGAATTGTAACAGTAACTTAAGTATTATTTAAATACTTGCGAGGTATTCTTTCTGTATCGTTTAATGTCCCGATGCACTTGTCAAAACTTATTATGATAGATATATAAAATATGCATGATTTGTAACTGAATTCACCAGATTTCAAATTTCATGTGCACATAATTCCAAGATATAGCCTGTAGAAAATTAGCGGTATGCTTAAAAGGTATTAGATATATTGATATAAGCCTTAATTCTGTATGACACTACCGGGATGATGAATGTCACCAAAGTGCAATCGTCCGAATCTGCGCTGGACTATGCATGTATATAACAGCCACAATATAAAACACACCTGTATTTACTAAGAACATTCATTTGAAATGCAACGCATGCCACTTTACAACATTACCTATCATCTGATAGTTTTCATTAGTTTTACAAATAAATAACCAAATTGCCTTTCTCTGGATGCTCTCTTATCGTTAATCACATGTTCAGTAGTAGCTGAAGTAAGTTATGTGATAGTATAACTGGAACCGCAAAAATTCAGACGATGCACTATCTTTAGTGACCATAATTCGTACATGTATCTGTGTTTTCATTACACTCTTATATGTTAAGACCTATGGTCCGCGTAATTTTCTGTTTTCATCCTACTAAAACGATTTGTTTTAATAATAATAAGCATTGCGATTTGTACTAACAAAACTGGATACTGTGTAAAACAAGGTAATGTCAAACAATTTGATTTTTCATTCGATTCGATTGAAATTGTTTGGTAAAAATGCAAACATAGATATTAAGTATTCCGTTAAAGTAAAAAAACATTTCAAATAAAATAATTTAAATAAAGTATCTTTGTATCTCTGTCTCTCTTTCGGGGATGTGCAATATTCTAGCGAGTTACAGACAGATTGTCGT
The DNA here is from genome assembly GCA_022818135.1 of Saxidomus purpurata. Classification (NCBI taxonomy): domain Eukaryota; kingdom Metazoa; phylum Mollusca; class Bivalvia; order Venerida; family Veneridae; genus Saxidomus; species Saxidomus purpurata. Next base: position 27,135,728 of record JAFMSR010000008.1, read on the forward strand.
TGTAAACACTGCTTTCACAATTCTGTTTGGTTTATAATAAAAATTAAACCGTTAATTGAAGATGAATGAAAACATCGTTGCACATATTTATTCTAATATATTTCAGTTTTAAAGCTGCTTGCTCTCAGATTTTGGTATAAAAATAAAGGTCTTCAAACTGTATGAAAATAACGTATTTTAGCACAGAAAAAGGTTCCAGTATAATTCATGTCACGTTGCTAACTTCAAATAATACGCTACCAAATAATAATACGCTCCCATAAACCGTTGCAAACGCTTTTGAAGTATCAAAATTAACATGTAGTGTAGCCATTCCGTAAAACCAACATTTTTAATCGATTTCTGCGAATTCCTACCTAGATGTTTGCTTATATATTGATTCTAGCCTTTTTAAAAGCTGCTTACTCTCAGATTTTGGTAAAAAAATAAGTTCTTCAGACTCCATATAAATAACGTATTTTAGAACATATAGTCATATAAAAAGGCTCCAGTATAAATTCCTGTTACGTTTATCCCTCAATCTCAAATCATACACTACCGAATTCAAAAGCGTTGCACACGCTTTTGAAATTCCAATATAAACACATAGTGTAGCGGTGCCGTGTAACCGATATTTTCAATCGATTTCTGAACATTTCTACCTAGACTTTTGCTTATTTTTTTATTCTAGCATTTTTTATATTTATGAATAAGTATGTCAATTTTTTAAAAAAAATAATTCAACGGTAACTGAGAGCGAGCAGCTTTACTATTTATGTATTAGTATGTCAATTTTTTAAACAAACAACATTTATTAACTGTAACTGAGAGCGAGCAGCTTTAAAAATAATTAAACACAGTATTTTGAATGACTGATAATTAATATAAGTATATATAATAATCTAAACTGAACTAAATGTTATACACACATTGTTTGCAGTGATACGTAGCAACTATTTGTTTAGCAATGTGTCGAAGCTTGATTTTCACGGAAACTTGTTCTACGGACAGTTCGAAATTATTGTCCAACCAAAATAATCAAAGCGCTGTGAGCGCTGAAGGCCTGGGGGCTATAGGTTAACTCCCCGAAAAACAACTTTTGACCTACGTGTTTTGCGCTGAACCTTACCTAAAGCGCGGGTCGAAATGTGCACAGGACGAAATTCAATATATGAAACAAATTGAATGATTCACAAATATATGGATGGCAGGGAAATTTGTTTTATTATAAAACGTACGTTAAATGAAAAATAATCACATAGCCAACATTATAAATTGTTTAAACCAATAAAAATAATTCGATCTGCGCTTTGTACATCTTCAAGTGATATGATCTGATGATGTGGATCGAAAATTATTGTGTACTTAGTACAACGCCAACCCCCGCCCACAAAAAAAAAAAAAAACCCCACACACACACAAGACCTTGAAACAGAAAAAAACAAAGCAATACCAGCAATGAAATATAAATACAGTACAGTAACTGTATAATGTGTATAACAGAGAAAACCAAAAATGATTATGGGTTACCTTGTAGTTGTAATCGGCGAAACCGTTCACTGGGCCTTGACATGCAGCGTCCTGATAAATGGTGGGTACGTGAGTTCCTTCTCGGGAATGTACGTAAATTATATCTTTTTTTAGATAAATTCATTTTTAGGTAAATATATAAGTAATCGTTCGTAAATAACAAAGTTGTCAATGAAATAACATCGGAAATTTGAAAATCAAACTACAAACTCTTATATCGAGCTCCGTACGTTTCCGTAAATTTCCGTAAATATCCGTACTTTTCCGTGATATGCATATGATTATCTTCCGTAATCAGCTAACAGCGCATTAATTTCTAAAACAGAAAAATTGGTAATGCAGCCCGTAAGCTATATACCTTTCTGCAATCGTTGTTGTATTTTTGTATGTTTTGTATGTACTCTTTTTATTTGTAATATGTTCTTATCATATACGACATTCAAACAGGAGATTGATCTGGTCTGTCTTGTACTACTTTCGCATAGAGTATGTTTACAGTTGTTATTCGCACATAGCACAGTTAAATTGTCTGCAGTGTTTGAAATGTGGTATTCTTACTTAGGCCTAGGGGACTTTCAGTCTGTATAGTCAGACATATACTTTGCACATCATTGGAAGTAAAGTTCTTCAATTATAAATAAAATAGGCATGCGTAATTATGTACAACTTATTTACAACCTCTTTCTGGGAAATTACACAGAAAATTTGAAAACGGGAAAACCTACTTTGGTTTTTGAAAAGGCAATATATAATTTATTGATTCTTTTGTTAAACTAAAATTTTCAACACAAAATGGTCACATTCACTGCAGTATGTCATATTTTGCCCTTCTGAGAAGACGCCTGTTACGATTCCAGATTTAAAGAATATTCAATTTGGTGTTAGTAATGGACCTTTAAGTTTTATATTTGTGTGTAAGTATGTCATTTAAAAAAAAATTCAACGGTAACTGAGAGCGAGCAGCTTTTATTTGTAGAAACTCGTCCTCGAATTTCTGATTAGCAAATTAAGAAGGCTTGGGACTTGCCGTGTAATGTTCTCATCTAGCGCACGAAATTGGGCCATTATACTAAAACGGTATGAATTTTTTACAGACGTAACGTTTGCTTACAGGGCGAATGCTCTACCGACTTAGCTATCCGGTCACTTACACACTCCCATCCCTATTCATTATTAAGTCCGTAACTGTGACAGCTGCTTAACAGAAAGCTCAGAGCACTTGTCTACAGAAATAACAGATTTCCGAAATAGAAATAACTTTGTTTTCCAGTTGCGAATTGTTTACAAATAAAAACAAAAACGACATGGGGAAAAGGGCAAATTTCAATCTCCAGTATTCTATATTTGAGTCACTGAAATGACAAACACAAGTCAGTTAGCGGAAAAAGTTATAACGAGATGATTTTGTTCCCAAGAATAACAAAAACACCCGACAAAAACACTAAACATAGTAATCACTGCGCTCTGTTGTACACCAATACCGTCGTTGTTATTTGAAGTGATTATAAACTTTCATGGTCCAAAGCTTCGAACTATCATAAGTTTAAGGAAATGTGAATGTCTTTTACATGAAAGAAATAATAAAATAATAAATACCTAACTGTAAATCAGGGCAAGTGATTTGTGTATACGCATCTAAACGACTAACCATGATTTAATACACATTAAATCACAGTAAGTTATTTATTAGTTTCATTCTAAACAGACATTGTCTTTGCAATTACCCCGAACTACTTTAAATGTGTAGCAACATTTCATTCTATTCATAAACACGGAATGTAACTGTACGCCATGCATCACAGATCGCACGTACTGCCTGTGGAAAGTTTGGTGTATTTTATAGTTTTATAATGTTATAGTGAACAAGAGCTGTTTGCAAAACCTGTATGCCCCTTTGATGCAATCGGTAATGTTGAAAAAGTCGAACTATCCAAGGACCCGTTTTTATGGTAAAAGTCACTGTGAAAAACTAATCGTTGTTGGCCTTAAAAAATAAAATGTTTGACCTTTGAAAAAAAAGATTGTTGGCCTTAAATGTCTAAAATATTTGGCCTTAAAAAGAAAATGAAAATAGTTGGTCTTACAAAAATAAATACATGCGGCCTAAAAAATATTACCGGTTGCCTTGACCTTTATGACCTACTGACCTTAAAATCAATATTTGTCATCTGCTTGTCATGACCAACATCCATATCAAGTTCCATGCTAGGCCCATCCGTTCTCGAGAAACCGTTTTACTATTCCAGATTACTGTGATCTTTGACCTACTGACTATAAAATCAATAGGGATAATCTGCTGGTCATGATCAACATTCACGTCAAGTTTCAAGATGCTAGGCCCAAGCGTTCTTAAGTTATTGTCCGGAAACCAATCTTCAATTCCAGGACACTGTGAACTTTACTTTTGACATACTGGCCTCAAAATCAATAGGAGTCATCTACTGGTGACGACCAACCTTATGGACCACATTTGCAGACCTACTGCGACGATCAATACGTTGTACCTAATACATACCAATTCTATAAGTCACTTCAAAATATTTTGCATACCCCCCGGGGAAAGTATTGGCGGATCCCAGCACGAGGAGGGAAGGATCGCCTATCTTTCCCTAGGAAAGAATTTGGGCTTATGACAGCCCCGAACTACTTTCATGTATTCAACTCGTACCTGGAACACTTTTTTGAGATAGTTTACGGCGGTTTCAAGTGAAAGATTAGAATGTTTTTCGTAAATGTAAACAAGGTCTATGAAAGCCCCAATTTTTCAGTTAATGTAACAGGAATTTCATTTTTAGGATTGTTGAATTTTCAGGGTGCAAAACGGTTCAAATTCAAAATTGTTGGTAACGATTCCACGAGTTTTAGCAGGTTGATTGCGAAAGAAATGGTGTTTTATGGTGTCAAGAAGAGTCAATTTTAGAAATGTATAGCACAGAATCTATTCACTTTCAAAGAACATACCTGTACATACTTTTTCAAAAAAAAAATGGGGTAAATGACGTCACAGTTTATCTTGATAAATGACGTCACTTGTAACAACCAGTTTGTATGTCGATGGTTAGTCGCTTATCAAGTAACTGGACGTGCGTAAGGAGAATTTCTGTTTAGGTTTATTGATTTTTTTTTCACACGTAAATAAAGTATAGTTTTGGGTGCGCAGCACTATGTTTTTGCTCTAGATACTAAACAGTGGTAAATTCTGTGAACCTACCAATTTCCTGAAAGGGGTTCCATGCGGGTTATTTTAATCATGGTTTGATTACGCTCATAGTAGGGCTATTAAGCGGTTTCTCGTAGAATCTGAATAAAATCAATAAAGTATAAGAAAAGGTTTAAGGGCCCTCGGTTCCTCTACCCTTCTTGGCGGAACACCCCCACCTAATGTTATCTAATATGTAATGAAAATAATACTCACTTACTTTGATTCTACAAGTTAGCTGCTCAGTCCCGTTTATTATATGATCAGAATTATTCAGGTTCAGAAAACCAGTTCCTTTTGTAGTCAGATGTATTGTAGTCAGATGTATATGTTTATCATGTATATGTTTATCATGTTATGTTATTATATCTAAATAACATAGTTGAAAGTCCTCTTTTATGAGCACATCTATACCTTTACCTCCTCCAATTTACATACATCTCGTTGTTATTACAGAAAATAACTTAAAGAAAGTACTGTAAAAAAACATGACGCGGATATAAACTCCCTGTAACTTAATACTCAGTTGCAAATGCATTTTTCTCATACATATGTTATCCGAGTTCACCATATGTTTAAAAAGTACACAGCTGTTGAATTGATACATTTGAGGCATTGATTAGGCGTATTTGTGTCAACCGTCTTAATGTGAAGCTGTTTGTACTGTTTCCTGAACAAGGTCTCTATTGGAAAACTAGTTGAGTCGTGTTAGGTAGGTCGTCAAAGAATACTCGTTTTCTATCCTACATGCCTCCAGTTATAGAAGTTATGAGTAAATTCTTTCACACGAGTGAGTTTAATTTCCTTCTTACATGTTACAGTCTAGATCTGCATGCCTATTTGTAGGCAGCATGTTGTTATTAAAACAATATATTCAGGTATTATGAAACGGAAATCCATCAGGCCTAAGCTAACGCAATTGTTAATCATGTGTCACTTTAAGTCAATTATAATTGACATAATTATAACGGATCAGCTGGTGTGTTTTTGACATGCTTTTAGGGACTGTAATGTAACAGTGTTCCCCTGGAATGAAATCTTAAAACTGTGAAATTACATTTGTAACAAAACAACGCAAAAATGCATAATCGAATAATGAATCTGTAATAAACCTATATATATTCTTCAGTTAGGAGTTCCTTTTTACCTCATTCTTGAATGTTGTTCCTCAGTAATTACCATGTCATTTCTCACAAGAGAAATAAATAAATAAATCAGCCTGGTCGTCTTAGTGTGAAATGGTCTTACTGTTTAAACCTTGTGTGGGTGTTCAACATCATTCTCCTGCTACTCGCAATAGTGGTATCTTATTTGCTTTTGCAAACACTGTGGTTATTAAAATAAACGAGCAAATTCATTTAATGTGAATCCCCCGCCATCTGAGGCAAATTACCGAAAAAGACCAATTGGAAGTGACATGGTTAATTAGCCAGTGATACATCAGAAAGCTCCAGTCGGCCGTACAGTGCCACAAGAATATCCCTCGACCTTAGGCTATGAATAGCTATTGCAACCAGTCTCCGAGAACTGTGCATATAAAAGTGGTACCACCCCATTGATTAAGGTTTATATATAGAATATGTAAGAATTGAGCCACACTCCCTTAGAAGCCACTCTTCTTCAAAAAATCAATTTTCGTTTGTTGAGACTACATCATAAAGTTTAATATTTGTGCCAAACACAATGAAATTCTGACAGATTTAAAAAAAGCCATTTTTAATATCTAGCCCAAGGAACCGTCATCAATATCTAGCCCAGTAACAGTTTGACAACCGATTTGATATTTTATATTGAATATGTACGAAAAACAGTTAAGGAGTATTAACTCTGGAGTATTTATTTTAAGTTTCATGAATTGCTATACAATGCGTGCTTAGATGTGGCACTGGACGGACGGACAGACGGGGTGATAACAACAGAACACCATTTAGTAAACATTCGTGCAGCTTGAATTTAAGTCAAATCAATCTATGAGTCTATTTCAAAGTACAAAAGTTTAACCAAGTTTTACCTGAAGGATACAGTTTCATGGCTGTGAATCTGACCAAGTAGCAGGTATATCATGTTTAAGACAGTGTAATGTTTAGTGTTTTCATTGAAATATAAAATATACACGTACGTTTTACATTTGAAAGCTGAGGATGATTTCATGCTACAAAATATGTAGACACTACAGACTTAAGACAATTATTATGTTGAACGCAAAATTTTACGTACAGAGATGTTGTCATATTCCAGATACAAATGTGAACGGTCTGGTGCACAGGGGAGAAAATTACCTTTTACACTAATGAGAGATTTTACTAAAGAAATAATGTATGAGACCATCACATCAGTGTTATTGATTCTTTCTGATTCTTTCTGTTAACGTTATACACTCGTTTAGGTATATAAAATTAATAACTGAAAAGGTTGATTAGTTTTTTCTTTATAAACAGCTCAAAAAAAAATTAAAAAATAATGCATTTATTTATGCTATAAAATGATTCGACCATCGTGTTAAAGTTTGTTTGACGTACTAAAAGATGATATACAATACTGTTGTGCTGACACCGTATCAGGAAAAGCAGATATGCTATTCAAAACAAGTCAACATTTGAGGTCAAACGGATTTTTAATGGCACGCTACATCTGTATCACCAACTATTAATCAAATATTGAAAACATTGCGTAGACTTTTTAATATTTGAAAAGTCTTATGTTAACCATTATGATTCAATTCGAATGCATATGCAAGGTATTATCTGATGGAATGATAGGATTCATTATCAATATGATGGAAAAATGTTGACAAAATAAATCAATAAAATAAACTGATTGTATCACATACTGTAATGTCCAGTATGCTTTGCGTAGTTCATACGTTTCGCCATGTTTACAATCTTTGTAATCGCCATTTTAGCTGCAGACGTTTTGACGCTTGTAATCACAATAAAATGGAAATGCATCCAAATCTTAAAACCAATCTCAGTGAAGCCAGTAAATTCAGCAAATGCATCCATGTATTGATCGTCACACAATACAAATGTAACACTGGTACTATCTGTGAACTAGAATTATTCATAAACTAATGAGAGTATAATCTAGTACATTTTCAATAACACATGGCTGCAGGATGAAATTATTTATTCATATCACCATATGTTTCGTAAGATATCTGTTATCAAAATACTGATTGTTTGTCTTGAATGTTTACGTTCGATGTGTATTTCATTTATTGTTATTATAATGGGTGTTCCCTTTTACTATTAAGCGACATTGAACTGCAGCTACCTTTCAAACATGTTAATGCAGTGGAGATTTTAGTTGATTTTATTTATCTTTATATTGTTACAGCTGCACATTTAGTAACACCATAATAATTGAAATATTTACATGTTTTATTACGTACAGAAGAGTATGCATTTATACATAAACAATACTTCATTTCGTTATGTAACGTTTGAAGCAAATATATCTTGGAAAATTATCACCACAATTTTAATGGTGTACTAAAGCCGACAATATATAGGCCTGACAATTCTTATCGTAACTGAGAGAGTTGATTTAAAACAGACAACATAGGAAATGTGTTCATGTATTCACTAATACGATACAATATGCTAGGGATGTCTAACATATTATATTATTATTAAATAAAGAAGACAATAAATTTCCATTAATTGTACACACGTTGTAATCAGGTGCAGAAATTCGTGTCCGAAATTACAATTTCAGTCTGGAAAAATCATGTTCATAGTCAATATGATAGAGATAATTGTATGATGAGGTAATGTTGGCATGACAATGTATGATATAAAGTTCTTGTTATTATGATTAACTGGCTGGAAGTCGTTACCCAAAGATTCATATTTGCTGTTTTAGGAATGCTTGACATGTATAGACGTTCATATTTAAACGTCAACTATAATCCAACACTTACAAAAAGCAAATAGGAGCGTATATCATAGGTGACTGTATAGGAATAACAAGGATAACCCAAGAGGTTCATGGTGACCCTATATCGCTTACTGGCGTGTAGTTCCTCTCAACAGTAATGTCATGGTCGCATGACATAAATCACACTCCTTATCTTTGAAATGATCAGAAACAAGGTCAGAAAGAGGAAATCTTAAAATTATTTCCAAAACTTACAGATCATCTAAACTTCTTCAATGCAACTGAAAAACGCAGAAAAGTGTCAAAAGGTCGAAATCGAAATCAGCTAAGGAGAATTTTAACATTGTTTTCTTTAAAATCATATATTTGTAGACAATTAATTCACTTTGGGTTAAACTAAATGAATCTGGAGTGACTGTTATTACGTCCACTTTGCATACAGTATCCCTGTCTGACAAATGTACACAGTATAACCAAATATATATAAAGGTTAGGATTTAACTTTTCGCAAGGTTTACTGCAGTTAACTTGGATACCCATGAATGTAGATGTATGAGTTAAAATGTCTTTTAACGCAAATGAAGATCAAAAGTTATTCGTTAATATAATTTTACCTGAAATTTCAGAAATGTTCATAAAAAATTTACTTAATTTTAATTAAAACAAATTACAACGTTTAATGTATGGTATATAAATTGTTGTAATTACATTCTCATAAAGCACATCTTACAAATACATTTCGTGTATTAGTTGTTATTTTCGGTTCGACAGCGGTAAAAAATGAAATTAAGATTACACTGATATGTGTTATACCAGTGAGCACTGACAAGTGTTTGAGAGGTAAATCTCAGAAAGCAGAGATATACAGAACAATCATGTGAATCAGCTATACATCAACTGTAATTGTTGATGCTTTATCTAAACTTATCACCAGCTCTGGAGTTTAACCTTGAGCCGAGATAAAGTCTGCGATTTATAAATGTCAAGATAAAGATTGATATGATGTTTTATCCTTTCCTTTCACTGACTATAATCTGTGTTTTTTTTCAGTGAGGTTTTATACACTGCTGTGTGTTACTGTGCTTAATGTTCTTATAACCGACGTCTCGTCCTTTAGTTTAACATGTATATTTACGATTTGACGAGAACAATGAAGGGACTAAAGCATAATTATATGTTGTGTCATACAAATGTACGATGTATGAATTGTCATGTTGTATGTAACTTTCGAAGCTCAATAAGCACGTTTTGAATTAGATGTATTTTACAAAGGTCAGTTCAAGTTTAAAAAGAAATTATATGTAAAGCCGGTATTAATGGTAAAAGTTTGTATCATTAGAAGATTTGTTCTGACTATACATCAGCGATGTTTTTCTTTTCATCAATTACGAAACGAACTCCCTTATTCAATGTTCTTTAATAATTTATCGAATTTAAGCCTGTGACCGTTCGAACAACCTCGGCTATTTTACAATGTTACTTTAATAATTATATCGAAGAATCAAATTGATAAGCAAACATTACTAGGTAGGCAAAAAATTCATCATTAGCAGAACTGCTCGCTCTCAGTTACCCGGGGAATTTTTTTTTTAGATCGACTGAATATGTCAGTAAAACTAAAGGCAACAAATTATAAGCAAAAATCTATGTAAAAATTTTTAAAAATTTATTAAATATTTTTTTTACACTATATGTTCATATATTTTATATGACTATATTTTCTAAAATACGTTATTTACATACAATTTGAAGAACACCATTTTTTAAACAAAATCTGAGAGCGACCAGCTTTAAAGACTTTTAAAAAGACAAAAATTTTACAAACAACAAGTATTACCCGATTATAAATATATTGTTTTCTCTAGCTAATACTCTTAAGATATAAAATTTGATAAGTCCTCCTAACAGAGCAAAGTCGAAAACAGACACACGGTAATTGCACATGCAGGTGAACATTTGGCATAAAACTGTAAACACAAACCAAGATATTGGAATTTAAACTGGCAGACCCATTACATATACAAATTGTAGAATATAACAAACAAATCGGCCTTAACATAAGACAGATTGGTAACATTGGCTTTTCATAGCTCAATCAAATGGCACTCTTTTCCCCAGTCTTTAAGTCCTGCAGTAGATATTGCTTGACTATCATCCGCAGTCGTTCAGAAGAACATTATTTCGATTTTCTTTCTCTTTCTCAACTTAGATTCAGCACGACTTGTAAGGAGAACATAAAATATCTCAAGTGTAAAAGAAAACAATTACCTTAAGAATTAGCCAAGCAAGCAATCGAGAATACAGTCAAACATAACCTATTCAGGATTAATTATGGAAGTGGCTTGAATCAAAACCAATAATACTAGCACATAGAAACATAAGAACTTTCTTAATTGCTACTAGCCTTTTGAAATGTTATGCCTTTCCATTGTAAACTACGTTCAACAAATCTACCAATCGAAGTCTAACAATCATTAGAGCGAGTTTTCTCACTATGGCTGAAGCTTTTAAACCAAATTGTAAAATAACCCACGTACCATGCGTTCCATATGACTGCAAAAGCGGGACCTTAACATTGTTGTATTTTACATGAAACCAATCAAACATAGGCTGAAGAGAGTTCCTAACTAAACTTAATCTTAGCTGGAAAAATCGACCAGGTGTCTAAAGTATATCGATATAACAGTTTTAATCTTGACAGATGTCGTATATTTACATTAAAAAACGTATTTTCATGAATAGTTCGTAATGTATTCTCATTCTTAGATTTGTCGTTTTACTTTAATATTGAACGTTATTCTAAATGTCACATAAAGGAATAAAAGAACTAAATAGCGTTTCATTGATGTATAATTTGTGTGGTTGAGACTGTTCCTAACTTTTACAAATTAGTTCTGTTTCATTTAACTTGCCTTTGCACAACAATGACTGCCTTATATTCATCTACAGAATCGCATTCAATAACCATTAAAACTATTCTAATGAAAAGAAAAACTTCTTTGTCGGTTACAAGTATAACAGTTGATAACTTAGTCTGTGAAGTCTACAGAAATACTGTTGATGATAATTAAAACATAGAGTTGACAACGGGAGAAATATGGACATTATGAAGTTTTTTATCAAAATAATTAAGATCGTATTTTCTACATATTAGATAAATATATCGAGAATGATGTTACATTGTAATTCCCTTCATTTCCCGAGGCTATAAATAAAGCTGATCTTGCGAAAACAAATTTTCCTACGTAACACATAATATAAATGTCAAGTTGACAGGCAGTAGCGCAGTTTATTACTCTAAAAGTTTTTTTTTCACTGAACACATTTTTGTTTCTTCTGCAAATATGCAATTAATCATTCGAAGTCAATTCTGCAATTTTATATGGAAAAAGGGTTACAATGTACATCGTTAATTGATATTGCGTTTGTATCAGAAGTTGACGATTATTGTTACGACAAGTTAGGAAAACTAATATTATTCAACAACCTCAAGCAAGTAATGTAGCTTAATTTGAAACTTGCATACATCACATACACATTAAGGCAACAGCTCTTTATGATCACTTATGTGACACAATGCAAGTTAAATGATATGTGTTTCGTGTAACTTAACTCATTTAAAATCCATCAAATATTCATGGAATCCATTTACTAGCTTTTTCGCAATTCCTCTGCTTTAAAAACAACGGTGCATAAAACAGTTTGTTTACAGGCAAACGTTATGTTTCAGAGTCTGTAAAATAAACTATTCATACAAAATGTAGATAAAATCAAGTTTGATTAAAAAGATAGTACGAAAAACAATAATTTGAAAGATACTCTGTTTGTCCGTTATGCCGATGTTTTAAATGTTTCAATCAATTGTATAACTTCCAGAATTCATTCATGTGCATTGAAATTGTTAATACTGGTGAAAATAATATTCTTGTAAAGTTTAATGTTTAACAAACAGGTAAGTCATCGGTGATATTTCTTCCGTTCGAGCACAGCTCCAATGCCTTTCGACTTCAGATTTTCAAGTGTTTGGCCTAAATCCTGATAAACAACAAATTCTTTAAAAATAGAGGATCCTTACTTCGTTTTAACTGTTCAAGAAATGAGACCAGTAGAAAAAAATCTTTGTAGTAGTAGTAGAAGTAGTAGTATATAAACTGAATAAAAATGCTGCTTAAATTAATAAGAAACTTCTATATTTGCTTCTCATTTACCAAGAATTAATCAAATTTAAATAATTCGTTCTTTAACATCATCCCGTGTTTCTGGATATTTACAGCATGTGACCTTCTATAACAGGTAGTTCAATTAATTCAACGACGTATGAATATTACATGACTTTGGTCATATATAACACAGGAATTGTATTTGAATAACTGTACGCGAATGTGTCGCAATACTGTGCACTGTAATAATTTAGATTACAGCCCTGTTGTTATCAATTTGCTCAAATTATTTAATAATGTAGGAACGAATGTATTGGCCTAGTGAATGTATGCTAGGTGTATGTAATAGACACATGTGCAAATTGATATAAATGTTGTTTTGTGACGAAAAAACATTGCCACTGAGTACATGTATGTTTTAAACCACGTATTTGGCATACAAGGTACACTGCGGAATATTATGCCATGACGCATACAAATAACATTTCGTGTTTCCTTGTTGTTGTTTTTTTGCATGGACAGTTCTGTATAGTGATTGCTCTGTAGAACACAAATGTTGTTTTTTTTTCAAATCGTTTCTAATGTTTCTTAGTAATCAATGATTGCTTTCCACATTTTTGTTCGTCTCTAGCAAAGACGTCTTATCTTTAAGACGTGTGTCATAACGATGACTTCTTCTGAGAAAGTTATGCACCAGTTTAATAACATAGATATATCAGTAAGTAATTGACACAACATGTCTAGAACAAAGGCATTTATGAGTATTAATCACAGCTATGAATTTTATCTCTCGGTGCAAATAGGTTTCTGTCTACACTAGTTTTATTCTAAAGAACATATTTCAGAGTACGTCAGCTAAATAAAACTATCCAAAAGGGCTTATTCAATATTGCTAATGTTCTAAGGGTGGAATGTAGCTAGTCATAGGTGATGTAATTGGACACCTGCAGCACCCGCGTCTTATGACATGAAACAAAGTTAAGCTTTAAAGCGGCTCTATCAAAACTTCAGATAAAAAAGTATATTTCTCCAAAACATAAAATATGAAAGTAATAACCAAATAAATAACACATGTAAAATCTTCATACCATTTTGGGAAAATTTGATGAAAATGTCGGTGAGCTTGGTTTTAGGGCACCGCTACACTATATGTTTATATTGGAACCCTTTATAATTTGGTAGCGCATTATTTCAAAAACACAGAAATAGTTTACATCAACAGTTAATTTCAGACAGTTCGAAGAACCATGTTCTTTTTCATCAAAATCCGAGAGTGAGCAGCTTTAAAGTCTAGGTAAGGACATAATGTTCTTAGTACCAATATTTATTCATCCTGTTTCTTTATACATATAGCTGCTAACCGCATTTGTATCTGGGAAATGTAACTGAGATTAATCGAAATTCAGCAGAGTCAAACACCTTCTTACATGAAAGAAGAAGAGAACAAAAAACTCATAGATATATTTAATCCTGTCTCAAACAGAATAAATCAGACAAGTAAAATAAAACACATGTAATCAGAATACTCATTTATTTTAAGTATTTATTTGAACAGAAACTGAAACCACTATGTTAATAATGCAAAAAATGAAGATATGTCCGGCAATATAAAGGCGATACAAAAGAATTCAGTTGCATGTATCCATCATACATGTACACGCAAAATGTATGACATCAGACAAGCAAAATACGGTATTTATATTATTGTTTCTAAAAAACACTTGTAGATGTTACTCATCTTGTAACATTTTAATACAATATACTTGCATTTCGAGTACTATGTCTAAAATCCTTTAATCATATTTCAAAAAAGTCTCCTACCTTCTATACAAATTTAGTTTGACGAATCAATGGCTTGATATCAGTCAGAATACATTGGCTCACATAAAGAAGAAAAATGCAAATCATGTGCATATGGACATTATATCTTAACACTAGATACGTCAACTTCATATCATTGAAAGAAAATTTTGATTTTATCAAATAATTACAATTCGTCCTTACATTGCACCAATTTGTAAACATTTAGCTCCGTTGTAATTTGCAAAAAAAAAAAAAAAAAAAAATGTTTCAGAATCCGACTATACATATTAAACAAAGGAACTACAGTGCTTTTTTGCTTGTTTGAATGGGTGGTATTTTCAAACAGTTGTGTTTTTGTAAGAGTATGCTTTACAAGAGCTATCCTTGCATCTCAATCAATGTGACATACGAATGTGCTTGCAGTTAAAAGCCTGATAACACGGTATAAAACATAAACTCTTTTAACACTTGAAAAAGATTACACTAGTATACAGACATGTTACTGACAATAGATACTTTTTGTGTAGGAGATTATATCATATAATAATTATCATCGTGTGCCATTGTGTACAAAATGGTATAATGTCTGTAACGAAATGTGCGCTAAAGATATATACACACAAGTGGTAAAAGATTAGAAATATACTGTTATGAACCCAATACAAAAGCAATCTTTTTTCGTAGAGTCAATATTTTCTTTACGTATCATAATTATGAAAGCGTCAAAATAGCTACAAATATGAAGGCATATTCTAATGCATAGTGTGATATTTCAGTATTGAAATTTGTTTTTTATAATGTTATTATTGTAATCTTGAGTATCTCCATAGAGTAGTAGTAGATTAATATGTATAGCATTGCAGTTACTTATTAAACGACTGTCACTCAGTCACTGTTTTCTTATTTGGTAAGAGAAGGTGTAAAATGCCACAAAAAGTTTTTGTTTATACTAACTGGAATATTTACAACCGAGCTAGAATAAATGGTCAATAGATTCCATCGATTAGGTTACTTAACTTATCAAATCAGATACATTTTATTGACGTGACTTGAATTTACATGAACATGCATTTTCTGTAATTTTATAGCAGCCCTTTTGATGAAAAGAATTTTCACCTAGGGCTTTTCTAGCTGCCTGGACGGAGGGCTAAGACTAGCTACTTGGTATATTTCATGAAAGTAGATATCTGTGTCCTTTAATAAGTTGACCGTTTTTTAACACGCCTGATTATTTAGCAGTAAAGGTCTGGTATTACTGGTGCTATATTACTATAATTATGCAAAAGACACCCATAATGATAGTTTCTGTCATGAGCAAGCGGCTCAGATCGAAATATCCATGTTACCGACTGTAATTGTGTTGGCGGAAAAGAGGCCTTGTCTCTTGTAATATTTCTTTCTTGTATGAGTAAGATTACAGGAAAGGCCGACCCGATATGCAAGAAAGACTTTTCTGGCGTGTGTTTAGAATCTTGGAAAATTAATGCAGTCTTCTTCGATAACGACTCAGTACATACACATGCATATACTTATCATACTACAAATCAAAGAACAAAAGAATTGCACGACACGTAATAACGAATGAGGATTTCATCCTATTATTTATGCCGCAGTTCTATATTAAGCACAACTCATGCCTGTGTTATGTGAGTGTTTGGTAGGCTATGCTATTTTTCATCGCTGTTACGGGTGCGTTATTTTCTTCAATGCGTTCTTGTTCCATTGTAATAAACGACCTTTGTTGTGTTTTGTACCATCTTCATTTTAAATTTCCATCAGATGAGTATCAAATGACCTAAATATGATGAGAATAATAAAAAAGCCTGTCAAAAAAATACAGTACATGTATTAAAATTGTTCAGGTCGAATGAGAACATGAAATGTTGCATATGTTTAAACTAGTTTTTGTATACTACATGCATTCTTGCAATGTTGCTTTCTTCTTTTCAAATATTGTTCAAGCAATGCAATACATGTTATTTGGACGCTTCAACTATATATAAGCATGCAATGAGGTTTTTGTGTGTTTTTTTGCCATCTAGTAGATAATGTTATTGCTTTGATGTTAATTTTCTAAAAGTGCAAACTAGTCGAACATTTCTAAGTTATCACTTCTACAGCTGCATTATATTGTAAATATGTTGATGGAAACGAAATGAAGTTGCCTTGCAAGTTGCCTTGCATATTATAAGTACAGTAATTTATTTTTTGTAAGAAGTAGCAAGAAAACGCTTAGTATCATATTTGTTGGATTTTAACTGAAATCATATCACTATTTCTCCTCTATATTTACACTTGGCATATTAACAAAGATATTATCATCAATGCGCTTGAAACAAACTAGGTTATCCTTTGTGCGACATTAAATTTGACTTCTTCTCAAGCTTACTTTATTTGATGTTGAAATAATCAAAATGTGTTGCCCTTTATAAAGGAGCATACAAATAGCCGTTTGCACTATCTGTAGTTGATAGACAATATGGAATGTTCGACATCATTTCGTACAGTTTAGAGAAAAAAGCACTAATCCTCGATATAACTTAGATTAAAATATGTTTACCTGTACTACTTTTTACGAGAATTTGCCATTTAATATTAAAACTGATATAAAGTTTTCTCATGTATCTTGTGTCAAGTGTTTTGTAAAATTTGTCTAGTCCCAAAGGAGAAAGCATAAATGGATGTCATGCAATTTTTAAAAATTGACGGTTTCCGCTGCAAAAATGTCTAAGATTGCTTAACGTGGTGTTAATATGGGCGAATAGATAAAATAACTATAAAAGACAGTGTCGTTACGTGGGCAGCCAAACTAATCATTTTCATATGTAGTGAACTATTTGAGTTTCTTCAGCTTTGCTCTGACTCAATATCCGGGGTATCCTGCATTGTAACAAGGTTGAAACTGATCGTCTTATGTAATCGCTGTTTTCAGCAGTTTGTTTATTTACCTGATGTAAAGTATAAACAGCTTTGACATACAACAGAGCAAATGATAAGATTTCTGTCAAGAAAGAACAGAAAAATAGAAAACAATGGCTGTAAAGAAAACGGAGTAATTTACGTTTGATGTTTCGTTGAATTAAAGGTGCACTTTTTTACGCTCAGATGCAATATTATACAAATAATACACTTTAATGTTACGGTGTGAATGTAAATACAATAAACATCATACTCAGCAAAAGCTGTGCTACCTTTTTCCGCATTTTACAGAAGACGACACGACTATAGTGAATATGTCCCTGCAACCAGTTTTTTGATAAACATAAAATAAATCATTATTTCTATAAACCGGATAAAAAATGTAATTTCAAATTGTAGTTGAATAATGATATACTTCCAGCATACAGTTCCAAAAGCTGTTGGTTCTAACTTCTTTGATACAATAATCTTCATTGTTTAATAAA
The DNA here is from genome assembly GCA_022818135.1 of Saxidomus purpurata. Taxonomy (NCBI): domain Eukaryota; kingdom Metazoa; phylum Mollusca; class Bivalvia; order Venerida; family Veneridae; genus Saxidomus; species Saxidomus purpurata. The sequence goes on from JAFMSR010000008.1 coordinate 27,153,682, forward strand.
AACGAAACCTGTTCAAAAGTTATATTAACAGTACATGTATATAACAACTTGATTGGAAGCAATACTGCTTATTTCAAATATTGAATGTTTTATTTCTGAAAGCACACACAAAGTAAAGCAATTTAGTTTAGCTTCAAAATTTCGATTAATTTAATCAAAGAAATGAGAAAAACTTAAACTTCACATGCAGTAGAAGAAAACAAAGAGGAACTTGTTTATTCACAAGCCAGCAATAGAAAGTCTTAATAAATCTGTAAAGGTTATTCACAAAATGTTATGAATATTACTGAATTTAAAAAGCCTAAGGACTGAAAAGCAACTTATAACAATAACTACCAAGCTTTCCCGAGAAGCAGAAAAGGCATACATTTCAGACCACAATGTGCACAATCATCTGACTTACAACACATAAAACATGGAAAATCCATTCTTACTATCTCTTTTCAAAGAGCAAGGTTTTGGTAAACTACAGAATTTGAGTGTGGAAATGACCATAACAACCATTAATATACACAGTTTCAAGTTAAAATATCCTTGTTCTTGCAATAATGGTCGTGAATACATCGTAATCTGTCAAACGGATTCGCTCTCGTGTCATACCAGATAAGAAGTTTATGATCAAATTTGAGAGTGTATTATTGAATAAGCAAATCATAAAACCAATATACGGTAGTTTATGTCCTTTTATGATGCTATTCAAATTTGAATGTGATCCAATCGAAAACTGTTGTAATTGCTAGGTACCAACTCGACTAAGCCAGCGATAAACTGTTGTAATAATGTGTACATTTTATGCTACAATTTTTACATTGCCCGATTTCTTATTGTAAGTTCTTAAATAGATTTTGGTAAAAAAAAAAAAATTCTTCAAACTGTGTGAAAACAACGTATTTTAGCACAAATAGTCATATAAAAAGGCTCCAGTTAAAATTCCTGTCACGTGAATTTAAATAATACGCTACCAAATAACGCTTTTGAAGTTCAAATAATTATAAACATATAGAGTAGCGGTGGCGTGTAACCGACATTTTCAATCGATTTCTGCAAATACCTACCTAGAATTTTTGCTAATGTTTTGATTCTAGCTTTTAATTTTATATCTATGTATTAGCACGTCAATTAAAAAAATATATTTTTTTCAATGGTAACTGAGAGCAAGCAGTTTTAAAAGAAAATTTACAGAACTCATACTCACGTTTCTCGTATATTTTGTAGAACCCTACCCCCTCGGAAGTGTGCGACCCCCACTTTCATTTCACTACATTTTGTGGTGGTCAGGAGAGTAAACCACCCGTATATGAGTCGATTATCAGTAACAAGGACTTAATCTTTATCTGCATTTGACAAATTTACACTATATATAATGTCCTTTTGACTGACAATGAAAATCAGTTAAAAACGGATTTTATTATTTGTGTACGGGTTACACTACATGTTTAAAAGCAATATATGTACAGCTTTAAATATAGTCTACTGTTGAAATTATGAACTGAAGGAACGTTTGGCATTTTGAAGAGAAGGTAAATTCTAATAGCTGAATTGGAAATCTAAAACATATCACCCTATGGTTAAATAGAACTGGATGAACAATGTCGTACAAGTAAAACATTTTTTTAGAAACCGTTATCGCATCTAATTTTACTGATCACGTGAAATGTCTACATACATGTATGTTAATTTTAAGTTACAGTCTGTGAACTAATGTGTTTCAGGGAATTTAACTCGTGTAGAATCTTTAAATATTTATGGATTCCATTAGCTTTCTACGAAACGATGTTTCAAATGTGCAAATTTATTGACAGCAAATTATACAATAGGATATTTTACCGATATATTTAATCATGATTGAGACAGTACCAACAATTCATCCACAAGGGGGGGCAAGTGACTTCTTACATTGAGTAGAAAGGGGGAAAACAATTACCGTCGGTTCCACAAGTATACGAGATAATCAAATTGGCTTTGATTGTGCTTTATCGTTTTAACTCAAATTTTTACTTTAGAATTGAAAGGAGTGTTGAAACTTGAGCAAAAAATATCATTTGGTACTTAATGACATAATAGGCAATTATTCATTGTAGATAGGTAGAAAAATGTAACAATTACATGCTGACGTACATGTGCAGGTACTTGAATTGTAGTGTATGCCAAAGCTTTAAATACTCCTCAAAATGAGCACAAAAAGTACGGTCAAGAAAAGTTCTTAAAACATGAAAAATGTTTAGAAAATTAAAAGAAATAAGTTTTATTTTATGTTTCGCGGTGGTTTATCCAAATATAACGGTGGATTATATTTCTATAAACTCACTGCCCACGCAGTGAAAATTATCAAAATGTGTTACCATCAAAAAGTATACCGAGCGTTATGAATGCCGGAAACCATATGACGATGTCGTTTTCCGCGATTTTCGACATTTTATTGAAATAAACTAAAAAAAGTAGACTTTGAGATATAAAACAAACAAAAATTGTTGGTATTGGTGTCATATCACGATAATTTCACTCGTGAACACCAAAAGTAGTTTTTTTCACTCGTGGCTGCGCTACTCGTGAAAATATCCCTTTTGGTGCTCACTCGGTGGAATTCATAAGTGTAAGAATCAATGATTTATGAAGTAAGTATTCCGCAGGGACTATTTCTATGTTTAGGGTGGCTTATAATACTATCTCTACTGCGAAAAGATATAATCTACATTTAAGTGCCTTCGCGGCGTTTTACGACGTAAATACACTATATATGCTAAAATGGTTCCCACGGATATATTAACAAATTCTAGTAATTAGCGTCGACACTGGTACCCAATGATATATTACCTTGTTTAGGTAAGTCCTCAAGTCGAAATGTAACACTCACCAAAGCTTTCAACTGATAACATGTTACCACTAGGTGAAACACAAATTTGTTTTTTTCAAACTTTATAAATTAATATGCAAATATGTGTAAAAGTTGAGTCAATTACTTCGAAAATTATTTCTTAGGCTAGCAATATTTTACCAGTAACCGAGTTTTTGACTTGAAATCAACACATGTACCATTTCCCGTTGTGTCTTCTATGCCGCAAAAACAATATAGGGAGTATCATACGGGTACAATTCTAGTAAACCTATAGTCTCTCCGATAACCTAGTTTGACCTGCATTGTAGCATAGACCATAATCCAACACCAAACCAAACTTTCTAGCAGACTGTTATTATACTGAATTAATTTACGAGGGAGCTCGAAAGGTTATGAATTTATTTTGTTTAATAACCAAACATAACAGCAACATACTGTCTTTCAGAACTTTCGCCGGCCATTTAAATACATAAATCTGAGAAGACATATTTTAATACGGAAATGAAAATGTGACTAAATAAATATATTTGGCGGATTGATGTGTTTGTTCGACAATTTCTCAAAGGCAAACAAATAACGTTTTTAAAACATTCATTTTGATTAACGTTAATAAAGAAAACAAAAGGACTAAGCTCACATGAGTACTATTGCACATACCTAAGAAAGTCACTTGTCGGGTCAGATATTGCTAGGGAAAGTCACTGGTTGCTAAAGAAGTAACTAGTCGTTGAAAGCCTTCCACTGCCAGTGACAGTCAGTGCTTATATACGACAATGGTTGCTAAGAAAGTCAACGGGGAAAGAGGAAAACAGGGGATCCTAAAATCCCAACTTGGCGTTCCGTGCCAGGTGAGCTTAAACTCAATATATATTTAGTTGTCAGTAAAATGATGTTGCTCGAGACTTTTTGCCTTAGATCGTTATCAAATTCGCACGATAAAATTAAGATGAATACAGTTCAATCATTTCAATAGTTCAACAATATACTTTAGACCAAGGCATTTCAAGTAATTTGACTCATAACAAATGTAAAGTGATACAAAAAAGTAAAACTTGACTACGACAATACATGTAAACAACAATGAATATGCTTTTATTTAAGCTGAATGTAGGAAACACATAAATGTTGCTATGCAGAAATCTTCAAAAAAAAAGTGATAGGCGAACAGAACTTAGTTACTAAGATAAAAATGATATTTACGTCATACAAGGTACTTTGTTGGTTTTGCTTGCTTTCGCAGTTTACATTTAAAATCAGGATAAGATTCCGTCATAATTCGATTGCATTATCTCTCTCAGATTTTATAAAATGTGCATGATTTTCTTAATTAGTTTACTTATGTCCATTTTGGTTTCAGCCGACCTAATTTGATTTAAATTTGCTAACTGAATACAAACTGCAAATGGTAGTAAACCTTCACAAACATTTCTCAACAAGAATAGATGCAAATAAAAGTTTTGCGTATTATAGCAGACGTTATAATAACCACATGGAAACTATTATGAAGCCTAAAACCTATCCATCATCCCGGTATATCGATATCCAAACAGCTGGAGAAGTTATTAAATATACATTATATAACGGACTTTTGTCACTTAAAATGCATTATATCGTTAAAGTCTGCAATTTGACGAACGATTCAAATCTGTATCTTGGAAAAGAACGGATACTGTATCAAATTCAAAAATAAAGTATCCAAAACAACATAAATCAAATCAGAAAATTTTATATGTAGGAAATATTGTTTGACCGACCGTGACATTTAATTTTACGTTGCATCCTAGCGGCATAGCTAATTGCTTTCTTTTATGGCACCAGTTTCTTCCGCATTTGACGGACAATGGACAGGAATCTAAATGGTACAAGCCAAACATCATAGACACTAGATAGAATTACAAACATAAACACTTTAAAATAATCTTTAAAATGATTCACTTATCGTCTAAATTCAACTGAAAACTTCTACTATTCTTACTGAATATATTTTTAGCGAAAGGAAATAATGGTGTTTACAGACAGTCTGATCGTGCTGTTGTACATGTCAACCGCTGATAATTTCCTTTTTCGAAGAACGCAATTAGAAGTGATATTCAGTTCATATAAGAAAGAGAAAATGAGAATGAGTTTGTATACACGCAGCATCGAAATGCATTTTTAAAGGGACATATCCTAAAACTAAATCCAAACTAAATAACCATCAAAACATAAATAATATAATCTTTTGAAGTATTATGACTTAACCTAACAGTTTCAGCTTTGCATTCCAGTCATTATCAATAAAATCAGGGGTTTAAATATGATGCAGTACCGTAAACCATTCAATAATCTATGTAGAGTTGCTGTTGTACAATTTATTTGTTGATGAAGACCTCTATAATGATTATGATAATGATTCTTCGTTATAGGTTCTTCTTTGAAATTGTATTTAATTATCATATTACGTTCATCGAACACATAATCTATGTTTCGAGAATATAGTCGGCTTGATGTAGGGAATGATCCTTTAATTACTAGCTTAAATGTTACCTGAATCACATTATGAGCATTGTTCAAGCTAAGTGGTACTTTTATAATGTATTTGTACTAAATCGTTGAATTGTTATCTTTCCGAGATACAAATTAAATTATTATTTGTTTTCCTTTGGCGGTATAATTATTTTCCATTTTGTCTTATTGTTGCTCTCAACTTCCAACAATCTAAATTCTCGTAGGAGACACAGAAAAGAGGATGCAACATTAATGCAAATGCATTTTCATTTTTTTTATGTGAGCTATGATTTAACTGAGACTATTCAAAATCCCCCTTTATTGCGTTCTAATTTAATAAATACAGTCTGAATATGGTTGAAATATATTGATTTGACTTGCTGAAGAATAGCCAATATTAAATTATGTTCAGTTACCGAGGTTCAATGTTATCCAGTGCACCGAATATTCCACTACAGTACTTTAAGTTTATTTAAAATTTGAGCATGAATGTGATAAATTACCCATCCAGTTACTTTTTTCCTTTTTAAATATGCTAGTTTAAAGAGTTAAATGTAATGGTACTGCTTTATTTATGTTTTAAATAGACTAGTTCGAGGCTTCTTTAACTTTCTGAAACTTTGCTTCAGTTTTAAAGTAATTTGCAAACGAAAAATGTGTTTTTGAAATTGTGATCTGTGTCAAGATTTTGAATAAAACTCACCCACTTTGAAGCTGAAGAGATAATTCCTCACATCTTCACTTTGTCAATCAATTGTCTGTTATTCGAGAACACTAAGTACTAAAGAAGTTTTCCTTATTGTTTCATTTTATAAGCTACAGTACTGTATATGCTTATTTAGTCTCTTAATGCAACAGCGTGTCTTGACGATGTCCTCTTTGGAAAAGCAAGTTAAACAGATTCACATCCGTCGTCAAGGAAAAACAATATTATTTATCCATTTTCACTTATTTCCCTCCATTCTGTTGTAAATGATACGTTTAGACCTAAAACATATTTCTTTTACGCCAATGAAGTTCTTGATGTAGGTAACCTGCCCGAATGTCACAACATATTAATTGTTTTATTTGTACGTAGTTGTGCGTTAAACAGAGCAATTTGTATGTTTCAATTTATCCTTTACGCGTGGTTCGATTTTGTTCAGCAGCTCTGTATTAATTCCTCGGTTCCGAGAGTAATTTGTACATCAATCTTGAACGTGATTTCTCAGTGGAATTGTCACTTCTAATAAAAGATAAAACTAGACACTCAAGATGTCTTGACAGAGTTTGAGTGAAGAAACATTTTAGAGTGATGGGGTCCTATGTTCGTGACATTTTAGGGCTCCCGTAACTACGTAGAGTTGCATATAAGGTTATAAAAGCTACTCTGCAACTTGTTAATAAATGTTATATACAGCAAAAACAACATGAATTATTATGTTAACACAATAGCTAGTAAAACAGCCAAATAATGAAATATCAGTTATATTCATATACTTTGTATCAATTAATACATGACTGTACAAACGTACAAGTGGCGAAAAGTAAAATATTTGATATATGATTGTGATAAGGTATTTAATTGTACAAAAAAGTGAGAATTATCTAAATATTGGGTTTACATTTTCCAAATGCCAGAAACAAAACCTTGTGAAGTCTCTATATGAGACTACTGTAATTGACAACAGCTAAATATATTTTGTCTGGAAGAGCTTTTTTGACAGGTTTTGTCCAATTTACGGTATATGTCATGTTGAGTGACATTGAGAATCAGTATCAACCGGCTTTTGTGAATTTTGTATGGATGACACTACATGCTCAAATATTTGACATACTGTTAAATTGGACTGTACTTGAAATGATAACTGGATTAAGGTGTTAGGCCTCATTCTGACAGTTTGTATGAAAAGCTTACATATTTCAATAGTAAATGAAACGTTTTTATGTAATAATGCCATAGTTACGAGGACAACACCTAAAACTCTTCTACCGAAATTAAAGCTAAGATTGTATGCAAAGCTAATAAATTTCAATAATATTGAATAATACTGCAGATTTAAAACACAATTGTAACCATTTTTGATTTAAGATTTCTACATTTCTACATTCCCGTATGTTCAATTTATGAGACAATGTCTATGAACTACATTAACTTCTGTAGATGTTTTAAATATTCATCAGATCCATTAGCTTTGTGTGGAAAATAAATCTTTGAAACATGACTTTGAATGCAACAATATATTTTAGTGACAGCAAATTATGTGGTATATTTTAACTGATATAACTAATTATGATGGAACCGATAGCAAAGATTGATACACAAGGGGGCAATTGACTTCTTACATTGGGTAAAAACGGAGAAAACAATTACCGTCGATTACAACAATCTAAGAGACAATCAAATTTGTATTATTGATTGTTATTTACGTTCTGACCTCGAGTTTTGCTTTGTTATAATGAATGTTTGAATCTTGAACGTGAAAGCTGGTTACATGTATTTCAATATTGAATGACATTGTGGTAGAAAAAATGTTATACATGTAATTGATTGGTACGTACTAGAAATAGGCCTTTCGTGATTAAACTTTTGAAAAATTAATGCCACTTAAAGGGACATACCATAACTGATGTCAAACAATATAACATCCAAAACAAAAATAACAGAATCTTTGGAAATTCTGTAACTTTACATAAACGTTTCAGCTATGCATTCCCAATCATTATCGATAATTTCAGTGGTTTAAAATATACTGCGGTACAGTAAACCACTCAATAATCTATGTAGAGTTGTTGTTGGGTGGATGCGATTTACTACAGAGAGCCTCTATATTGATTAATTGTGGTAAAATGAGGCATTTTTCGCCATATGTTCTTCTTTGAAATTGTATTTATTCATTGAACACATAATCTATTTTTTGAGAATATAATCGGCTAGATGTAGGGAAAATGTAGTCGCCAAAACATTTTCGCATACCGGTCTAAAAATCCGATTGCGTAACCAGAATCTGATTGAGACTGCTTACACGGTTGAAAAATCTTTCGTCTAAAGTATTTTAACAAAGTCTATTACGTCTGTCATTCTGCATAAATCTTAACGTTTCACATGAAACAAAATACGTTTAAACCAGTTTCTTTTAGTCTTTGTGAAAATGAAAAAGTCAACAAGATAAAAACTTTAGTCAACACAAAATGTTTTGCTTCAAACTAATAAGTACAACTTTTGAATTAACCAGAACTTTCTAGTCATTTTTTAAAACAACAAAATGTTAGAGACCAAATATTTCACATTAATATGAAATAGTTTAGGCGAAAAATGCAAATAATATCTCGCAACTGGTGGCCCTTTAAAACTTCCGTATGTTACAGATTTAAGGCATTTGATTTATTTTTAAGTTCGTTTTCAGTGTCTGAAATATTTTTCTTGGTTTTGAGATTTTTATACTTACATATTTTGCATATACACATATATTTACCATAACTTAATACTCAGAAAAATGGCAAATTATGCTGACCATTATTTGTTACAGAAAGCGCATTGTATTGCGTTTACTCGTAACGGTACGTTTGCGTCAGTATCGTGCGACGTGTTTTCATCCTAAGAAACCACCAAAGTATTGAAACAACGCGAACAGGTCTTAGTTTATTTTATGTGTTGATTTTGCTTGCCCCCCCCCAAAACAACCCCACCCCCCCAACAAAAAAAAAAAGTTTAAGGCTTTCCCCCCCCCCCCCCCCCCCCCCCCCCCCCCCCCCCCCCCCGTTTATTTTTAAGTTCGTTTTCAGTGTCTGAAATTTTTGCTTGGTTTTGAGATTTTTATCTTACATATTTTGCATATCCGTTATTTTTGCTATACACGTATATTTCCATAACTTAATATTCAGAAAATGTCAAATTATGCTGACCATTATTTGTTACAGAAAGCGCATTGTATTGCGTTTACTCGTAACGGTAAGTGGCGTCAGTATCGTGCGACGTGTTTTCATCCTAAGAAACCACCAAAAGTATTGAAACAACGCAAACAGGTCTTAATTTTATGTGTTGATTTTGCTTGGTTTCACATTTAACATTTTAACTCGGGTTTTGGTTGTGTTATAATACGACTGTATTAACTCTCTCGCATTTTTTATTTAGTTTACTTATGTCCGTTTTGAACTTTTTTCTTTAATGTCGATCTAAATTTATATTTTGTTATTGGAAAACGGACTGCCAGATAAAATGTTTCCTGACAAAAAAGAGATGAAATTTAAAGGTTTATGTATAATAGCAGATGCTACAATAACTACCTGCAAACTATCATGTAGCTTAAAACATATTCATCATCCGTGTAACTAATTCGATATCTAAACAGCATGAGAAGTGATTAAATATACATTTTTGAACAGACTTTTGTCGCTTTAAATCAAGGACAGCGTTAAAGTGTGAAATCTGACAAAAGAGTCTATGTTTCGGAAACATTGTCGACTTTGTATCACGTTCAACTGTAGTGTTCCAAAACAACTGCTCAAATAAGACAACAACGAATATATATGTATGGTCAATTGCATGACTGACCATGAAATACTGTGACATTGTAGCGTATGACACATAAGATAGAGTTAAGTTTACTGTTCATCCTAGCGCCTAGATACAACAGCGTAATTGCTTTCTTCAATGGCAATAGTTTATTAAACATTCGACGGGCCATGACTACTAATCTAAGTTATACACTTCCGAATCTGTTAACGATAAATGAATTTATTGTTACACCTACTAAGCATCGGTGTAGGACATTATTATTAATAGTATTATTTAATGCTCTTCTGAAACAACGCCATTTGTTTCTAGCATTCATGGGCATAAAGCGCTTTTGACAGTCTGATCGTGTTGTCAATGTTTTACCTTCAAATGCAAGCAAATACGCAACTTACAAGCTACATGCATATGCAGTTGATGTTAAAGAAGATGAAGTGAGAATGGGTTGAGTTATATATACACGTACAACGTAGCACCAAACTGTTTGTTTAATTTGCTTTCATCTTATTTGAATCACATAATGTGCATTTGTCATATTTCAAGCGAAATAGTATTTTTATAATGTATTTGTACTTAATTGTTGTATACAATAATATTTTGTTATTTTACTCAAATTCGTCTTTTATATTCATTTTACAAAATTTTTGATTCCTAGTTTGTCTTATCAGTGCTCTCAACTTTCACCAATCTCAAATCTCTTAGGACACATAGACCAAAGATAGCAGCATTAATGTAAAAGCATTTTAAATTTTTAAAGTGCAGACAAATAGCAATGATTGAATTGCGACAATTTTTCTTCATTTTCCTTCACAACCGTTCCAGCGTTTCTCTTTGATTTTACCCATATGTCCTACATAAAGTCAGTAAAGTAACTGTCTAAAGTAATGATAGTCAATAGAATGTTCAGTTACAAAGGTTCACAATTGTTTTACCGAATGTACCTAATTAAGCCACTACTTTTATATTGAGGAGACATGCGATCCATAATCATAAAAACATGTCCAGTAAACAGCTAGAAAACTCTCTAACAAATCGTTGAAAATGCAATTTAAACTAAAACTGAAATTTCTTTTGTGTTGAAAAGTCACTAAATCAGCAATTTTCTGAAGACGGAAACCATTCTCACTACTATTTTATGCTTATAGATCGCTGACCATGAATTATTGAGTAGTCAAGAGGAAACGAAACGAATTTATTGCTTTTGTAATGAAATTATTGTTCAAAATAATACGAAAAGTAAGGAATGTATCAAAATCGATTAAGTTATATATTTGTAAATTAGCATTTTGTTCTATTTGTACATATGCAAACTGTGAACTGGTTTCCTATAATGATAAATGACAACAAAGAGTTATGAAAATGTTCCCAAGTGTGAGAATTTGTCTAAAGTTTTAACTATCATCTTCTGTTAATTCAGGTTTGAGGTTTTTTTTGTGTGTTTACATAATTGTTTCCGATTTTCGGAACTTACCGTAACAACTTTTTAATCTTATCAGCTGCGATATTTAGTTCTGTAGGAATGTGCATTTTTATAAATCACGTTGAATTACCAAATTATTCCATTTCATTAGGGATAACCATGGAAACAAGGTCATGACCTCTGCATTTAATTCTATTTTGTTGGCTCGATATAGCATTAAGTCTAGAGAGAACAGCATTTAGTTTTGTGGTTAAATCGTTCTTATTCACTCATTTGCTATGTTAATATCGCGTGCTACATATTGATGAATGTACTTTTGAGACTATAAGACGAAGTGCCCCAGCGCTTTGAATAAACATATGTTGTTTGTGGATTGACTCGATCATGACTTGATCAAAATCAACCCTGCCAAACAATAATTGCACTGGGACTTTGGACTAGCATGTTAACAGACATTCATAAGTGCAGAAAGAAATTATATTTATTTTTGTTATTTATAGTTCAAACTAATGCCATTATTGTAGTGTAGTTAAAGGTTGCTTATAATGTTGACCATGGAGGAGCACGTGACCTCCTGTTTCCCGCAATTTTCTACAACTTGTTTCCATGAAAGTGGAACCAATCTGCGGAAGTGGAATCTGTGTGTTTCGTCTAATGGTTTTTCGTACCATTAAGTCTATAGCTCAACTTGCAATTTTGTCGCAATCTTTAGATAAACAGGATTTACATTTTTTAAACAAACAGGATTAATAGCATTGATATCGTTAGTAAATAAGTTGCAGCAAAGAGTGTGTAATTTAAGATAGCACGGAAATTGTAAGGGAGTTGTCCATTCAAAGACGAATTGGAACACTCTAAAACAATGTTTTCATATGCCTTTCTTTCGTATTAAAGTCATTTCTTCACGGAAAAGAGTTTCCAAAAAGCTTTTCCTATTTCTGCAATGTCATTGAAAAAATAATGCCCTTTAATTCTAATATGTACTTGCCGATTTAAAAATCAAAGTTAGGAGTGTTTTTGGTACAACAAAAGGTCATTTTCACCAGTAAGACATCTTTTTTTTAACATAAGAGCTACTTGAAATTGTGCTCCTGGGACTTTTATGACTTGATTGAATACCGCCATTTATAGGTGCGATGGTACAACAAGTATCGTAAGTGATGTAATTAAAGTCAGTTACAGATCGGCATTTTAATCAGATCAAATCGACCAACACCATTCGATCGATTTCATTTTGATATTTGTTGGGGTTTTTAGAAAAAAAAAAAACAACATTTTTTTAATATCATCGGTAAATAACACATGGCACTAGGTTGTTACAAAAGCTTTATTTACTTTACATTTTTATACCCCACCCCTTCTGCCTGTGATTTAAGTTATGAATTTTTCAGTTTAAAACTTGTCAGAAAATGGTAAACTTACTTGCGTCGGTTGTCTGTATGCAACATGCACCTAGACTAATTTACATGTATCATACTTTGTACTTTTACAAATAATAATTTAGCATTTCGATTCTCATTATGTGTTTGATGTATATCACTGCCAGTAAATGTTTTTTCATTTTCAGTTTTCAACATAACATTAATTTAAAGATTACCCCTTCACTTCACTTTCATTTCTGTTCATACTAATAAAGTTTAACTGAGGTTATTCAGAAAGGGAAAAGGAAAGACTAAAACTAAGTATTTCTTAAAGATAATGTTTTAGCAAGTTTGTTTGTGAGATTTGGTTTTCGTCTTGCTATAGTTTGTTGTAGTTTTGAGGCATACTCTTTGTTGCATGCTCTTACAAGTACATGTACGTGCGATAGGTTGCCACAAGTAAGACGACTTGCTCTAAGACGCATTTACATAAACATCGGTCATAAAATCCAAATAAAACGTCTGATTATTCGTTTTAACTCGAAATCACATAAACTTCAGTCGTAAAACCCTATAAAATATCTGACTAAATCCAATACAGTCTGAATTAATTTTACTAGATGGTTTTCCTTGCGTTTATTCTCCCTGTTAAAAGTGTGTCATAAAATTATGTAAAGTCCTTTTCTCCAATTTTATTTTTATATTGACTAGACCGAACATATGCTCAAGGAAAGAACAGTTGTCAAAATAACGTTGCATGTTTTTAAGGTTTGGGATGATTTATTAGATAGACATCTGACAAACTGAAAAATTGTTGCTATTTATTGGATTTGATAAATAATCTGAGCCTAATTGGAACTGTCATGCTCAAGAAAAAAACGGGTATTGGTTCTTAGGAAAATGTTAACCACCACAAGGCTTAATGCTTCTTTCGATAATTTAAAAATATACACATAGTATTTTCGACAGCTAGTGAAATAGTTTTACATTTGTTTTAGCAGTAAGCAGCAGAAGAAAAGATATAATACACATCGGATAATAAGTTTTTACATCAGAGTATATATTTTACAGATTCAATCACACACGTACTTTGAACAATGATCCTGCATTTCTGGACGAACACTTGTCATAAATACGTAATTACTTGCTCTACCGTACACACTTTGCAAGTTCGAAATATTTACACAACATACACCGAGAATATTGGTATTTAAAAGTGTCTAAAATCTTGGGAAATTTTATACTTTATGTAGCAATTGAAGGTATTTTTAGTATGTAGACAATGTTTCCACAAAAAAATGCTATAATAGCATTGGTTGTCAAGATAAATCTATTCTCTGTCAAGAATTTGTGTAATTCCTCAGTTACAATGTTGTTTTTGTTTTAAATATCACAAGAAACAGATCATAGATGATTTGTTTTTGTCAGATAAATATGATTTGAGCATTGTCCTTATACAGGCTATTTTTTAAATTCATTGCCTTATGTTCTCTATGTAATTTGCCGATGGATCTGGCTAAAAGAAGCAACATAATTAATACGAACATTTAATAAATTAAATCACTTATTATTTCGTGTTCATAGAACTGTCCTGCTCTTAGTGTTTGATAAGTTTCTTTAGTTTGCTATAACTATTATTTATGCTTTTGAGGTTATTTAGTTTAAAATTGTTGACAGTATCCTTCTTATATATACGCTTATATATTGCGCTTGATGCAACATACAAAATGCAATCTTATCATTTTGCTTATAATCCAAATTACCAGTTTGTTTCGGTTGAGCCAATTTTTCTTGAGAAACTATAAAAGGATTTTACGCGAGTTAGTTCGACACTTGAAGGGGTATTCCCTACATCGAGCAGATTACTTTCTAAAATTGTTAACAATGTGCTAAATTGATTATAAATAATAAATAAATATATTATTCAAGAAGAACATAAATCGAGAAATGTATCGTTAACGCACTGTGTGCCAATATTGAGACGTGTTTATACATTGTAATACATCGCCTTCCATCCAAGAAATATTATACAAGACTTAGTGTTACATGAAATAAAACTACAACGGAATATACTAAGCTTAAACTGTCAGGATTATTTGAGCGAAACTTGTTTTGTTGTTCTTTAATAAATCAAAAATGTGGGATTTGCCTCTTTAATAAAAGTATATGATTTGGCAATTGCAAGAGTACTTTGTAGCTTGATAAAATAGTTCACTTGAGAAACAAATAAATACACGTTGGCCTTTGTCTGCTACATTTATCGGGAAAATATCACTAAATTAAAAAAAATCACGTTTATTTTTTTGAATTTTGTTCAATAAGCATTAATCCTGTCATTTTGAAATATCTATAATTATATTCCTTTTAAAGCTGCTTGCTCTCAGTGAAAAATGACATACTTATACATAAATATAAAACTAAAGGCTAGAATCAAAATATAAGCAAACATCTAGGTAGGAATTTGCAGAAATCGATTGAAAATGCTGGTATTGCGGCAGCCCTACACTATACGTTTATATTGGAATTTCAAAAGCGTTTGCAAGGCTTTACTTTTTGGTAGCGTATTATTTGAAATCTACAGATACATGTGACAGGAATATTTACTGGAGCCTTTTTAAATGACTTTTATGTATTTTCACACAGTTTGAAGAACTTTATTTTTCTACCAAAATCTGAGAGCGAGCAGCTTTAAAGCTGTCCTTGGTAAACAAAGTAACAATACATTTCTTCATGAAATGCCGAAATACGTACGGAAATGTTACAGTTTTCATAATCTGTTTTTTGGATCGCTTCTGTAAATAACGCACTTACATAATAAAAAACATTATGAGGCTCTAAAATACGCTACTCCGTGTATAACCGATTGTTTACGATATTGTTGACAGTTTGGTACCTATGCCAATTATTTATGCTTGGCCTTATTCCTATAAATGCCGAGACATGTACACAACTGACTCCCTATAGATATACACTCTAGATTATACAAATACATGTATATCATAAGTAAAGGTCTTGTGAAATCTCTACGTGTAAACATTTCTTACGGTTAACTGTATTCAATGTTCACTACCTTTCTCTAGAGACTTCTTGTCCGCATTCCTTGCAGGCATGTTTCAATGATACATATTTTTGTCGTCAAAATAATTAATCATGTGGGTAAAATTAATTTACCATATGTTACATTCAATCGGCCTTTCTTCGAGCTGATCATGTAAATCCCTGTCAGTTATATCAGATTGTACGCTTTCATGGTCTTCAATATACAGACAGGTTTCACAAGTGTATGAAAATGACATTAAAGAGGCACTCCCTACATCTAGCAGATAATATTCTCGAAACATAGACTATGTGTTCAGTGAACGTAAAATAATAAAAAATATAATTTCAAAGAAGAACCTTTGGCGAAAGATGTCTCGTTTTACCACAATAAATCAATATAGAAGCTTTCTGTAATAAATCGCATCCACCCATTTTATTGTACATCAACAACTCTACATAGATTATTGAATGATTTACGGTACTACAGTATATTTGAAACCGCCGATTTTATCGATAATGGCTAGAAATACATAGCTGAAACTTTTAGGTTACTTCCAAAGATTCTATTTATTATGTTTTGGAGGTTATCTAGTTTGACACCAGTTATAGAGTATGTCCCTTTAAGTTAACTGTTAACGTAAGGCATGACCTGATAATATGCGTTCAAGCGTTGGAAGCTATATGAACCTGTAGGAGTTTAATTATATCCATGCTTGAACACGTACAATATACGTATCATAAATACATGATCAGTAATCTATTAATGTACAATATTTACACGATGTTTCATAAAATATATACATGTACGTGGCCATGTTACAAAATAACTCGGGCAATTACAGTAAAACTTGATTCCAATATCTTACCTATTGCCAAATATCCCGAGGAAATATGTTACGATCAAACGAACCTACATACTGTATACATGCATAAATAAGATCATATACCGGTATATTTACATTTCTTGTAGCAAATAATTTAACGATAATGCCTTTTTATACAAAACATCATATCATTTTTCAAAAACATGTAACTTCGAAATTTCTTATCGAATCATTTGCTAGAATGATTTGTTGAAATGATATGATATGTAGTCTCATGTCTACAATTAATATTTTGTTATGCTTGCAAAGTCTCTTAACAATTTAGCATCAGACTGTTGTTGGCGTGTTTATGGCAATAATTTCATGAACGTAAAATGTTATTACGAAAAATCAGTGCATTTCATTTCGTTTTTGGCTGAGAAAGCTTGAAATCAATTCAATTCTGTTAATACTATTTGTATCTGTTTATTCTGCCACACGTTTAATAATAATTCAGCAAATATGAATGTATCGCTATGCAATATAACTGCAACCGGCTTTCAATTGTCATAGTCTCTAGTGTAGTATCCATAAATTAATGGCAGTAGGTGGATTGTTAAGTCCAACAAAAACATGTTTGCAGGATGCCATTATTTTAATATCTAACCATATGTTATATTTACAGAACCATCAATTAATATCTAACCATATGTTATATTTACAGAACCATCAGAACTTCTGGATATATCTGTTTTGTCATTGAACATAAATCGGTATAATAATGGCCGGTAACCGTGTTATTAATTTGACTTTAATATTTCCTTTACTCACCAAGCTATATGATTTCAACAGCTTACTTAATTTTGTGATTTTTTATTTTTGATCTAACGCCTTGCAAAAGTGATTAGATTTATTTGTAGACGCTCCATTTCAATTTGCCACTGAATGCCCTCAAAAGTGAGATTTGTCACTAGTTTATTACAATGCTGAAGTTTGTGTCTAAGGCATTACTTCTTAGTTTGCATTTCGTACTTGCAATTTTTATTCAAACTTCATATTAAGAGAACCCGTCAGTTGAACAAAACTTGTGTGTTTAACTCAAAGATGAAGGTGACAATTTCGTCTCAAAATATCATAGGTCATACATAAAATTCCACCGCATCCTTTTTTACCTTTTGTAAACGAATGGATTTATATTTCTTCGTTTTCAACTCACAGGTTTAGTAAGATTGTTTGTTTGTCTCTCAGCGCTTAATGCACGTTCCGACAACAGTTCAGTTCAATTCGTGTGATGGAGGGATTCTTCAAGCTATGTCTAGCAAATTGTTTATTGGTTCCACAGTTCGAAATTATCTTTAGCTAGCTCCGGATTGAAATTAGTTTGTAATTCAATTTATTTTCATTTTTTAATTTCGGTCAAGAAAAACGCCCTCTGCAAGCATGTTTTATTGGGGATGCTCAAAAACATCCTTCTGAGGACCATTAACGGATAAACAATTTCCTGTTGTCTTTCATCAAACAATACCATCCATTGACACGATATATATCATTTCGAGATTTGTGTTTGATCCTAATCCGACGTAATAGATGTACCATTTTACTGTTCGCAATTAGACATGTCCACCTTTCAATGCGAACAATAATATTATTAGTTCAGAAAGGTAACAACGACTGAACAGCGAAGAGTGCATATGAGAGATGCATAATTATCAGTCTTAATGGATGTGCAGGCTAATCAGGCGCAAAGGAAGGATCAATTGTCACAAACAATGTAGAGATTAATTTAACCATCTTAATATTTTTACTGAAACCTACATCGACAAATAGTGTGATGACAACGTGATGTTTCAGAACAAAATCAGGTGATTCAAATAGTAGATGTCTGTTTGGAATTTCGTTAACTTATGGTGGGTTCCCACTGCCGATCAGATCAACTCCATCGACCCGGTCGCTTAAATTCCCCGAAGTTCGACCAAATGTTTGAAGAGGCTTGACAATGTACACGACTTCTTCCCAACAGCAACTCGATCGTACATGACACTCACAACTATTCACGACTTCAACCCGACAACAACTCCCGATCTCTATTCAATCATACACATCTCGATCAGCCCAACAAGCTAGACAGATACTCGACCTCTAGCTTACCCAACTCGAGAAGTCAAAAAAATCGCGTAAGAAGCCAGAGCTAAGCAATGTTAACCATCCCGACCACTCGAGCGTGCTCGACCTAACCCAAGCGCTTGATCGAGTTGATCGATCGGAAGTGGGTACTTGCCTTAAACTTCTATTTTAAGGTTTATTGAAATGTAGTTAGAATTATTAATTTAAACGCTTTTCTATTTTGATGGGTCACTTTCTTGTAAGATATCCAGACGCGAATACCGAGCAATGTTAACCACCAACAAACACACGCGCCACACCCACACACAACCCACACACCACAATCATGTAAACATATATACACTACCAACAACACTAGCATACAAAGCAAACAGCCAGGACAAAACGAACATTAAGGACCCATACCGCCTTGGAACGGTAGTTGCAAAAAACTCTGGGACTTCGGTCAGGTGGGCACCTAGCACTCTTACCCCCACCATGTTCCAAAGAGACGGAAAAAAAGTAATCCCTGCTAGGTGAATCTCTAACAACAAAAAAAAGGGTTTAATAAATACAAAATGCTAGTGTATAAATTTTTAAAAATTAACCTTGAACCAAAAAAGGTTTTTACTAATGCCTTTGCAGAAGGCAGAACACCAAAAAAAAAACTAAGGCGCCCGACGAAAAGGCCAGAGGACAGAAATCAAAACACTTTCGTCCCAGTGGGATTTAAAACTGCCCATCACAGAGTCCTCCCCTCTTCCGTCAGACACAATCAAAGAGGGAAGCATAGCGTCCACTGTAAACGGGTTGAACACCAAACATGCGGTGTGTCTCAAAACCCAGTTGGGTCGTAACCTCTTTTTAACAAAACGTTTTATAATTTAGCAAATACAGTTGGAAAATTGCCATGACCCAAAATCTTACGAAGTTTGTAAACCACATCCCCAAAAAATCGGGTTTTGAAATACCTTCTCGCAGAAGAGTCTTTAGATTACTATTGAATTTCAAAACCAATCGAATTACGATAGTAAAATTTAGCAAAATATTTACGCAATTTGTAATAACGGTAGCCCTGTTGAAGAAGTTTATTTGTAATATATTGATTACGTTCATTTAGTTTATTGATTACGTTCATTCAGTACTAAAGTATTACATAAATTTGAATATGTGCAAAGTAAATATCTAACGTTATATAAACGCGCTACCAATGGCAGTCACTCTAACCAAATTTGCAAGTTGCAGAAACATGTATGTTAAGCTAATAGGCAGTAAGGCAATATCGTTCTTTCATGGCAAAAGCCCACGACCCAGTCGGCTTTTGTATGGATGATTCTTAATTCAACGTCAAATCGAGTTTGCCATTTAAAAGGTCAAATGAACATTTTGGTTGCGCTCTAGCAGAACGAACGTACCTTAATTTGAAACAATAGCCAGTACTGTCTTGTTTTGAAATATCGTAAATGGAAAATTTATCGGTATGAATCATTGATGAATCGTTACAGTTGTTTATGCACAGCATGAATGCATAAACACGTGCTCAAATAATTAATATAAGTTGCAATATAATTCCTATAATCACTTTGTTAGACATCCAGGCAATTAAAAGTTAATTAAACTTATAGAATTATACTCCTACATATGTTAGCTGCATTAAATGATCCACTTATATACTTTTGTTTACTCACAAATGCTTTCACCGTGTAGTTACAGCTGTGTTGGTTTTGGCAAACCGCTACTAGTTTCATACAATGAAATTACCCTTTCTATATCATTTTTGCTTTTTAGCCATGGTGAGCTTTTCTAATTGATGAGTGTCCGTCGTCCATCGTCCGTCACCATTTTGATTCAAATGACATCTCCTCTGAAACCACCAGGCCAATGTTGATAAAAGTATGCAGGAATGTTCCTTGCATAAAGCTTTACCAAAATGGTTCAAAGAATTCCACTCCATGCAGAACTCTGGTTGCTATGGTTACAAATAGGAAAAACTTTTAAAATCTTTTTTCTTTGAAACAACAAGGCACAGAGCTTATATAGTTTGCATGTAGCACCGTCTGTCTAGTGGACGTCTACCAAGATTGTTCAAATTATGACCCCTTGGTTCAAACTGACCCCGCATGGGTGGTCACTTAGATTTGCATAGGCTTATATAGGAAAAACTTTAAAATTCTTCTTCTCTGAAACCACAAGGCCTAGAGCTTAAATATTTGGCGGTAGCATTGGCTAGTGGACTTCTACCAATATTGTTCAAATTATAACCCCCGGATCAAAATTGACCCCGCACAGGGGTCACTTAATTCTACATAGGCTTAAATAGGAAAAACTTTAAAATCTTTTTCTCTGAAACCACAAGGCCTAGAGCTTAGATATTTGGCATGTAGATTGCCTAGTACACTTCTTTAAAGTATGTTCAAATTATGCCCCTGGGGTCAAATTGACCTTGCCCGGGGGGATGGTCACTTGTTTTACAAAGACGTATGTAGGAAAACCTATTTGGTATATAACATTATCTAGTGATCTTTCACCAGGCAAGTGGACTAAGGTGAGCGATTTAGGGCCATCTTGGCCCTCTTGTTTGTACTGAGTTTTCTGAGTCTTCTGAGTGCTTAAATACGATTTTCACACGATCTCTTTAGTTGCAATGTGCTTTGCGAGTGCTCAAACACGACTTTTATACGTTATCGTCAGATGAAATGTGTCTTCGGATTGCTCAACACGATTTTCACGCGTCATGTTCAGTCGCTATGTGTATTCTTAGTGCTCAAAGTGCGTGTTTAATGTTCAGTTGCGATGTATTTTCTGACTGCTCAAAGACGATTTGTTAAGTAATCGCAGCTGCAATATGTCTTCTGTGAACTCAAACACGGTTTTCAGACGTTATCTCAGTTGCTATGTGTCTTCTGATTGCTCAAATACGATTTTCATAATTTATCTTCAGTTGCTATATGTCTTCTGAGTGCATTTTATAAAGCATATACTTAATGTATTGCAATAATTATAATTATCAAATTATAACATCGTGCTTTATAGAATACAATACGTACTGTTTGCCACATTTTGACCAATAAATACTTAATTGTATGATTGAACTTGTTGCAAGTTTGATGTTGTTACAAAATATTTTACAGTCGTATATTTTTCTTATCTTGGTTAGTTTAGGTCACACGTTTGAACGCAAATGCATTAACTGTTTTCGAAATATATCCCAGAATCTATCTGAAAATTTAAATGATAAGCATACTGCAAATACTACGTTTTAATTGCAGAACAACCAAACTCCTGTCATATCAGTCATTCCGATTCTGGCTTTTGACTTCCGAACATTAAAAATATGTCTGTCTCATACATTTACATGTTTACCTTTATGCTTCTATATACTATATCGGTATTATTTTGAAAATATTCAAACAGATACATGTAATAAGAATTACCGATGTTTCCTATTACAATGTACATGTTGTATTTTCAAAAAATGACTAGAAATGTATATGAACGACTTAATTGTTTCCGTACTAAGCTGTAAAAGAGAAGACTGATTTCAACAAAAACTCCTTTTGACACAAGCAACATATGAAATATTAACTGTACAAGAAATGAAAGCAAAATTTCATAATAAACCTGCTATACGGTAAATATACTTTACATTTAAGTAGCAAGGAAAAACAATTGAAACAAACAAAGAAAGCATTGAAGTTCTTTTGAAAATTCATTGTTACAATTACGTTTTACTTGTGCAATGTGATTTAAACTGTGATTTAAACTAACTCTTAATTGTTATGTCTGCTTTGAAAACCATTACATTATGAAATAAATCGTTTCTGTAGACGTGTACTGGCATTGTATCCATTAAAAACGTACTAGACGGTGGCATCTATTAATGCCAAAAGAGAAGGCATTAGACAACTATTTCACCACATCAACCTTCAAAAAACATATAATTTATCGAGGTGACTTCTTTACATCAAAATGGAACAGAATAATTATAACATACATAAAAAAAACTGAAAACGTAGGTAGACATTTTTGGGCAACAAAGACAACATAAATGCTGATACGTCAATATTGTAAAATGATAAATCTGTCCCAAGACAGACGCCAACATTCGAAAAATCTACAAACACTGTTCTGTGTTAAGCAAGCTTTAAGACATAAAAATTATACTCACCGGCTAAGTTTTAAGGTGCCCATAACTCGCCTGTAAGGCTTGTAAGATTCACCTATACTTATCGTTTGATATTCTGTGGTTTACACAAAATGCACACACGTTTACGCGAAGGAATAATACGATCTTATGAAAAAAGGCATAATATATTTAGGTTCAACTACAGCTACCATCCTTTCACATAATCATGAAATGTCATATAAATAGAATCACACAAAAACGCGTGATTTATAATATGCGTGTAAACAAAAGTTCGATAGAAATGTAACTATAATCCGAAAAACCCATTTTCACATATAAGCATTTTCCTGTTACAGTCATGTTGTATTTCTATTACCATTCAGCATTTGAATTTATCCAAGTCATATAGACTTTTAGAAACACATGTAGTTATTTCTTAGCAGCAAAGCGTTTCGATTGCTTGACAGTCTGTTTTAACATGTAGTGTACAACCAGCTGAAAATATGGATTTTAAGTTGTGAATTTGAATATACAACACATTTAACGTTTGCAGCTGTTACTATAAATACATGTACATAATGTATTGCATATGTAATTGTAGTTGTCAACGACATTCCTATATAGGGCTTTCACTGTGCCTTGATAACTGTTCTATTTAAACTGAAAAATGTTCATACACAGATATACCAAATGTGTTGAATGTGTGGCTTAACAAATACGTGAATCTTGATATTTTTTTTGTTTTAATAAATATTATTTTAGCTTTTTTATCCTTTTCTCTTTTCAAAACTACATTTCATAATATATGCAGTTTGGGTTGTCGCAAAGGAATCTTCCTCTTGAGTTCAATACTTAGGAGAAATGATATCAACGAAAATTGATAACTAAAAAAGTATTTGTTCGTGGTGTTTATCAGCGAATGATTGGCGTCGGCAGTCGTGATATTCACATTAAAGGCCAGATTGGATCAGTATTTCCTTGAGTTACTGCCCCTGATGTGACGAAAAGTACAATAATTTACCATGTTAACCCTATAGACCACATATTGTTCAAAAGTCATGAGACTTGGTCAGAATACTTGTCTTGATGATCTCTACGCCAAGTTCTTGCTCATCTGGGGTTAAAAACTAGGTCATAAGGTCAAATCTAAGAAAAACATTGTTAGCACTCTGGACCACATGTTCTGCTCAATGTTTTTGGGATATTGTCAGAATTATTATTGTGATGATTTCTAGGTCTATTTTGAAAGTGGGTCATGTGGGTTCAAAATGTAGGTCAATAAACCAGATCAAAGAAAACGTTATTGACACTGTAGAGGCCACATTCTTTGTTCGAAAGTCACAACACTTTATCAGACTGTTTGTCTTGATGGTTTATAGGTTAAGTTTGAAACTTGGTCATGTTGGTTCAAAAACTAGGCCACTAGGCTAAATCAAAGAAAAACATTGTTAACACTGTAGAGGCCATATTTCTGTTCGGAACTGACGAGACTTAATACACGAGCATTTTTGTGTTTTACATACCATGCCTTTTGTTTCCATTGCGTGTGTTAGAGATTCACCTAGCAGGGATTCTTTTATTTACCTGTCCTGTGACTTTGGAACATGGTGGGGGTAAGAGTGAGGTTGGGTGCGCACCATAAACCGGTTAGCCCCCAGTGGTGTTTTTGCCACTGACCGTTCCAAGGCGGTGCCCCACTGTGTTCCTTTTTATTGTTCTTTTGTCCTCGTGTGTTTGCTTTGTTTTGCTATGTGTGTTGGTGTGTTTTGTGTGTGTGTCTGATTATGTGTGTGTGTGTGTGTGTGTGTGTGTGTGTGTGTGTGTGTGTGTGTTGGTGTGTGCCTTCTGGGTGCTGTGGGGTTCGTTTTGGGGGCTGCTTTTTGGTCGTGGCTCCCTTTTTTGTTTTAATCAGTGTATTAGTCTTAATAATCTTTGGGTCAGCTTCAAAATGGGTCAAATGAGTCGAAAAATTAGGTCACCAGGTCAAATCTACGAAATTCCTTGTTAGCAGTCTAGAGGCCACAGTTTCTGCCTCAGAGTCATGAGATTTTGTAAGTATGTTTGTCTTGATGATTTCTATATCAGCTTTGGAACAGGATCATGTGAGGTCATAAACTACAGGTTAAATTATAGAAAAACCTTGTTCATTGTACCTTCGTGAGACTTGGTCAGTATGATTGTATTGATGAAATTTAGGTAGAGTTTGAACACGAGTCATCTGAGGTCAAAACTAGGTCACCCGGTTAAAAACCATGTGTATGCCATACAGGTGATAATTACAATCCAATCATCATGTCAATTGGTCGGAACGTTTGTCTTGTCAATGTCAAGCCGAATGTTTGTGCTTATGATATACAGTTCTGGGTTGCAGTTTAATCACATATTGGCATAAGCAGGTCTCAGGTAAGCGATATAGGGCCATCTTGGCCCTCTTGTTGAATTACTGATTAATACTAAAATATTCCGGAATGGTAAAAGATATTAAAAAAACTGGTAAATGAAATAGCGCCTATAGTGAAACGAAAATTAAACTTAGTATGTGTCGTTTCAAAACCTTTTTGTGCTCATAAATTGTGATGCATGAACAAAAACGAAAGAATTTGTAACTAACAAACACAATACCGGGAAATTTACTACAATTGATAAGATTTATACATTCTGCTTTTTGCTAGTCTTATTTCGAGCATACTACTATCTAATAGGAAAGTATTTCGATAAATGAATGCCAAATTACCGCAAATAATGTGTTTCATACAACTATTTGATATTTGACATTTAATTCATACATATTTGTATAGGTTTTAGGAAAATCAGTACACTGTGACAGAACTTCATGCATTGACATGTCCCATGTAGTAAGCTTAGTGCGTTGTGCGTTATGCGTTGTACATCGTGCCTTAATTACCTCAATTTAAAACTCCTTTATTATCTAAATGACATTATAGATTGATACGTTATTACTTTATACTGTTGTCACATATAATACTGCCGACAATGTAATTTACTCTTCATGAGATTCATTGTACAAAATATTCTTTGCAGTTTACAGTAGATTAACTAAATACACTCGTCGTATGTATTACTGCTTCGTATTATCAGATGGGAGTCAGTACACACTGCCTGTCAAAACGGTTCGAATCTGTTTATGAGGCATTAATCATTTTTATACACTGAGTGTTCCAATTGTAGACATGACCATTCATCTAGCTCGTAATATTTGCGATTACTTCTGTATACATTCATTACATCTGATGTTAGTTTTAAAAGCGTCTCAAACACAACATATAATTTCGTTGTGAAATGCCCTTATTTTTCCATTAGCCAGTTATTCTGTCTATAGTATTGACTGAATGTACTTAAGATAATTACCCCGCTCTTTTGAGTAACATCTGTTTTTGTTTTGGTTTAACTACTTGTCCTAATAATGATATAGACTGCAAGACTATACTTGCGCTGGGGGTATATACTAACCATGTATGTTTGACATCAATAAGCATTTAAGAAAATATACCGTTCCGCTAAACCTGTTTAGGCAAATCTTTCATGATCTGTGTTTTGTCAAGACAAATTGAATATTTCGCGAGGACGGCATGTTTTCAAAGTTACGTAGTTCTCTAATATTTATTTACATTGCCAAATCGAACCAATATACCATCATTTCCTTGACCAAACTGTAATGAATTGCATCAGGAAATTAAAAACCGTTTGATTCTAGACCAATAAATTTTAATTTTATGAAGGTTTAAAGACACCTAGTACTACGCGCATTCTGCGTCATGACGTCGTCCGTAATGCGCCAAAAAAGATTTCCAGGATGATGACGTCAACAGCTTCAGGCTAGCTTATTTTGGCTGCCAAATCATATGAAAGTGTTTATAGATCACAAATAAACCTGTATGACATTAACTAACCGGTTATCTTAACAATTTATATTTCACAAGAAACATTTTCAAGTAAAACTTTTGTCTGGGGCCACCGATTCCGACCAATACTTACTAAACAGTCCGTTACTGTATTACTTATAATATACAGTGTGTTCAACTGTTCTATCGATTTACTCCAGTATTAAGAGACTGTCACCATCACATTAGAAAAATACATTTTGTATATATAAACAATTCATTCATTGTGTCCGCCTGCCTACTGAGTAGTGCTAACTTCATGTATGGTTCCGTATAGTCGTTTTATGACGGATATTTCATCTCAAACATATTTACCGGGGAATGTTATCGGTGCCTAACGGAAATGTAGAATAGTTATTTTATACTGACAGTAACTGTTGTATATTTCATAGGGATTAGTGCACAACTAAAGTATGTGTAAACCTCACTTCTAGCTATCAAACAAAGAAAACATCATATTAAATGCATGTTTATTCCCATCGCTACGAATAAAAACATGATCATGCAGAAAAATACAAGTTTGTATCATGTATACAAAGTAAGTCAATTACGGGCCACAGGAGCTGGACACGTGACATTCTGGTATGCTGGTCGCACATACGGTCTGACGACTTTATATAAATAATCCTGCGTTCTTGACTTAGTCCATGGGCATGTATAACTTCTGGGAGTCCGTCTGTCGGAAAAACGAAATCACGTGTACGTAACATGTCTACCGTAGTTTCACATGCATCAGAGCTTTCCTTCAAAGTAACAATTCCTGGTGCATCCGAAGACATCTTAAAGTACTGGTACTTCCTATCAAAACATAATATAAAAAACGTGTCTTAAGTGCATTATTTTTTTACGAATCTAGAACGATTCTTTCTGAAACTACACATGCAATATGTCATAAAAACAAAAGCGAGCGAACTTAAAGGGTTTGCGATGAACATTATAGTATAATATTTCATGTAACTTTAGCGATATATCATGTATAGACAGTACATGTAATATATCTAAAATAGTAGTAACGCATTTCATCCCGGCTTTAATATTTCAAAACTAGATTTGGTTTCATGCATTTTTTCCTCATTTCAGTAAGAAGTAAAAGTAACCTTTTCCATCATTTCAGTAAGAAAAATAGTAACCTATTTCAGAAAAATGCTATTTTCGACGCTGTAAAAAATCAAACTCCGCTAAAGTGGTGTATCAGTTTCATACATGTACATCTTTCTATAAGCAAAACGTAAGCATTAGTTTAGTTATAGTTTATACTAATTTATTTTAGCTCGATTGTGAAGAAAGCTTGTAGCTTATAGAGTCACTCACGAGTCCGCTTCCTGGAAAAACCAGTACTGGTGTCATATGAGGAAGTACGGTCGTGACCCCAGTGGGGCTCGAACCCGCAACCTCCGGGATGAGCGGCCGTGTTTGACACCTTAGCCTCACACGACACACCTCCGCTCCCCTCGATTTATTTATAGAATGATTTATGAAAACGTATTAACGGATACGATAATGTAAGTGTACCTTATTCCCCGAATTGGTTTAAACACCGGTCCAAGAAATGCTTTCCAATCACGCCATTGCCATGCCGGATACCGGACTGCCTCATTAGTAGCAGACGACATGTCAACAACGTGCTGTTGCTGTTCTTTGGAGTCGCAATCAGTGCGACGATAAAGTTTTTTCAATGAGGCAAATCCACTGTCAACCAGGCACCTTGCATGCCCTGGAACCTGCATAAGGTACTCTATTTGCCGGTGTCTTCCTGTCATGATACGCCACATAAAGTATCCAATTACGTACTGGTTTTTATTCTGACCTGAAACAGAACATCTTCAAGTCAGTTCACTTAATTAAGATTTCTAATTTTGTATCATTTACTTACAATAAGTTTTAATTGATTTCTTTTTAGAAACACGCTTTATTTGAGGATTAAATGTTTGTAAAAGTCTATGAAAACTATTAAGCCAAAAACGTTCTTCAAAAACATGTTCATGATGTTTTTCTTTCGACTGCCCATACGTTTTCAGTTACATACAGGCGGGCAGTCAGTACGTGAGACCCGTCCTACGCAAGAAACTGACAACTTTCTCATTTTAACATCCAGGTTGGTAATAAGGCTCGAACTCATGACGCTCGATTAGTGTGAGGTTAAGTGATAACTTATCAACAATCTTAATCACTCGAGTACAGAGGCGGGTCAGACACATATTAATACGTGAAATATGGTAAATTATATAAAGCATATATGCAATATTTCATTTTCGGGAAATGTTATAAATTAAATAGACCTTATAATCTCACCTGGACAATTATCTGCATGTATGGTACACGTTGTCTCACCCGAGCTGTAGGTCTCCATAGCGGAGTCTATCATGAATATGACTGAATTGGGTCCGTGTGTTGCCGTGCCATCTTTCCCAATAGTTTCACTTTCGTCGATGAGAAAATTTAATTGTTTTGGAATTCCATCTATTCGGAAGCCAAAAATATGTACCTTTCTCAAAGTAATGAAGTATAATGGGCCCATTTGTCTTGCATGGTGTGGAACACAAACATTTTGGCAGAAATCAAAGGTATAATGAATGTACTGTTCCATGTTTTCATTTTGGTGAGATTCCTTCGCCAGTTTAATACAACCATTGTAAGCATCTCTTTCTTTTTGAGCTTCAATTATGTGATTTTGCCATAGTTGTCGTGGATTCTAATTTTTCTTCCTCAGTGACGGAATCAACAATAAATTGCTTTTCTCATTTTTTCACATGTCGCACACACATCGTCTCTCGGAGAGGCTATTCTAATATGCGATAAACAGTGTGTCCAGATATTACAGAATGTTGAGTATTTAACAAAGCGACACTGAGGTACTGACTGCAAACATGTGTCAACATACTTTTCATGCATTATCTTTTTTGTTGTTTCACTGGTCAAATATATAGGCGCAATGTGATCGCGACCTCTGGGTGCAGCAGGTTAAGGAATACCATATTCATCTGCATAATTTGAAATGTACTGCACTACTGTTTTGATGTCTTCAAATACAAGAGATTTAGACGGTTTCCTACCACTATTTCCATGGGTTCTAGACACAACACCAGATGTATTAACATGGGTCATAATGCTTTGCAGACTGTGTTTACCTATGTCAAAGACCAGCATGAAAGTTTTTTTACATACTTGTTTTCCAAGAAACATAAACTCGTGCCGAACCCTCATACGCTTCTTTCCTTTCTTGGTTTTCTCTTTGTCTGCATTGTCTACTAACGTTGCCATAATGTACATTTCTTTGTCTTGTTTTTCCATTTCACGCATATTCAGAATGTGTTTATGAATATCAGCTGTTGTAAATACAGTATGGCCAGCTCTTTGGCAACCACAGCCATCTGTCTGAAAACGTCTTACTTTGATTAAGTCCGGGTCATCTTGCGCGATTGTTGCACCCTCATACTGCAGTTCGTTCCCAGAATCATCACTGTCATCAACATTCTCCGTTTCTGAATTTACAAGATACTCTCTAGCTCTGTGATCAAGGTCTGGTACATCCAGTTCAATGTCATAATTTGTATCGCTTTCATCTTTGTCACTTGCATCACTCAACTGGGAAGCATACGGAGTAACACTCGGCGTCCGACCAAAATGCTCGGAAAACAAACTCTCTAGTTCCTGAAAATATTATATGTCTATTGTTTTTATTCATACATAATTTCTTGCAAAAAGTCTTATTTAAGTAAATTATTAAACTTTTTTAAAAATAAAGACAAAGAATCAAGTAGAATCTACATTGTACAACGAGGTTTCGTAAAAATAAACTCTTATTTCTATTCCCATTAATGATCTTGTCCATGAGTGAACTGCATGAAGTGCTCGTTTTAAGACAGAAAAGCACAACAGTACTTGAAAGGATATTCTAAGAAATAGCAGAAAAACATTTTACAAAAAAAAAATGGGTGTATGCTGGTATTGAACTCACGCAAACAAATTCTTCAGTAAGACTAACAATAGTCGCCACCGCATTAGACCATTCGGCTATTATAGCGGACTTAACTAAAGTTCTCATATCGATTTTTACTTGTTCGTCAATCTGATTAACGTGTACGTACGACCAAACTATAAAGGGTGAATTGGTGGGGTAAATTAAAGCTGGCGATTTAAACAGCATGTTCTTTGGTATTTTAGTTTCTTTTTCCAAAAGAACACAAAAACAGATCTACTACATGACTGTTTCGAAACTTTAAACTGCTTGAAATCTGAAACTGTAACACATATTTCAACAGCACAGTAAAGATTAAACAAAACAGCTTCGTGATTTTCCGCGCCAAATATTATTGTGATTAAATTCATATTTTGCCCTTTCAGACAAAATGATATTAAAGATACTGCGAATAAAAAAATAAATCACTCACCTCCAATTCGTCGTCCATAATATAAAATCCAAAAATCTTTTAATATAACTTAGACCAATTGTTTTTAAAATCACATGTAAATTTCCTGGTGCGATTATGACGTATTGCAGATAGCAACAAACTGGCGGATTTCCGTGTAATATGCCCGGTTTTCCGGAGAAGGTTTTACAACCTGGACCAATAAGTAACCATGTCGCAACACACGCATATGATTGTATATGCGGATAGATGCGCGGTAATCGACTGATATCCCTGAATTACCAAGCCGTGACGCGACGTAAAGTTAAAATTTCCTTTAAAACTAATCTGCCTTTTGCACAATGCTTACAAAATGTACATGTAATTCTATAAAGGTTTTATAAGATACTAATTTTATAGAAATTTTGCAATGAGTTACTGCCGTTTCTATCTTAACAGTATCAGACTTAAAAAATAATTTTCGTATAATAACGGACCATATACCATGTGTATATAGGTACAGTGATTCACTGTTTAATGTTGTAACATTTAACATGACTTTGTTCTTTTATTCGAAACTTTTTGTTACAGACATCGTTGAATTGTCGCAAGAATTATAATATTATTGAATACAAATACATGTGAAATGCAGTATGTATGTAATCTTTACCCATTATCTTCATTCGTTTTACATTGTCGCATCTTAATGTTTTTAGTTTAAAATATGTTCAAAACACAACGAAATTAAGTTATAGATCCCAATGGACACTGTAGTAACTTACTTTTGTAAGCACTAGAGCGTAACTGTACAACTTATAATTTTATATTATTGGTTATGCGAAAGATGTTATTATAACTCTCCCCTATTTGCAAATATAATTTGATTATTTTATCGGTTGAAAAACGAAACACATCTGCTTAGTCTTTACAAGCTGGGGCCGTGTGTTTCCCTGTTTTGATGATCATCAAACATGGTAATTTTAATTCTAACTATTCATGAAAGATAAATCATGTTCAGTTGTGTTGAAATTTTAAATACAGATCTAAAGGCATCTTACAAATGAAACACAGTTTCCAGTTATCGAATATGATAAATATTCCTAACGAAATTGAATCTGTCATGTACAGAGCCAATGGAAAATAGAAAATCTTCAATAATAACAAATGTTGTTTCTGCTATAAATTGTAGTTGAATTACGTTTCTCGTTTGGTCTGTTTAATATATACTGTCCAACTTACGTGCTATTAAGTTTTATAATTGCAGTGTTTTTATAATAACTTTCAAGCTGCTCGCTCTTAGATTTTGGTGAAAACATTAAGGTCTTCAAACTTTACGAAAATAACGTATTGTATAACATATAGTCAAATAAAAAGGTATCAGTATAAATTCCTGTAAGGAATATCTGTCTATTTGAAATTGTACGCTTCAAAATTATAAAACGATAAAAACGCTTTTGAAATTCAAATATAAACACATAGTGTAAAAAAAAGCTCACCATGCTGTTGATGCTTGCAATTTTTTTTACATTTTAAATTTTAGTGTATAATTTTGAGCAAATTATTTTTTTCACCGGCACCTTTAACCGAGCAGCTCTAGAGTCAATTGAAAAACCAATATTATCATCAAAGTACTCTGGTCAACGTTATTGTCGTGGAGAAATCTGCAACAGTCTCTTAAGAATCAATATACCCATATTAATTTACTGTATTTTACAACTCGGAAAAAGAACATAGCGCACATTATCTTTCGTCGCAAGTTTCGGTTATTTGATTTACAGAATGCCTCTTAAATCCAGTCTATTTGCATATGAACGTATCAGCGCTATAACACGAGCTGCCATTTGGTTTTAACTTAAACAAAATCAGAAATCTTAACGTCGTAGACTTCTTTGAAATTGCAGTTGTGGCAAAAACCGAAAATATGTAAAGGTCATTGTAAATAGAAAGTGTATCAAGCCCGATCGCGTACTGAATGCAGCTCTTTGAACCAGCATTTGTTCAGAATTGCTCCATTGTTTCTTTGTCAACATATAATGCTCAATCTAATCACATGATTTATACCACATAGGGTTATTCAACAAGAAGAATACAGAGGCAAAAGTATCCAGACGAATATCAGAATACACATAATAATTACATGTTTAGACAGGATTATTGTTCAAATTTATCTCAAATAACGGCTATACACAACAATAAACCGAACTGTGTTGAGTCAGAAGTACGTTATTTATGCATCTTTTTTGAAAGGATCTCTTATTAGATGAAGACTACAGGGGAACATGAAATCAAGCCGGCATTTCCAGTAAGCTATGTAAACTATTTACGCATCTAATATTTGTTATATTTTCTGCTTTCAAGGGCAGATAATTCAAGATCAAGGTCGGTGACCGCTGATGTTTATTTCAGATTTCTGTTTGAAATGTGACTCTCAGTCAATATGCCAACTTCGAAGAAATTCTTTTCATGGAATAAATTTGACCTATAAATCATAAACAAGAGTTAAAGAGTTTATAAATATAACTTAACATTTTAAATAACAGAGATACAAAAACGAGCACAAAATATTTACAAGTCAAAAAGTGTAAAAGAAATCTTCTGACAATTTTTGACATAAGCGGGGTGTTTATATGTGTGGACATATAGCGTAAAATGAATTTCCATATATCTTACGACGTCATATTGGTCATTTACGATCACACAAGTCCATTCTCTGACCTAAAGCAACACTATCTTTGTTGAAACAAATGATTAATGTGAGTCTGAACTGCTTATCATACAAAATAGTCCATTTCAGACTGGTTTTGTTCTTTGGATATCAATATTGTATCAAGATTTCCAAGAAAATCGACACTATCCTTTGACAAATTGTTCAGAGGGTAAAAGCAATCTCTATACGAACTGCTGTGATTACAGCAGCGGTGGGTTGCTCCGAATAAACAATCACGTTTTCAAAGCTTCAGATTATATGTACACAAGTTAAATGATTATCTGTATTGCAATGGTGACTCATTTGAGATAGAGGGAAGTTAATCTCATGTATAAAGTTGATTAAATTGTATCTTTCATATAATGGCATTTGTATGTAATATAATATTGTTTAATTCTTTGCAAGTCATTACCATATGTTCGAAGCAACAACTGCAAAAAGATTTGCTCACTTAATTAATGCTTACATCAATTAGAAACAGAGATATATGGTATGCAAAATATTGCGTTGTAGAATATTGATCATTATTCTGATAACCAGACAGGACTTTTAAACTGTTTTCGTGATAGAAATGAAGTCTTGCATTTCAACATACGGGACGTTTAACAATGTTAAAATTAAACGCCGAACATTTCTACGACAGTTTATAGAACAGACAAGGAAACATAGAACGACATTAAAATGATCATTGTTTTTAAAATCCAACCCATAATATTCAACGTTGGCTTCACCGGCGGATAGACTGAATAAATTTTAAAAAATGAAATGAAACTTACAGTATCTGCGAACCGTATTTCTATCTGTAAATGTATTTTTCAATATCTGTTAAATTATGTGATTTTGGGCTTTTATTTCAGCATAAATATAAATTCGATTTATATTTTGCCTATGTATTTAGGATGCAGACAAACAGTGCAAATTCAATACACTCTTTTAAGTTTTGCCCTGGAGGTTATTAAGTTTCGTATTCTTATAAAGACTTGCTACTACTTTAATTAACCTCCAAACTAGATAGTTTATTTCCAGCTAGTAAGAATGTAAAGTGGGAGAATAAAAAAATAAAAAAAAAAGAAGTACAACGCATTACTTAAATTGTATTGGCTTTACGAATTTATTTACGTTAATTAACAAAATACTCAATGTCTCCTGCCTCGGCAAACTTTGCAACTCTAAATTTTGAAACAAAATATGTGAAAATGCGTGATCGGCAAAGAAAATGACTACTTTGCGAATTTAGTGCCACTAAATTTCATCCGCAATAAAGAAATTTGGAGCCAAAATTACTTTTTTCAAATATAACGGTTTCAACAAAGGTTTTTTGGGGATAACAGTTTTAATTATACAACTCTAAAAATTTAATATTCGATAGTCAGATTGCATGCATTGTATCGTTTACAGCACCTTTAATATCTTCATGGGATATGTTTACGAAATGAACTTTGTTCGTTTATGGCAGATGCATAAATGACGAGTCATCAAATGAGATAGATTCGCTTAGATTCGCTCTTCTTCGCATTAGTATAAACGTCATATAAATATCTGATTTCTCTTCCTAAATCAAATTAATATTACTTTCAGCCGTATTATTCTTTAAAAATCTGAGACTGAATTACTTTCCTTGATGTGTGTCTGATGCTCCTTGTCTGAGGCGTTAATTTATACAATATCATTTTTCCCTTTTTAAATAGTCCTTTCTTTGGGGGAGTCCTTAATTTTCAGAGCACATTTTTTCAGGATTTCACGAAATAACACTATTCAACAGGCATCTAGGTTGATTGGCTTCTGACAAAAAGATTCCTGGTACATTTAAAGTGAACTTGACTGGTTCTAAGGGAACAAAACCCAAGCACATGTTACAATTACAGTGCGTTCATAGCTGTAACTATAAAGAGTCCACCGCTATAACCAGCAAAATTTATTTCAAAACATTAAATAAATATTTTTCAAGAAGACATTATCCAGAAATGTGTCAATTGCGCACGATGTGTCAATATAGTGGCCTTTAAAATAAATCGCTACCAACCAAAAAAAAATACGAAACATGTTTATGAAGGTTATAAAGACCTTTAACACGTTGCTATTCATAGTTGAACTTTTGTTTACAATCTTTTCTATTATATAAATAAGAACTGCTCAGCTGTTATTTACAAGGATATGGGTCATTATTGCCCTTTTAATATATGTCGGTGTTCGGTAGCTCAATACTTAAGCAATAATTGTGCGTTTTGCGACGCACAACCAGATTTAAGATGAAAGGAAATAAGTCATTGAGTACAAATTATTGTAATCATATTCAAATATTGTTACAGCAGTAAATCACGTACTTCATCAGGTTGAAAGATGCGTACATTGAGGTGCTTAAATCGTATTTTTTTAATCAGTAATACAAAAAAGAAGAACTGTAAAGTGCCGAGTGTTTAAATTTTAGTTGTGGAATATTCTGTTTATAACATACTAAAAGTCTTGCGATATTTGTCTATAATCTTAGCAATGTTGACATTGCTTATATAAAGCCGTTGTTTTGTTTAGACAATTTCCTCGCAAAATGATGTTTTAATATTACTTTGTTTATTTAAGATTCAATTTAAGATCGATTTTCTGAACTCCTTTCGGTAGCATATAAACGAATTTCATGAATATGTTTAAAATTACAGGTAAAATATTTTGGATATTCTGACAACCTGATTATATTTCATTTCATTCTGGCAGATAAATCGAATCTAAACAATGTCTTTATCTTATCTTAGTTCTTGCAATCCATTGCCATATGTTCGAAGCTGTAATAATACAGTATGTTAATATAGTCTCAAAAAAATCTAAGTGTTCAAATTATCCAGAAACATTTCTTCTATCCTTTTTATTTTTTATATTTGCTAAAGTTATATGTTTGAAGGACAAAATTGTACAATAAGACTTACTGCATATATCTTCCTACTTGTGTTGCACTCCTTGAGAACTGCATCAGTTGCTTTCACATTGCAGATTCTCTAACCTTAAGGATTATAGCTTGTGCAAACTGAGCAACTATAACATATTAAGTACTTTACATCATTTGTAGTTACGGTCTTTACTTTAATTTACTCTAACCGCAAATAAATTAAACACATACTGGTAAGATAAAGGGTGTGATCAGATAATATAATATCGTAAAAAGACGAAAAAATACGTCAAATTTAAAATATAAGATGACATTTATTTTTATGATATACTATTTCAATACATGTAAGCAATTGATCTATTTCCGCCATAAATGCAAAAGCTATATTTGGTTTGTGGAGTGACTAATTGTTTTCCTTATTGTATCATAAGTTTTACTACAAAAGAAGTATGCAGATATATGTATAAACTTAGTTCCATCACATGTCAGCGTTATGAATAATGATTAAAGTTAGAATTGATAGTCGATTATTCAATATTTTTTTACAATCGTTCTTTTTACAATCGTTCTTGCTTCTTACCAATACCAACAACTCAATCGGCCCGAACGTGACATAACTAAATGTATCATATGTATTGTTAATTTACTAGCATGTCCAAAGTCAAATCCTTTCACAACGAAAATTCATGCATGCATTTCTTGTTGATACTGTACATATTCTGTATTTTAGAATTTCATCAATTGAATAAAAATGATTTACCAGGTGAAGGAGTTTCCTCGTGCTGTGCGTATCATGTAAATTCCTGTCAGTCATACCAGAATTCTCCGCTGTACCAAGTTACACTATAACTGGCGTTTCACTTCTCTAAGAACATGCTGCTAAGTTAATTTCTCACCTAACGTATGACCTGCGGAAATTCATTAGCTGCGGTGGTTATCTTTGGGGGATTATAATTATATTATTAATACAAGTATTTGTTAACAACTCTGTATTTCTGGGAATACTGAAAACCTCATTAACTTGTAGAAGTGTAGAAAAACTTGGCATGACTATCCAATAAAAGTAATACCCTAACAATTTTTTCGATGTAAATTTTTTGAAATATTTATTACATATTAAATTAATATTTCATCTATTATATTTCTTTATCACCTTATCAATATCTTACGTACTTTGCCAATAAATCAAACTATACGTTAGTTCAAAGAAAAATAGTTTCGGTACTGAATATATTGCACTAACTACAAAAATGTGCTTCTGCATTCAGAAGGGCAAATAACTGTTTTATGCTAGTAGCAGTAAAGTCGAACTGTATAGTGTGTGAAACAACTTGTGTCAATTTTATAACGCCGACATTTTATTTTAGATTTGAAAATAATCTTTGAAAATCAACACATTTTCATCCTGGACGTTTGATATTTTACTGCACTTACTGCAGTGCAAGCTCCTTTAGAAAAAAGGGTCATTATATAGTGCTAACTCTATATGAACCATTAGGAAGTAGAATGAATGTTTGAAACCAATTCCATTATGTTTTATCTGTTTATTCTGCCATCCATTATATTCTATGTCAACAAATATGCATTTACAATGTGCCAATATGCAATACAACTACAATCGGTGTTCGATGTTTTTTGTCTCTGAAGTAATATTTAGAAACAAGCATCATAATTGCAGAACGTTTTAGCGGTGAATGTTAAATCCTAAAGTAATACTTTACAAGAATCATTACGATATCTGAATTTTACGATAATTGCTCATAACTGACCTAGTTTTTCATAAATTTCGGCATAGGGTGATCCCCGTCACGTTTCTTAAACAGTTTCTGCACGAGAATTAACACAAGCACAAGTTCCTCTACAAGTTTATCTAGATTTACAAGAGCTTATATTTTATTTACCTCTAAGATACTTAATCCTGAGAAAAGACTATGTTAATGTCGATAGACAATGTGAGAGTTTCGGTGCAAGCGCAGCAGAGTTTAGTTTCGTATGCAGATGCACAGATACAATGTACATCTTGAAATCAAATCAGCTCTTCAAAAGGTCAACAGAAACTATTGGCTGTGTTTTTGTAGAAGGAAGACGTACAAAATCGCTTTAAGTTGATAAGTTAGTTTAGTTTAATCATCTTAGCAGTTTTATCCCTGACATCTGATACCCATGATTTCTTGATGAACAATTACAATTGTTTACACATAGCCTGAGTGCATAAACAAATGTTTAAGTTATTACGATAATTGGTAATATAATTCCTGTTTTCATTTTTGTCGGGAATTGAGTGGATAGTGGATACAACTTTTTAAAGCTTAGTGAATTTACAAGATCGTACTCGTGCAGCTCTTGTCGAACTTTGATTGATTTACTGCCATTAATATGTTCTACTATATTATACACTTTTGCTGTAGGAATGGTATTTAAAAGAGTTGATACTCTTATACTATTTTTATAAAATGAGCTACCTTTAAAGAACGTTTTAATATAATTCTTTGTGTATCTACTCGTGTCTGCTAGATTTGATTGTGTTTCGCCATGCCCTTTCGTTTTAAATTTACAATCCGTAAAACTATTACGTAAACTCC
This sequence comes from Saxidomus purpurata, assembly GCA_022818135.1. Taxonomy (NCBI): domain Eukaryota; kingdom Metazoa; phylum Mollusca; class Bivalvia; order Venerida; family Veneridae; genus Saxidomus; species Saxidomus purpurata. The sequence goes on from JAFMSR010000008.1 coordinate 27,192,770, forward strand.
GTTAAATATTGTTTCGGGCATTTACTCCCTCTCCCCTCCGAACTTACATGTATTCATTCTGCATTTGATTAGCATTAAGCTATATTGATAGTATTATTCGCTTATTTCGGTGATAAAAACAATTATGCACGACGACATGCGAGATGTACATTTTGTATTCTGTTTACATTTTCTATGAAATGTATACGCTTATGTTGCTGTACCATGTAACCAGAAATAAATTAAGTGAAGTTCTGTTCTGTTCTGTACAATACTCGTATATCTAATACTAATTATCTAATCATGGAAACGTTGAAGTATACAATAAGCATGTATTATATAATCGTATGATATTGGTTTTACTCTAAGACAGAACGAATTACTCACTTTTGACGTCTCTCCACAAACGATTATCTTTTATGCCTTCTTAGATCTATTACTATTTACTTTTTTATTGTCTGTGCACAAGTGTTTTATATATACTTTCACATATGCCATTAATAGAATCACACCAAAATATGTCCAGTTGAGTAAAAATGATATGATTTTAAACATATCGTGTAAGTGTTTATTGTAAAAAAATGTAATTAAGTTGTACAATAGAGGAGGTCTGACGCAGTATCTCAGCAGTAAAGAGCTTAATTTCCTGCTACGGTATTAAAATATATCCAAGAGTAAATTACATTTTTATTTGTGAATTAGAATATATAACATCCTAACGGAATGCTCTCAGCTGTTACAACATGTATATCATTATGTATTAAATATTTGCCTAATGGAGCTGTTATTATCACTCACATTCCTGTAAACGTTTTTCATCGTGTCCTGACAACTGCTCTACATATGATTGACAACAGATAGCTCGTAAAAAGAACGATATGCTGTCGGAAGTTACGAGAATTTGATGTCAGTTTCCTGGTTTGTGTCATGTATTTTAGATTCATAATTATTCTTTGCTCTTTACAACAGTGGTATTTCAAAAGGTGAAATCTGAATTCACACCAAAGACTTATTCGACGTAGTCGTATACTTTTGATTTGAACTTCCGTTGGTATGGACGCGTTGCTAACCAACTTCGTTATAATGTGACCAATCAGAATCTGCAAATTATTGGCTAGCGTTTCGGTACCGGAATAAGCAGTGTACTGCCCGGGAGCCTTCTGAAACACAAAATGTGTATATTTTTTTATATTATAGTTATTTATAATAAATCATGTTGCAAAAAAAGAAAAAACAGAACGCGTTATGTCAAGGTTTCTGGACAGTACGAAGATCAACTTTTGTATTCAACGAGGTGTTGTCCAGGGCCGGACATCTAGCGTCATTGATTATTATACCGCCATTTTTTGTTTTGAAAAAAGTATGATTACAGGTATGTTCTTTGAAATGTGAATAGATTCTGTTGCTATACATTTCTAAAATTTGATGCTCTTGCTTGTGACACCATAAAAAGCACCATTTCTTTTCGCAATCAACTCTCGCTTCAAAACTTCATGGATATTCGTTACCAACAATTTTCGTAATTTGAACCGTTATTGCGTACCCTGAAAATTCGAACCATTCCTAAAAATGAAATTCCTGTTACATTAACTTGAAAAATATTGAAGTGTGTGCTTTCTTATGAGACCTTAGTTTACATTTACGAAAAACATTCTAATCTTTCACATGTAAACCGCCGTGAAACGTATCTCGGAAATAAAGTGTTCCAGGTACGAGTTGAATACATGAAAGTAGTTCGGGTGCTGTCAAGTAAGCCCGAGATGTACTTTCCCTAGGGAAAGTATAGGCTGATCTCTTCCCTCCTCGTGCTGGGATCCGCCAATACTTTCCCCGGGGGGTATGCAAGAAAAAATGTTTATTACGTCACCTACGTCGACCATCTTTTTTTTTAAAGATATTACTTGTTTTTATTTGTGACTATCTTCTCATCTGAAAGCAGGCCTAAAACTTGAAATCTCAATGACAATCGTGAAGGTGCGCGTGCTTTTCGAGACATCATTGCAATATTGTTATTTAACAGATCAATACATATTTAAGTTCTTCACACTTTTTGTCTATGATAATCTGTTTGCAATGCCTATGAAGTACAAAGAAAGGCATTTGCGATATGTACGTAAAACGCTCAATACATTTATATAGTTTACTACCTTTTTAACATCTTCATAATTCATTATATACTTTCAGAGGTGTCTTTGAAATCGACAAAAGAATTGCCACAAGGTATGCTTTTATTTCAATAAATAATCTTTGTAGACGTATTCAGACAACTTTTACTTGCAAACTTCTTTTTTAATTCCTGTAGAGACATAAAATCAATTCAGTCAGAAAACCCCAATTTAAACGACTGGAATTTCAGTATAACACAAAATTCTTTCAAAATTGTAAACTAATCTTAAATAAAGAAATATTACAAATGTTAGTAATATATTTGTATTGTATTTTGATGATTATCGTTACGGTCAGGTCATAATAAATTATCGGCCCGCGCGGCCCACCGAAAAGGACCGAGAGACGTCAATGGCTACATCTTGATTACAATAGCCTCCACAGAGAATTCAATTGAATCGCTATCAAAATAAATCGTTCAAAGACGGAATGATAGAAACTAGAAATAGATAACGATTCTTACATGACTTACCCTATTGTCTCTATATACAAAGAGTTGAATCATTATACCATGAACAACGCGGGAACCGATATGACGTAAAAATGACGTCATATTGTGTCGCATGACGTTACTAAACATACGCATAGAAAATAATGCGTTTATTCACCTTTTGTAATATGTGGTTATGTTAGAACCGAAATAACATCCTTTTAACATCCCAACAGCTCTTTGTCGTTCTGGTGTGCCTTCGTGGTTAACTACTGCGTATCGAAACTCCAAATCATTATTTATTAGACGACGAACAGCGCTGGAACTGATATTATCTCATAAGTATTCTAATATGCCTACAGTATATTTCTATAGTCAATTCGAGTGCATTAATATGATTAAAGCACTCGGAAAAGTAGGCGGAGTTTCGGACATGGAAGTAGCTCCTTCCGACTTTTCTAATTTACTCCCACGCAAAAATAAAATATAGAAATGGAAATAATATCAGTATAAATACATCAGTCGCATGAAAAAGATTTGTTTAAGAACCTAAATATTATTTTTGATTGCGTCAAGTAAGCCTTAGAATACCCTCACCTTGTTTTCCTTAAAAATTGCCAAGAAATTCAGCATTAACAGTCATACAATGTTTTAATTCCGGGAGACAAAACTATGAATGAAAACGTTTACGTCATCACACTGACGTCATTACTCCACGTTAAAACGTTTTACAGTTCAAATTAACGGTACGCATTTAAATCGATTGGCTGCTTTGTTAGGTTCTGAATCTGACGTCTTCTGCATAATGTCGGTCAGGCATTTCTTTTTATATTTTATGTATTAGATGATTAAACTAAAATAAGTTAGTATAATATAGTTATGTTTGATATCCTGAATGGTTGCCCGAATAGGGGAGTGAATTCCAACAGCTACTACTTATGCTGTTTTACACATTACCGCCGAACTGAAAAAAGGTCCGTAGTAGTTACGATATTTTTTTAAAAATCGGCTTCTAAGAATCGAAATAATCTATCTCTTGGAGTGCTTTATCGAAATCGGAGCATTTCCCGTCGGTAATGTGCCTGCGTAATAATTCACTCGGGCTTCGCCCTCGTGAATTATTCCGCCAGGCACATCACCTCCGGGGAATGCTTCAATTTCGATAAAGCACTCCAAGCCATAGATTATTTCTTAATTATAAGATACACATGAGTATATCGAAAGTAAAATCACCAACACAAGAAACAAAAGGGCAACGCGTGACGATAATAAAACATGTAGGTATGGCTACATGTATGTAGTGAGGAAAACTTTAAGTCATAATCTAGGGTTTTTTCTATTGCCAGTAACTCTTCCACATTGTATTGACCGTCGTATCAGATAGGAATACTGAATAAAACTTATATGTATTATGCATTATAGGTATGTATTATAGACGTTAAATCACGACTGAGCCAGGCCAGTGCGTATAATCGGCATTATACCACTCGGGCTAAAGCCCTCGTGTCGTTATGCTCCTTGCGGATCGTTTATCCCGTCCTGGCCCGGCTCAGTCGTATACTGCCCTTTAAAAAACCACTGTCATAAAAAGAAAGAGAATTAGCAATAAGCTAGTCGAGGATCATTTCAAAGCCTTTCAGTGTTACTCATATATTGTAATGCATGAATAATTGATGACCATAGATATTAAGAAAAGAGAGCTTCGATCTATAGTAACACAATCTGCTTACAAATTGCCATGGGAACTTAAGATCCGTGTAATATTCGAGGAACTTGAAACATTGCCTGTTTACTTAGTGTCGAAAGTGAGGTATACGCGTATTACGTATTATACCAAATGAATGCCAAATAATACGAAACGCACTAACCCGCCATGTGATCATGAGACATGTTAAGCTATGTCATAAACATTTATAAGTTCTACTAAGTGAACACCGGCACTGAAATAATGTTACTTTAAGGCTAACTATATTTTCATTATACAATCTGAAAACAATATTAAGGTATACAATACAATCGTAATATGTAATGAGGGTCTGGCCAGTGTACCAAAATCCCATTTACGGCAATGACACGGGTATCTCTAGAGAGTTAACAGGGTGTTTCTTTGATTTGACTCTTTGACCTAGTTTCAAACCCTTGGCAACCACGTTTTTAACCCAAGGTGACCTCAGATGACCCTTATTCAATCTCTAGATATCATCAAGAATCATTCTTACAAAGTTTCATGAAGATCCAATGAAAAATGAAACCTCTATCGCATGCAAAGCGGATTCAAGTTGGAAGCCAGAAAACACCGAATTTCGGTACAGCTGGTAAAATTCAGACATTCGAGTGTACGGAAGACTTTAGTAGGCACACCTTAAATGTTGAAATATGTTTTGCTCAATGACATGCAAAAAGCTGACTTATGATTCATTTGTTTTACTACAGCATATTTTAAAGCTATTGTAAAGAGATAAGATACGAGACAAACATTTATTTCGCTTACTATAATATCTAGCAATATATTAATCACAAAGAGTTTCCATTTTTAAAATGGGTCATCAATCAAAACAATATTTTCATCGTTTATATACATTCATTAAGCTAAATGTATACTTAAGGCCTCTCAAACACAAAGTAAATATATATATTTTTCTAGTAAAATGTCCGTTATTTTCCATTAGCTACAGAAATATTGCCTACATGATTAACAGAATAAAGTTTGAGATAATAACCCCAGGACCGGTGCTTTGAGTCAACAAATGGTGGTTGTGCATTGAGCTGAAAGAATAGAAGACTATAATCACACGGATAGTTTGGACATTCTACTGTTTTGTTAACATAATAAATTTGAGTATTTATGCCACGATTACAAATTGCAAAAAGCACGAGAACGTTTAAATATTTATAGTAAGTTATGCTGTTCTTTAGTTCTACATATATTTCAATTAAAAGTCTACGCAACGAAAGAAATTAAAATATATGCATTGAAAATGCCTACACACTAAACCAAAGCTCCTTTATCCAAACCGTCATATACTGTATTGGAATGGCGTCGGGAACAGGATAACTATATGAGTTGTAAAAAAAATCAATGTCACAGTGACCTGAATTTGGAAAATTATTTCCGCTCAATATTTTGAGATCTAATTATCACCCACAGTCTTCATAGTTCATACGATGATGTAAATAACTGAGTATGTGACCATTACTGTTTAATTGGTATGTGGGTCAAGGTCAAGGTTAAGGTCACAGGGACCTCTGTTGTCATTTCTTGACAACATTCCACCTTTTTTACAGTTGAATCAGTTCAGCAATACTGGCTCTTTGTTTTCTTCTCTGATTGTTTATAAGTCACCATAGTCTTCATAGTTCGTACGATGATTTATATCACTGAGTATTATGATCCCTACTTTTTGGGGGGTAAGCGCTTTTTTTCTCTGATTGTTTATAAGTCCCGGCCGATCCTGGGACTTCTCTTTGGGTGAATTAACCAAGACTCCTAACAGGCGCAGGTTGAAGAGAGACCGATGCAGATACAAGGGAATCCAGGTACCAGACCCCTTGGTTCTTTTACATGCCCGGTGTATAGTACCGATACACGTGAGACTACCTCTGGGTTCTTACATGTAATCAGTTCATCTCTAGATGGGTGGAAATATGGTACACTATAGGGCCTGTTTTGCCTCATTTTTATAGTCACGTATCAGTAATACCTGAATGTTTTGACTATAATTTCCTGAAATGTAAAACTTCTAGCAAAAGTCTTATTTTCTAATTGAATTCCATCGAACTGATAGTACACACATTTCATTTCATTTTATACATTTTGTGAGAAATAGAAAAACTCATTGTGTTAACCTGACAAAAGTTTTAAATACTGCACACCATCATCTAGTCGTTGCAAGTCGCTCTCATAAGACTTTTATATTTCATATGTACCTGCCGACTACGTGTAAACATTAAGCCAGAAAGGGAACCTGGTGATCCTACCATATATTACGATGTCCCTACAAACTCGTTTAATATTTTCTAAGATGGAATTTTGTTAATATGGGATCGCGAAGCAGTTTGCTGTGCCAAACCAGACCGTTATAACACTGTTTAATCAATTCTAATTGGACTGTCTGTGCTGTGAGTCAGTAATAGGTCTACCGAAGAGAACGGTATAGAAAATTCAATTTATTTGCCCAATTCTCATTTATTCGGTTTATATGGTCTCCTCTTCATGTTTTTAGCAATAATTATGATGATACCAAGCTTAAGTAATAGGTCCTAGAAGGCAGTTTTCGTAATATAATATGACTATTTGAAATAAATGACTTAGAATTTTGGCAACAATATGTGATGTGAAAGATCACGCAATGTATCACATTTACGGAATGGCATAAATATACGAGTACATCCGGGTTTTGTGAAAGACAATATAGATAGCTCTTTTTCCGCAAGCACACTTAAAATAAATAATTTGGACAATCCTAGTTATCATTAAAGTTTGAAGTATTTTAATTAGATATGACCAGTCTAACTACTAAGTTACGAAAACAAGTGATGTGATTATCTTGAAGGAGAAGATGTTTTGCAAAATTATCTGAAAATGCCATAGTAACTATAAAAAGGAGATCTAAGTTAAATGGCAACATACAAAGCGAACTATGGTGTTTATTTATCAAATTTGACATTATGGAAGTCCTTTTAACCATGTTAATGAAAGAAATTTAAAATATGATCACCGATCAACTTAAGTTTGCTTGATAGTAAGCCAATGAGAGTGTTGATGCTTTTGTCTCCGTTAGTATAAATTTATGTAATAATAAACAACCAACGAACGATATATATTTGTATGTGAAACAAATTGTTCATATTTTTATTGCACCTGGCAGAGAATTTCTTTTTTCATTATAGATTTGTACTGCGTTATCTACAATAGCAAGAGTAAGATAGACATTGGACAGAAAAAAACAGCTTAATTTTTGTTCTTTCAAAATGTTCATACATGTAATGTTGTTTAAACAATCGTGTTTCAGCTATGGAACCATACTTTGACCTTTATGAAGTTGACAATTTAATGTCGAAAGTGTAAGTAAAAAAATATTGATATCATCACACAAAATAGTTTTTTTATTTACTGGTTTTGCTCATTCAATTTTTACTTTTTATTTCGACGGTGTTGACATTATCTATGACAAATTGCTCTTAGGGATCAAACATTTTTCAAACAAACTCTGTCTAATGTAACTATAATGCTGTTAAATCTTGATAAGCTATCAATATTTTCGAAGCTATAGACGGTATGTAAACAAATGATACAGTATTACGTGTATTACAAAGGTGATTAATCTCAGTTAAATGTGATGTATATTAGTAATCATTTCAGTTCTGATAATGTATAATTGTACGGTAATCTAATCAAAATAGACCCTGCCTAGCGGTTCACTTTATACAGAAAAAAACGTTAAAACCCCTCTTCTCCAAAACGACAAGGCCTACAGCTCCGATATTTGGTGTGTTACATCGTCTAGTGGTCCTCTATTAAGTTTGTTTTAATCATGCCCCTGGAGTCTATATTGACATATTCCCCGGGGGTCCCTTGTCTTTATAGAGGGATATAGGAGAAATATTGTTAGGCCATTCATCCCGTCAGAACTTGAATTATGTTTTGTACATGTACATTGATTTGATCATTTACAGCCACGGTACCAGTTTAAAAATATGATATCAGTGAAAGTTCAGACGGGATTGCTCCCCTTGGAATTTTATTGCCAATTAGTGCTTATATTGTATAATTGTACTTTACCTTTTTTGTATACTTACCTTTCTCTTCTAAATTCAGGGACTGAATTCCTATTGGGGAAGGGTGCAATGTTAGGCCATTCATCCCGTCAGAACTTGTATTATGTTTTGTACAAGTACATTGATTTGATCATTTACAGCCACGGTACCAGTTGCAGCTCCGCACACGTTTTCCTACCCCAAAACCCATGACAGTGTTTATACCCGGTCTCAATCGAAAGGTCAATGTCCCATCTACATGTTTACCTATATGCTCCACCAAGATTCTCTTGAATTTAAAGGTCATTCTTGATTATATCTGGTCATCTGCTAAATTGAATTTCAGCTCCTCATGTTATGATTATCCGTTTCCGGTCTGCTCGTTTAATTCCGTAAGCACGTACCGCGACGGATACAGCCGATTCTGAGTTCCGGACTTAATCGAGTTAAGTGGAGCGTCTCTCCTGATGTCATTTTCATGGTGACGTCAGAGGAACCTATTCTAAGACTATATAAACCACCGAATTTGGTCATTTCTCCTTATCAATCGTCTCCACCCAAAATACAATAACAGAACGCTGATTAAATACCTAGAAACATCTCCACATATTAATAAAATAAATTACCCATGTCAAAAAGGAGGAAAACTGGAGAGGTACAGGTCTTTTATGTAGATTTTACTAGATTTCTATTGATTACAAGATCAACTGGAGAGTTTCCCTATAGATCTAGTTCCTATATAAAACAGCTGGTATTCGTGGCTCCAAATTGCATCCCTGTTCGATCCTTTATATATTTATGACATTGTACTATATGTTGTAGTAAATTGAAAATGATATGAACCAGAAAATAAAGATATTGACTGGATCACGTCTCATTCTTGCTTAACTAATATGCCTTCATTGTGATCAACCTAGTGTTCGAACCCAAAAATAACAACCGTTCTAGAGCATCTTGGCAGGGGTGCCGCAGAACAATATAGCGCTTCCAATGAGTTCTTTTAGCAACCACTGACTTACCAAGCAACAACTGACTTCGTTAGCAACCGTTGTACTGGCACATGTAAGCGATATAGGGCCGTCATGGCCCTCTTGTTGTTGGTTTTTTGACTGTGAAGTCATACAAATGTGCTAGAGTTTGGCTATCTCATTACATAAATTTGAAAGGAATTTTCATCGTAAATCTTTATATTATCGTCACCACATGTTAAAATGTATTCATTTTCGATAAGATTGTAACGGCAGCTCTGGCAAATTCGAGCTGTTTCAACACCTGTATACTACCTTTGTTGATGGATTGGCTGTGCGACTATTGCGAATTTTTGTCAGAAAGTTTCTCAATAAATAATTATTTATATTATTTAAATATTTTTCGAACATCAATTATCTTTTGTTCTGTGTAATCAAGTTTTGGTGACCCAGAATGTGAAAGTTGCCATAGTTGAATAACTCTTTTATAAATTAGCACTTCTGTTTCTGTTGTATTGGAACAGCTGAATTGCATTCTGCGATTTGCTAAGATAACTTTTCCTAGTTATTCTAAAGTTCTCTTTACAAATTTGATGGAATGAAAACAGTTGTTCAATATTTGTGCATTCCTCTTCAAAAATGTTATGCATAATATATAGTCTTGATTTGTTTTTAGTCTGGAAGAGTAAGCCGTAATTCCAATGTTAGCATGCTAGATCGAAGATAATTTTACTGTAAAAGTGTGCTATAGGAAAGTAGTGCAAGATATGCCAAGCTGCTGTTTTTTATGTTTTACGCTATTATAATAAATAAAATAAATGCTTGGCAACGACGCCTCATTGACGCGACAAGTGTGCTGAAAAATGCCTGGGGAATACCATTCCAGATTCTCACAAGCGCACGTGACAGGTCAGGTAACGTCAACGGCTGATTTTGGAGGCGACGTAAGCGACACTGCATCTCATCCCACACGTGTTCTATAGGCGGCATATCCGGTGATATTGCAGGCCAGTGCAGCACATTCACATTGTTCTGGATCAAGAAGTCGGTGACGACCCGCGCGACGTGCGGGCGAGCGTTATTCTGTTGCAGCGTGGCGTTACATTGCTGCACAAATGGAAGGACGTGAGGCCGTATGATTACGTCACGGTATCTGATGTATGTAAGTGTGCCGTCCACAACCACAAGAGCTGTTCTGCCACGGGATGAGATGCCACCCCACACCATGACACTACCTCCGCCGAATGGACGTCGTTGAATCAAACAACTGTCATAGAAACGTTCACCAACACCACGGTACACTGTAGAACGACCGTCGCTGCTGTCAAGACGAAACCTGGACTCATCCGTGAAAAAAACACGTGCCCAGTCCTGTTGCGTGAAGTGTATGTGTCGTCTACCCCAGGCAAAACGTGCTTCACGATGACGTTGCTGGAGAACAGGACATATGGCTGGACGTCGTGGACGTATGCCTCGTTCAAGCAACATTACTACGTGGAGACTAATTCTTCTAAGGCCAGGAATACTTCTAGCCGTCAAAGTAGCAGTTCTGAGTCGTTCACGGAGATGAACGACCTGGATGTACATGTCCTGGCGATTAGACGATACGCGTGGACGTCCTGACCGAGGCCGGTCTCTGGTGGTCCCAAACTGTTGGTACCGTCTCCATATGGCGTCTACAGTATTTCGGTTCACACCAAATTGTCTTGCTACGTCAGTATGGCGTACACCAGCTTCAATCATGCCTACGGCGCGGCATCTGTCAGTTTCATTTAACCTTGGCATGGCTTCTCAAAGACGTTTTTCAAAAGTATGCTGGTTTTGTGTCTTACAGGTATCAACACTATGTTTTTACACAGGTTTTGGCGACAAACGTGTTTGCGATTGACTGCTGGCCGAACAAAAACGTGAAAACGAAGACGTTGGCCAGACAGACAAACTACCCGTGCAACTCATGCACTGACCAGTGTAAATGACCGAGAGGGATACACAACTTACCTGTGTAAAGTTTCAAGCTTTAATTTATAAAATTGAGCGATACATGGACATTTTACACATGCACAGTTTCTTTTTTCCACTAGTATATATTGACAAAAATAGAGGCTATGAAAGCAAGTCTCCATTAAGGGATGCGGTGGTGTAGAGGTTAAGGTGTCGGCAACTAATCCCGGAGGTTGCGGGTTCGAGCCCCACTGGGGTAACGACCGAACCTCCTCATACACCAGTACTGGTTTCTCCAGGAAGCGGACTCGAGAGTGACTCGATAAGCTACAATCTTTCTTCACAGTTGCGCTAAAATAAATTAGTATAAAACTAAGACTGCGGGCTTCATTACTTCGTTGCAGTGGGAACAAGCCTTAAACTCTAACGTCAAATCAGAAAACCATGCTTACCTGGTAGACACGGATGCTGATTTCCGAGGTTTTGTCTCTTACGTGAACCCATATATTTCTAAATCTGTATGTACACTGTATAATTATTGTGATCGAGTTATGAATGATTGTAAATAAGGCAATACATCAATTCCTCAACTAGTTTTTCTAAACAAGTTATAGTCGAAGTGAGAAATTGTTTCAACATTTTTTACATTCGTACACACGTTTATGCTTGTTGCAAGTGTCAAAAGTAATTGCACTATGCAATTATGTTTTTTGTTATAATTGCTGTTGAGAATGTTTACGTAACGAACTCGTTAGTAATGCAGCCAATGCTGACATTTAGTCTGGAAAAAATCTTTGATAATCCATATAATATCTTTGTGAGCCGCTGTTACAAATGTACATTTGTATCTCCCTAATGTTTAGTTAAGATTGTTTCTACTTATTGCATTTATTTACTTTGAAAAGAAAAACAAAAAATAGCGAAGTGGCATATTGAACATGATTGCAAATTTGATAGATTTAGCCACAAAATGTTTGTTTACTTTAATACGTTAAAAGTGCAGCTCAATTTTTATATAATTGCCAACATAAACGTACTAGTAAAAACATTGTACATGTATAATAATGGATGGAAACACAGAAATGTGATTGTTGTAGAAAGGTGGTTTCATGGAGAGGTCGATTCCTTATATAATTTAGAAAACGGGATAGACAATGCGTATCGTTGTTCAAGGGGATGGCGTTCGGGAAGGTTGGAGTGTATCTCCTTAACGTAGTCTTACTAGGTGTTAAATATAAAGGGAAAACTCGAACGATTTGAAACTATATACGATTAGTTGCAGATTACTGGTAATAGTGTTTGCTTGTATAATTACACTGTATGTATCATTGTTTATGGACATAAAATATGTCTGCCACGCGTCACAATCTAATGCCAAACAACATTTAACATAATGGCATTGCTCATTTGCATAGATAAAGTAAAACGTTATACTATCAAAATAATTTATTCAATATAAAATGTGCATCAATAATAATGTATAATTATATAAATCATATGTTACAAAGTGCAATAATTCAAACAGAGTTCATATGTCCTTTACAGTTGTGCAGAAAGAACGCTTGTACGTATCATAGAGAAAAGATATCACCCCAAAGGTGTCCGTAAGTTTTAAAGGCTACTATAAATATTACAGTTACTGCGATCGACCGTGCAGCATCAGCCATGTCACCTCCTTCGGGATGGGGGAGGGATGCAAGAAAATATATAATTCATACATACCCCGTGCAGGACCCTCACAACAATGAATCCTCAGTACGCATTGTATTTCATTCTGCCTTGTCATGTAAAACCCCAAAACAGTGCTCAGCCTGTATTGCTCGTGAAAGTGGTACATTCATCTATTATAACATGTTTAACAAAAACAGAACTTGTAATGTTTCGTTGTCAAATCAGGTTGTAGACTAACCTGTCACACCAACTTTATGTTAAAGACTACTTCACATTTACGATTTTGTAAATATATAATATAAAGGCAATTAGTACTTTTATTTAAAAACTGGCATTATGAAAGCCTTTCTCAGCAGATAATAGTTTATTGGGCATTTTTATTAATATAATAATGCACCGGTAACTACAAATGTCTTTCTATTTAAGTATACATAGTATATTTCAAAAGACTTTTAAAAAATACATGAAAAACGAAACTGTTTCACATTCAGTAGCATACAAATCTACGACACATTAGAAGAACATACATTATACATGAATACATTTGTAATTGTTTTTTTAACATTGTGATGAATGACATCAATTCAGGCATGTTGAAGGCCTTAAGAACCCTCATAAACCTTAGAAATTAATATCTTTAAAAGACAAGTACCATTTTAATTAAAATGTTGTACAATCTTCCTAAATAACCTTACCAACTCTCCAAAAGAAAAAGATATTTTTTTCTGTGAATAAAAAGTTTATCTTATATATTTGTAAATATAAAATGTTTATCTTATATATATATATATATATACATTTAATGCGAATTTTCAAGCCTTGAATGAAGCTAATTACACACGAATAGCACAGTGGCAGTGTAACTGTACATTGTGTAGCACATCACTGCCTATTTTCAGTTTAATATGAGGTCCAGACATCGACATTGCTTATGCAGTTTCCTTATTAATTTTTATTTTTACCATTGATCATTTTAACTTTAAGTATTTTTATATAACCACAGAGGCTTTGTTAAATAGCAGTCTTTTCCTTACTGTATGGGAGTTATAAAACCATGCATATATCCATGTTGTTCGCGTATCGCCTTTGTGTCTTCAAGTGTTAGACAATTAAGTACAACATAGACCTACATGAACAAATTAATATGAGGCAAAGATTAAAATTAAGCAAAACAGGTAGTGTTAGAAAATGTTCTACGGTTACGATATTAAATATACTCTCTTTCATATATCTTCTGCAATCTAGTATTTACCCTTTGTAGTAAAATCAATACATGTGTAGTAGGTCATCTTCAAGCGGTGGTTTTATAAACACAATAGGCTTAGATAAATTGATTTTTTTACTTTATGTACTAAGGGCACTGTGCAAAATTTTATTGAAATTATTTTCATATCTTAAGAGATATCTAAAATTTATGGCTCTAACTGCCTATAACTATACAAGTAAAGTATTAAAACATTCTAATCAGGATGAATTCCTATTTTTTTAGTGGGATTGTTTTCATTAGAAAATACATAATATATCGTATTACGCTCCTTAAATCATAATTTTATAAGACAAGATCCTACATTCCGAATGACTCATTAAAAGAATAAAAACGCATGTATTTATACGACAAAACTAAGAACTCAAGAGAATTGCGGCAATACTGCCAATTTAACGTATCACTTATGAGACATAAAAAAAGAATAGGAAAAGTTTAAAGTACAAACAACCAGCTACTCTACAATTATCATGTTAGTCACTCGACATGTGAAGTGTGATTTACCTTACATGTGGTACCAACGGTACTGCACAAAGTTGTTGTTGTCAACATGTTATACGATATCTCTTGATCCTTTTTATGAATTACTTAAAAAAAAGAGTAGCAACACCCCTTAGTCATACAGAGTGATTTACCTTACATGTGGTACGAACGGTACTGCACAAAAGTTAGTTAGTTAGTCAACATGTTATACAGAATATACTCTTGATACAACTTTTATGAATTACTTAATATTTATATATAAGATGAGTGACTCGACATAAGAGTTTGTGATGCGCTTTGTCAAACACAATATTGTTTTTTACATGAGATATGCTTTAACTGTAATACCACATTTTCGTCATCTTCTAACATGTCGGTATCAATGTATATTCTGGAGTCATATTTATTATAAATAGGTGCAATACATCGAGTTTCTTTTCTCTGGCGCTAGCTTTTAAACAATAATGGCGTCTTCCTTTGTTAAGACGGTAGTGATGTTACCTTACGCATTATAATAACTGTCACACCTGCTTCAGTATGTATTGTCGCGAATTCGTTCCAGCGAAAAAGTTAAGTGATTGTATGAGTTATGGTTTGTGTCTTTTGAGCAATTCATTTGATGGAGGAATTTGCTTCTCACTGGAGGTGTTACAGTAATAAATGATGAACTCATCAATTTTAATAATCTATGAATATCCAAATTGGAGGAGAGTAAAACACGGTCTTTACAAGAATACACTAACTGTGATGACTTTATTGTACGAGTATACACTTGGTGTCAACAAAAAGTTACTGTACCGAATGCCAGCCAGTATGCAAATGGTCCAGACATGGATACTTTATGATTTAAGCATGTAATGATCGACATTGCTCATGTTATACTGGCAGGATCCGGAGACCAGAAAATGTACACACTCCAATAAATCAGATTGAATAGAATAAAAGCAGATGGAAAGGCGATTCTTGATAAACGGTCGAATGTACGAGCCTTTTCCCGACTTGGTGCAAACATGTTGAATCTAGACTTCTTTTTCTCATACACAACCTAAAGGAATAAATGATTCATATTATTTTTGAATGATATAAAACAGGTACAACTCTAATAATGTAGAACACACTCGAGTATTCTATAATACGTACATGTACACAGAATGCAAACATATATGAGTATACGTACACATCATTACACAGTAAATCACCACTCGATATGCCACCAGTATTGATTCAGGCAAGGCATGTAAATACAGAAAACATTCTATTAAATTTAAAGTAAACATAACACGATATACATTGCTATTTCCATGTTCAATATAATTTCAACCAGCTTCAACAAATCCAATTTAATTAAGTTTCTTGGCTTCAATTTTTCGAGAAATTCGATTTCACAATCTGTGAATGTGTTTATGGCGTATGCATCATTAGTAATACATCATTGAGAATACAATACGTTGTATTTTGAGCAGACTGAACCCTAATTTGGACTAGCACGGTTTAAACCATATTTCATTCTTGCCGCCTAGACTTCAGAAGTAGCTTTTACTTTTCAATCCCGACGCACGAGATTTTGAATTAATATGCATAGAACGATCGTAAATACAAATCTGGTGTCACTGAAACACTTTACCGCCTGCTGACGTTTATTAGTGTTTGTCAAACATGGGTGTGTGCCAGTCTGGTGTTAATGACAATTCGATGACTTGGAAATCCATTTTCTGCAACTTCTTAATTTGAAACCAGGTATTTACTTGGCTGCATCATTTGACTAAGTTTACAGCATTAGCTTATCGGAATATCTTTCTTTCATTTTTATGCTGCGACAGCACAAAGACGACTGATTCAATCAATCATATTCTCATAGATCATTTTCAAGTATCAAATCCCAGCGTCATTATGTATGTACATATACAGATATACAAATGTACATTTATTGAAACAATTGATTGTCACCTTTAAATCTTTTTCGTTTCCATTTTGACCATTGCTGGACTGAGGTACAGTAAGGTCCACTCTGGTACTTCTTCGGCGCTTTGCAACTCGTGCAAATACATTCACATACGCAAACTCTATCAACGCAGCGAACACGAATATCAAACATGCCGCTAGCCAAACATCTATTCCTGTAAACAAAATAAGATATTTTCCTCTAATAGTTTATATCTTCTTTCGTTAGAAATGTAAGTAGATGTATTTACGTTATCTTAATATAAAGAGGGTCATTGACAAATATGAATAAATAGAAATGTTTTACATGAATAACGAATAACATCTATAGGGTTTCATTGCAATGGGTTGGAATAAAAAGCAGTAAGAGAGGCTAGTATTATTATTATATAATGGTAATCCGAAAGTTTAAGTTTAAAACGTCAATTTAAAACTTCAACGCTGTAAAATATCAACGCTAAAAATGTATATTCACTACAAGTATATACTAGTTATACAATGTACATGTACATACATCGTATAGTTTTATAGTTTTTATTTTTCTATTTAATAAATTTGATTGAAATACTATATATTTACTGGGTTTCGTATCTTTTAATAAAACGTAATGTTCTGTCATAGTCTACCAATTATGGTATTACTTACCTTTGATATATGATACTTTAGGGAGCGATGAGCGAGCCCCTGAGCTTTGAGTGGTCATTGTGAGCACGGTGAGTAGTCCAAGGGAAATTCTTGCGGGCACAGCATCCATATCCAACCAGAAAGATACCCACGACAGTATAACAATCAAAATACTTGGAATGTATACTTGTGTTAAATAATAGCCAAAACTTCTTGTGATGTCAAACTCTAACATGATGCAAGTGTAATTGACTGAAAAATAAAATTCATTTTTATT
Organism: Saxidomus purpurata; assembly: GCA_022818135.1. NCBI lineage: Eukaryota > Metazoa > Mollusca > Bivalvia > Venerida > Veneridae > Saxidomus > Saxidomus purpurata. The sequence goes on from JAFMSR010000008.1 coordinate 27,210,271, forward strand.
GTTAAAGAAATATTTATAAATTCCTTCCTCATCCGTTAGTGACGAAGCCGCAGTGTGACAGTGATAGCGTGTTTGCATCTGAATCCAAGGGAACAAGAGTTCGATCTCAACCGAGGTCATAGCGCTATTAGAGTTAGGTGAAATTCATAAACTGCGCATTGCCTCTTTCTCTTTCAGGTATTTATTAAACATATTCCTTCCATGAAACTTTTGATCTCTATCTACGTAGTCTTTTGAATCTTCAATTAAATCGTCCAATGTTAATTTCATTAATACAAAATGGACAAGGAAACGCTGAAGAATATTTCGACAATATTGATATAAATTCGATTACATCTTCAAGAAACGTGATTTCTACCTCCATAGTACTCTTTATCGCAGCGTAGGGTTTTCATCGGTCCAAGGTTAAACTGTGCAAGCACTAGACGACGGTCGATGGAGACAGGATCTGGATTCCAGTTGAAAAAGAGGTTGTCCATACTGTACGCGTCTGCAAAATTATACTTTTAACGTAAATTTCATAATGTGCTAGGTATTTGTAACACACGTTAACACGGTTTTCCATAACCACAAACACAAGGTTAAGATAAAAGCTTTAAACACGTAGTCTTTTTTGAATTCTTGCAAGTTTAACTTGTTCAGATTTGACATGAATTTGAAAAGTTTGGCTATAGAACAAATACGGTACCGTAGCTCTCTTTGATGCAATTAAAGAGAGCTTATACATTGTTATCAAGTGTGCATGTACATCGAACGTCCAAAGCTATTTACTATTCATACATGAATACAGCAAATTTAAAGATTTAATATGAATTCGAAAAAATTGGAAATGATATACAAGTAATATCGAATATATGACTGATATAACTAGGATATTGACATAAATTATGTGACTGTGAAAATGGGTCCAGATGAGTTAAAATCACACATTTTGTTTTACATGTTTTCTAAAAGTGTGAAGTATGTTGACTATGAATTGAAAATTTTAAGTAAATCTACCACTACTTTTAAAGTTTGCTTGTTTTCAGATACACACATTGTTATTCTTCATTATGACGTTTGTGACGTCAAACAGTAATTTTAACGTCATATATTTGACTTTGTAGTTGCCTTGTTACACTTCTATGGAGGTATTTTTTCTTGAAATTTAATCTGATACACATATTTTTGTTCAGTTTTGGGGCTTTTTTAATTTTTGTTGTATTTCTCAACTTTTTCAACAAATTCTCATTTTGATTGACCGTGCCCTAATTTTCCTTTTTCGAATGTGACAGAATTAGTGGTTGCTATGGTAATTGCTTTATGATAAAGACATGATAGAATCATTTTCATGCATTTTGTGAATGCCATTTCCAATAAACATCTTTTTTAAATGGTTACGCCTAGTCGAAATTTGGTGAAAATTGGTTTTTGTCATTTTACTTGCCAAAATAAAATGCTCATCGGACCCACCACCTACATATGATGAAATAGAGTGTATTTCCAAAGCTTTAAGTATTTATCATAATTTTTTCTCACCTATGGGATACTATTTCCGCGCATTTCCCATGTGAGATAAACTTATCTCACATCGCTTATCTCACATCGCTGCCGGACTATTTTTACGTTATTGTAAGCAGACTAAATCGAAAAATGGCTGTAAAATTGTTTTTTTGAATAACATAGGGTTGTTGCTATTCATTTTCTTAGTTAAATCTTTTCTATCCATCTATAGCAGTTTTAAAGTAAATTCGAGAAAAAGTTGATTTTCTTTTTCATCCCCATCCTGTATTTGCCTAATTTCTTCTTACTTGTGTGAAAATGCGATTTAAACGGTGAGAAATAATCTACCATGTCCATTGAGTTGTGGAAAGGAAATCCCACCCATCGGGTTGAGATACGTCCAAAACTCGGCCGCCTCGTTTTTGGACGTATCTCAACCTCGGTGGACTAGGATTTGTATTTGTTGATTCAAATGTGTTTACTCACAGCTTTCCATCATGACGTTACATCTTTGGTTATCAAGAGGATATTTTCGTAAATCCATGTTACATTTTAGCGTTGCCGTTATACTGAAATGAAGGAAACAACTTGCCGTAAATTGTATTAACAGTGTTAAAGCTGCTCGCTCTCAGTTGCCGTTGAAAAAAAATCAAAAATGACCTACTAAACATAAATATAAAATTACAGGCTATAATCAACAATAGTAGTATATATCAAGGTAGGAATTTGCATAAATCGATTGAAAATGCTGGTTATACGGCACCGCTAAACTAAAGGTTTATATTGGAATGGCAAAAGCGTTTGCAACGCTTTATTATTTGGTGGCGTATTATTCCAAATCTCAGGTTCTACAGATAAACCTGACAGGAACGTATACTGGACCTTTTTATATGACTAAAGTTCTAAAATATGTTATTTTCATACAGTTTGAAGAACTTTTTTTCTAACCAAAATCTTAGAGCGAGCAGCATAAAGAAACATTGATACACTTATAATGTGAACAATTACAGTTATAACAAGATTAAAATTTTGCTTGTGATTGAATAGTAAATTCTTAAGCAATTAAATTTATCACACTTATCGTCATCATTATTATCATGGTCGTCGTCACAGTTACCATCACTTCAATTATTGTCAAGCACTGCAAACTACGAAATCATCCTTTGATTTAACTTTCTTCAAATAAGCCTCTTATTAACAATTACTTTCAGTACCACGTCAGTTAACATCTGATATGTTTGAAAATAACATTTTCCTGTTTATTTACTTTTGATATAAATACTAGTTAGTTCAAGAAATCAGGAAATGCCATGAAAACTATATTTTTGATTATATCTGTTATGGAACAGGGATAGATTCAGTCCGGATTCATTTGTATCTGCATCTGTCTTTCTTCAACCGGCGCTTGTCAGGAGTCTTAGCAAGTTCACCCAGGAAGATATTCCAGTGTCGTTTGGGACAATAAACAATCAAAGATATAAAACGTTCCAGTATTAATTCCTTCTAGGTATTTCCGTTTTATGAAATTATAAGATTCTAAGTAATAAAGGGTTAAAAACATATATTTAGTGCTGTCGTTAACCAAGCTCACCAACACTTTCGACATTTTTTACTCAGATTGCTACCATGTACATAGATGTTTACTTACATTGTATGTAGTTGATTCTAATCATTACTTTTACATATAATTTTGGAGAAATTAAATATTTCACCGAAAACAGCGTACAAGCAGCTTTAATTATATCGTTTTAAGTCTTCGACCCAATGTGAACCGCATGATCTTGTTTAAAGTACCATTTTTGGCCGTGGCGGCCCCCCATTGAGTCATACGTTTTTGGTTCCAAGGTTTGCTTTTTAATAAAAAAAGCTTTGTGTAAATACATGCTTTTGTTTTCTTTTGGGGGGTAGAGATTCACCTAACAGGGATTGCTTTTTTTACACTGTCCGTACTTGAACATGGTGGGGAAAAGTCAGCCTGGTGGCCCCATAAACCGGTTTAAGTCCCCAGTGGTGTTTTTGCAACTGACGTTCCAAGGAAGTGCCCCACTGTGTTCCTTTAATTGTTCGTTTTGTCCTCGTGTGTTTGCTTTGACACTAGTGGGTGTTGGTGGTGTGTTTGTGTGTTTGCACATCATTGTGTGTGCATGTCGTGTGTGTGTGGTGTGTGGTGCTCTGCTCGTGCGTGCATACGTGCACACACACATAATCATGCGTACACACACGCTCGTACGCTACCAGCACGCATTCGTGCATACAAACTCCGCGTGCACACGTGTTCTGTGTGCGTGGGGGACAAAGCTGTGGGGCTCTTTTGGGACGCTTTTGTAAGGAATTCTGGCGACTGTTTGATATTATTCCTTTTTTTTTGTTCCCATGTACAGTGATCTTGTAAATACCATTTTCACAAAAGTAGTCACCTGTGTTATCTATTATCAAGATGCTTGACAGATGTATGCTAAATGTTAAGTTCATAGCCTTGTAATAAAGTTACAAAGTTTAGAAAACTCTAATGAATTGGTGGACATCTTTAGTTGAACTCTATCTTAAATTAAACATACCGAACACTGTATTGGACCCGCCCTTCTGGGTAGATATGCATAAGTTTATTTGGCACTGTGACTACGTGGAAATGAGCCTGTTTTTCATTGGGTATGAATAGATCTGGTACCCAAATCTTGTCCATCAAACGAGAATCAAGTTCTAAGGATCGAAGTTTTGGAAGTGGCGTGTAGGTGAGTCTGCTATCGTTCCACGTTTGTCGAAGAAACATTCCAATCGAAAATTCCTGCAATCAAAAATCAGATTTGTACAAATAAAACTCATCAATATTATTGAACAGGTTTTCGTTGTTGGTTTTTCAGTTTTAGCTATTTGATCATCGTCACCCTTGCAAGTTTTAAAGGAGGCAGAGAAGCGTATCGATACAAAAAATATTAGCATTATCACAATTTCTATGTCGCTGTTAACTGTAACATGTTTAAAGATTGGCGTTTTCATCCTATTACTATTATTAACAATTTTATACAAGGAAGTGTTCTAGCTTTTTATACTAATTAAAATTATGTATAGACGATCGAATATGTATATATATATTTACAACTATAGTATACATTCAGACAAATGGTCCCTTGATGATAATCGGCTTTTATCACCGGTAGATGCAGTATCAAAACACACACCTAATTATCAGTGCTTATTTCTGTAAAGTCATATACGTTAGAAATACTGTTTGATAATTTCGTGTGCAGAACAGTATACCAATCATACATTGTACTTTGTCTAGTATTTGATATCTGCAGCTAAACACAGAATTAATTGTTTGGTACATGTAGCAATATCGGGCACATGTAGTGCTGGGAATCTATTGAGTATTGTCGTTTCAACGCTATCTTTCTCTGTTAAATGATTCAGTGTATATTTTTTTACCATGTTTGATTCGCTGATGCTGTCAATGTTCGTGATATGAAGCTGCACGTATACTTCGACTGGAAAATCTGAAATTACATTTTGTTCATTTGTTTTACATACTTTTTTCAAGCTACGTCAAAACATGTGTTCTCTACTCTCTCCGTTGAAACAATATACCATTCATGTCATTCACAGCGATGCGTAAATACATTAATTTAAATGTATTCCCTCACATATGTTCCATCTCTAATGAAGTAGTTTTCCACTCTTAAGTTACAGTCAAAGACAAATTACAATGAAGAAAAACTTGTCTGTCTAACTTCTCTGATTACTTATACAATGTAGGCTAATCGGTCAGAGTCAGAGAAATTTAAGGGAAAAGATAACAAAAAACTTGACACGGTCAATCTAAATGTAATTGTTTGGTTAGGAATGTTAGATCAATCTATCATAAAGGTTTGTGTAATTTGCGGCTGTATTTTAATATCTCGTCAATCCTCCTCGTCATATCTCGTTCTGGATTGCATAGAGTTAAATAATGTGTAAATAGTTATGCAATATACGTTGGACAAAATTTCAAATTAAATGCCGATATTAACAAATCTTGTTAAATTATCCCTCCATTTTCTCCCCCAGTATGTTTACAGATCAATACACGCGTTTTTAATAAAACAGAAGGTTAGTGGACATTTAATGAGCAAGATATCAGTTAGATCAAGCAGTTTTTTATATAAATTAGTTCTGTAAAGCTAAATGAAAACAATAAATAAAATGAACAGCATTTCGTGTCACGCTGATATTAACAAAACTCTAATATAGATGTAACACGGACAAAGCTGTGCTAACATAATACTTCTATACGATGCGCATTGTCGTTTGAATACACTCTTCCGCCTGGTTTCATTATTCATTTCGATTTTTTTTCTTTGGCTGTTTTGTATAGAAATCACATTAACTTTGTGTACAAAAACAATTTTCCCTACGTTTCCCTTGTGTATGCAAATCAGCTGATTTATCAGCCAGATAGCAGAAACATCAAGAAAATGACAAGGTGTGCTTTGTTATCAAAGAGTTAGATATGCTTCATTCTTAAAAAAACATCAAAATATGGCGAATTATTACTTTGTTCAAAGACTGCCGCTAGGGTTGAAAAACACTATCAGATAGAGTATGTATCACTCGAAGTGTTTGCTACAAACCAGAAATGTGATTGGTTTGGGGTTCTGAGAGTTGATTTCAGCTTTTATTTTTCAATCAAATAGTAATTGATTATAGATTGTCTAATCCTGATAATCTTAAAATTTTATTTGATACACTCAATATTGCTGAGTGTCTTCGAATAACATTCCATTTAATGGATCTTTCCGACGTATCCAGGATAATGATTAATGACAAGAGCTGAAAGGCGGGTAAATAGTTTTGAAAGCATAATTATAACAGCGATCGATTCTGTTATGAACGTTGGACACACGGCTGACAAAAGTAACGGAAAATGAACAAAATGAAAACATTAAAGAAGTCAATTTGCACATTGTAATCAGTAAAATGCATTCAGTGTGATTAACTACAAATATTTTAATATTAATTAAGTTACTTAAAGGTCCAATACTAAGCCCCTAGTGGGTATAATTGTTCATCAAGCATTTTCATATTGTATCTAATAACTGGTCAAAGCAAGTTATATAGTTAAGATTTGGCAAGTCTTAGAATGAAATGCCACTTTTGCAAGACTGCAGCGATATAAACATTAAACTTTTAAATGTTTTCAGCAAAACAGCGAAAACACCACCCAAGTATTTTTAAATTTCTATATACATTTGTTACATATTTTACTACGGTTGCTAGAAACCTGAGAAAACATTACTTGCCAATTATCATGTTATTATGACATATATTAAGATATGTGCTGATTTTCGAAAAAATCGACACTAATATTTTCTTTGATATTGTATCTTTAACAGCTCTTTAACGAAGTTTTTTTTATATTTATATCCCTAGTCAAATAAAAAAAACGGTAAACTAAAATATTTTCGGGTTACATGTATATTTAACCAACCACGAGTTTATATGCCTGCTAAAATCATTATATCTTGCTATTTCTGAAGTTTGCTGCATTTCATTGTTGGATTGTAGTCCTTTGAGAAATCAATGATACACCATTCTTTGTAAAAATTATAGGTCATTATTTACCTTCCTCATAGTTGGGTGGGATACGTGCATCATAGCCATCCAGCAGATCATCGATAGCTTGTTGTCTGAAGTGACAAAATGAAGTTGACAAATTATCTGGCCGTTTTACATAGAAAATATAGAATCGTGCCAAACTTGAGATACGATGCTTTAGAATGTAGCAATATATAATTATATGATATACATAAAGCGCCTGACAAAAAGTAAAATTGCATTCACCAAACTCTTCCAAAGTTTTTGAACCGTCGCACAATGTTTTAAAAACATAACTTTGTGGCAATGTTATGACCAATATCGAGTGGATAGTGGAATATAACCCTATGTCATAGTAAATATAAGGAAAAACAATTAATTTGAAGACATATATCAGAGACCTGTGCAAAACGTTGTACATGTAGTATAGGGGACTACAATATACTACTGGCTACAAGCCTTCTACAAATGTTCATGTTGAGAAAAACATGTTTATTAAATTTGGTATCCTGTATCCTTTTGTAATCATGAGCACCAAGTTAAGCTTTATTTGTTTATACTTCGAAAAGACATTTACAAACATGTGTAGACTTTTATACTTTCTAATCACAATAAAAAGACAAAAACCTTTGATGATTTTGGTGCATGCAATTTTAGTTGTGACATGTACAGACCGCCTCCATGGCCGAGTCACTGACTACATAACATGGGGTTCTTTTACTAGTGCTTCTCAGGAACAATGGCTAGGTAAACTGCTCACATGACTGAAATACTGTTTAAACGACCGTTGAACCCCATAAAATGTAACAATAAGAAGTGAAATTTATAAACTCTATTAATTTCGAATGATATCGTTGTTTTCAACGTTAATATCAACTTTTATGTAATTCTTATTGTTGTTGTTTTTTTGTGTCAATGCATTTGTTTTATGTTTAGCAATGTCACTGAATATAAATTTCCTGTATGCAAACATGACGTATTTTAACGAATTACCCTTTTATTTTTACAAACTATTCAAAGCAGAAACCACATGAAAATTAGAATCTGATACTGTATCGTTTGTTTTTTTTCCTATTACTGATATATATGGTAAAGGCAAGTTCAAGAGTTCTTAGACAATAACAATAAGCGCATTGAAACAATCATTAAAATACACATTAGTCGCTCTTACTTGTACAAATGTACATTATAATGCTCGCCTTTTTAAAGAAACAAGATTCAGTTATCATAATTAGAAACAAATAAATACTCAAAATTTTCTCTGCAGCAAACAGAAGTTCGTGAATCTACCAGAACACAAATAGAAATGTAACTGAAGAATGTTTCTCTTACTGGGACTACAATGTACATGTATGTAGTTACACAAGTTACTATCAAGCTGCTTGCTCTCAGAGTTTGGTAAAAAAAGTTCTTCGAACTGTGTGAAATAACAATATTTTAAAACGAATTTATTTCCTATCCGTTTTTTTGAAATCATACTTGTCCTATATTATACTAACTTATCATTTACCGAAATAGATCAAGTGTTGATATAGATGTTGATATCAAATAAACGCTAGTCATAGCTAGCCTACATTTAAGATTAACTTGCTGCAATTATCTTAAATACAATTTAGCACACAGTCGTCACATTGAAAGACCAACTCAGCCTTATGTGAAATGTACGTGTACCATACATCATGCGATTCATGCTATATTCTTTTTTTTCTAAAACCGATATACAAGTTGCAATATTGCCTATACCTACGCCCCTCAATAGATTGTCCAAATGCAGAGAACGTTTACATTTTACATTTACGTTTACAGTTACGCTGGTCCAGTCTAGTTGAAATATTAAGTATTGGTTTACCAAGACGATTCCTACAAATCGTAAAAATGTCTCAGGGCTTTTATAATTAATAACTTTACATTATAAGACAATCATGCTCTACAATATATACATGTATTCCAAACTAAAGTGATGACAATTATATTTTAAAACTCATGCTGAAATAAAATCTCATAAACTAAGCAATTTTGTCATCCGTCCTCTTATTTATAAACTCTTACTTCATCAATAATGTAAGGCCAAGAAAAAAACCAGCATTCAATAGTGAATTCAATAAATCGATTACACCAACCAATGTGACCATCGCAATTTAATGGAATGCATTCACCAATTGTTTATGATTATTTAAAACAATTATTGCGAAAGTAATAGCTAAAGAACATATATTCCTATTGAACATAGTTGAAAAGTAACAGAACCGTTTTTTTAGATATATTTTTGTTTGTATCCACTAATGAAAGAAATGCTTTATCATTAACTATTTCCTTTTTATTTTCTTATTATTTTGTTACGTTTTTAGAATTTCCTGGGTCTAATTTTTGTGGGCATTTTGGACAGTAATATAGCTTAAAGAATGTCCTAATAGTTACATACGAGCTCACATAATGGTATTTGAAAGAATTACAAAACGCACATCAAACCCTGGACATATATCTACTAGTCTTTATAAAATTGTTAAATTAAAGTTATATTACTGTTCAAAATGGCCATATTGAATTATGCACAAAATGGGGCTGAAAACAAAGTAGACGCTTTAATCTAAAAACATGTAAGAAATTAATTATATCATGTTATGTCTATTGTTGACCGATACAAATTAAGATAAACATAACAAAAAAGGCGGGATTTCAATTATTCAAAGATTTTCAGGGAAAGTCTCTAACTCAGTGAAAATACAGCTGCTCTACGGAGTAATATTGTTTGATTATAACTTGGCAAAATTCATTTTCTATACCTATAAATCAGTTATTAATGTCTTTATAAATCTATGATGGTCACTTTGATGGATAATAACGCTTTAAAGCTGCTCGCTCTGAGATTTTTGAGAAAAAACAAGGTTCTTCGAAATGTCTGAAAAGAAACAACATATTTTTGAACGAATCATCAAATAAAAAGGTTCCAATATAAATTCCAGTAAATATTTCTGTTTTTTCTTTAAATTTTAATCTACCAAATTATAAAGCGTTACTGACGTTTGTGAAATTCCAATATACAATGTAAACATATCGTTTAGCTGGCTCACTAGCATTTTCAACAGAATTTCTCAATCGCAACCTAGATTTTTACTTGTGTTGTTGATTCTAGACATCACCTTTCATTTTATGTATCATTTTAGGATCATTCAATTATTCACCGGAAACTGTGACCGAGCAGCCTTAAGTGCTGTAGTTGACTGTACACACGAACATAGTATTACAAGATTACAAGTACATGCGTAATAAAATTTGGAAAGGTGCCGCAAAGCGTAAAATAAATATGTCTTTATCTGTATACAATTAAAAACAAAGAAGACACAATTAATGAAAACTACATGTATATAAATTTAAAAGTCGTGCACAGCATGCAGTTCACTACAAATTATACATGTATATGCAAATCGTTGCATTCACCTAGCAATACCTTAGGCAGCAACTGGAATACAGAAAGTAAGAAGCTTTAACACATCGTATATTCTTGTATATCTGATCGTTATTATTGGTGATTTTATCCATGATGCCGGACGATTTCGTTTGAACCCCCGCCCCTACTCTCATGACGTAACGGTATGAATATGACGTCACCATTCGACTTACAGCACCTGAATATCGTTTGTTTTTATTATAATAATGCCTCATTTCGGTAAATTTGGTTTTTGCTATCTATAATTTCAAAGTGGAAGACGGTACTAGTATGCTAGAAAAGGTTTCTATCATGAGACCCATGGTTCAGATCGAAATTGTAACTGTTTTGACGGGAATGTGCTCATGAGAGAAACTAGTATTCCATGTTAGAACACTAATGTTTACTTTTTTACTCGATTAGCAATATTCGTATTCATTTTAAATGCGCGTATAATATTTAACTTAACATAAAATTAATAACCGTTATTGATTAACAACATTCACTGAATCGTGTCAGCATTGTTTTGTTATAGAAGTTCAACGGTAAATGCCGAATGGAATCTGTAAGTCACTGTTCATGTAATGTTGTTGAACTATACTGCGTTACAATCTATAACTACTAAGCGTACACAAAATTCAAATATAATCAGGAAGACCAACCATTAGCTAGTAAAACCCAACCAGGCATACTGTATTAATGGAAAAAAAATTAACGATTACTGTGGCAAATAAAAGCCGTACAAGGTGAATCAAATTCTGGGTGCATGCTATACACAACCTTGCTGATTTAGATTTAGTTTGGTACTGAGACCTTTCGCCTTTCATTGTTTGCGATGCAATGACTACTTCTTGATTAGCGGATGTCTGTAGGAAATAGGCGATGTTGAGCAGTGTGAGAATAGTAGATGTTATATCTGCCTTCATGGTTGATCAGTTCATCACATCACTGTATCTGGAAACAGACGATAATACAAAGCTTAGAAGATTATACAGAAACTGAAATGGATGATAAAATCGGAAGTCATTCTTCTTTAGCAACTTGATTCGATAATTGAAAATTGATGTTGTAACGTAATGAACTGTAGACATACATATACAAGCAAACCAAGTCTTCATTGATTCAGTTTCATGGCAGTACTTCTGAAAATCATTATCACATGGCCACATAATTGACCTATTTAAAATACATTTGCCAGTAATGTTGTGATCAATTAAAGATATTTACGATGGGAGTTTATCGAAAAGTAGTCGACCAAATATTGAAACAAACCGAAAGATATTAGTCTATGCTTTTAAAGATGGATATTCAGATTTTGGCCATGTAACAGATTTCTTTAAAACTTAACATCTGATCATTTACACTCATTTATGTTCACTAAGCGCTTAATTCAAGTAAGATTTTCACTGAAGGTATTTTTAAAATTTGATTTCCCTATCCCGGTTGCCCAACCAAGATCATAGAGTTATTTTATCATAAGTAAAATTTTGATACACATACTTTGCATAAGGAAATATATAAATATAAGACCTATTGTATTATATTTGTGAAAAATTTGCATTAAAAGTTATATATTTAGATGGAATTCATTAGAAAAGCAAGTGTGAAAAAATATTATTACCTCCCTTTACCTATCTTGGGTGCACACCTAGGATAGATTGGAAATAAATGAATTCAGAAGCTACACGTAGTTTCAAAACTTGCATTTTGGTTCAGAATGTTAAAATATTTGTATATCTATCCAATTCAAATGTAAAAGTAGAAATTATATTGAAATAAAAAAGAAATACTCAACTTTTTAAATACTTTCATATTAAAGGGGAGTAATAACAAAATTTTATAAAAGTTAATAAAATGTAAATTTCTGATGGGGATCTAACTCTATGTATTGGGTATTTTTGTTCATTCAATAAATCTCTAACAGAATATACAAAAAGTAAAAATTGTCATAAAATGTTGCTTAAAAGTAATTGACCACCTTTAACATACCCAATTAATACAATACATATTTTAACATGTCCATCTAATAACCATCATGATAAAACGTTTTTACAAATCCAGAACTATACCAAAGCTAGAACTTGAACCAAAAGTGTTACGAAGAAGCATACACAGTAGTACATGTATTCTAATTCTTTCATGAATTGTCACTGGAAATTTTGAATTTACAGTTAAGAAATTAGTAAAGTTTTTTATCACCATGGATTTTTAGAAAGTAATTATAGAGGTAATATCATCACTGAATACAAGGGGAAATATAAAGAAATTGTTAGTTTTAAAGTATCTAACTGTCTAACATATTTTACACCTTTATCACATTTTTGAATATCTTAACGTGACTTCGGGCCTCCTACCGGCTGTAGCCCAGATGATCTGGTTTCGATCACCGGACAGGCCATATGAGATTAGTTCTTAGACAAGTCACTTGATGTCTCCTGTACTTCTATTAATCAAGTTACCTGTAACAAATATCACTGTTTGTTGATAATTTTGTATCGCAATCGAGCTAAATCTGAAACTGTTTGGCACAATTAAACATTTCTATATCGCTTTTGTAAATGTAATTAACCTTTCTGTATTAAACTTAATACTGAAACCAATTTGTTATATACGAAAATATTCTTGTATCTATCTTTAGCTTCCTGTTTCTGTATAATTTATTTTCATTTACTCTCCGTATATAAACAAATCACTTACTCCTAATATTATGCGAACATTTCGTTATCTTAACTTAAATTAATTCTAGATAAAAACCTGACCCAAAAGTTCTTCAGGAATAACAATCAAATTGAATCACTGACAGCGATGACAGAAATATGTAAACATTATACCTGCAATAGATTAAGCAATTTAACCCGACGAAACACAACACAGTTTAGATCATTTACTAGAAATATATCTGTACGTGGTTTATATTCCCACCGTGGCTTGGACACAAGAATGGACATATGAATACCCATAACGCTGGTCCCATTGAAAAGAATCTGTTTCGACCCTACAGTGGTTGCTGAAAAAACCATCAAAATCTACACTATACCTATAAACAAATCAAATAGTTGAAAATAAATGAAAATTATCTGAGCACAAAATACCATAGACTTAGTACCGAGTAAGTAAGTTTAATAGATTTCCAGCTGGTGGTTGCTGAGATATAGCGCGGACAAACTTTGCCTAAATATCAAAAGGCTTTTACTCAATATAAACCCATAATAATAGTGCAACACGCTAACGATATGCATAAACACGTTTGGTATCAGTTCTGTGACGCTCTATTGATTTACCGCCTTTAGTTGCTCGGGACAGCGCGTACAAAATTTGCTTAAAAAGCAAAGGACCATAACTCACAGAAAGATTAAACTAGCGCAACATGCCGACCATATGCATAAAAAGTCTTGATACTAATCAACTAATAGATGTAAAGTATGATTGGCATCTGGTCAGTGGTTGCCAAGAAATAAAGCGGACAAAAGGTTCACGTCCACATAGATGGACATACGGATGGACAAAGTGACTCAAGTATACACCCCTTAACTTCGTTTACGGGTGTATAATCTGCTCTTTCCTTCCAATTTTAGAGTTCAAAATGTACATGTTTCGTAACGGAACAATGATTTAAATACTAAAGACCACGCGTTTGAAAACGTTTACGTCCATTACAGCTTCAGATATGCTTAAAGGTATTTCATGAAAACATTTATCTATCTTTTATGAAGCAATATCATAAGAACGAAATTTGACTCTTAAAACATGAATTTTTATTGAATTTCCTATATTGTTCATATGAAAATAGGTTATTTAGTTACTGTTGTGTCGCCATTGATTTCCGCGGGAAATTTGCTACTTTAAGAAACTGTTCAGTAGAAATTCCATTTTTCAAGAAAATACCGATTACATTTACCTTAAAGTTTGTAAAGAGGCTTGAAAACGGTTATAAATTCAAACAGACATCAGGTACTCGTATAAAAATGATTGTTCGTTTCTGTTTCTTCGGTCTAATCTGATTCTTGCGTAATTTACAAGACGTAATCAAAGCTGCAATCACTAAAGAATGCAACACACTTGCTGGCATAGTGTATTGTTTAATAGCAATTCATATCGTGTAAAAATGAAGACGCAGAAAGTAATAATTCTTATCAATAACTATAATTTTGTAAGACATTTTGTACTGTTTCGTACTCATAGAACCGACTTTATACATGTATTAATTCAAATACTACACTTGGCTTTCAGTAAGGCACTTTCCCAAATATCAACACTTCTATCACTGGGAACTATTTACAAAAGGTTTGTATTAAATTCAAACTCTGAAATTTTCTTTCATTTTCCTATTTTTCTTCTTTTCATTTTAAGTTGTTTTAACAAATTAATCAACATTTTATTCAACTCCAGGCCGTTTTGTTTACCAATGTTAAATTAGTTAAAGAAACAGAAGATATACACAGTGTAATTGAGAAAAGTACATTCTAAACTCTACACGCAATTATTTCGAAATATACAATGTATACATTTAAACAAAGATGATAATTATGTTTATATATACAACATATCTATTCAAAGACTATCATGATAACTACATGTGTAAGCAAACTAAGGGTTATATCGCTTATTTCATAGAAAATGATGAATAATAAATAATAAGTACATAAGTACATACGTAATACTCTTTGTTGTACAAAACGCACTGCATCTGTTTCTACATTTTGTACCCATGACCCCCATCCCCTCTTAATTGTCTTTCATCGGTTAGTAAAACCAATGAAATTTGTTTGTGCGTTACTGTACAGCAATAGTCTGCCGCATGTAAACAGACGCAACTAAAAGATTCCGTACGTTCATCATGTCTCTGGGAAATAATGCAGCAAGCATGAAATGGTATTACTACTGTCAATATTATTATTTGCTTCCTATTACATTTGTACAATGTATACAGTAATCTATATAATTAATCTAGGTTAATTAAGTTTTTCCATTAGTATACATGAAGCAATTTATTGCATTTTTGTATCGTCAAGTCTTATCATGTGATCATTTTAAGTAGTGTAACCAATTCGATTGGAGAAACAGACCTCGCATATGTTATCAATGAAGTGATTATTTAAATCTCAGTAACATATCAATCGATGACACTCGTTTTAGATCTTCGCTTCAAACGGGACAGTTTGTAGTAAATGCATTCGCTTGTGGGTACGACTCTGGTGAAGATGCTGCTCATTTATAGCAAAAAACGTTTTCGCAATAGTGGTTCTCAAAGGTATAAATGAAGATACTTTCTGATATTCCCTATCCAACTTAAACCGAATCCGGTTGCCAGACAGTAAAATATTAAACTACTTTTCAGGCTATAGGCCGTTATTGTCTTTTATCTGGTTATCTGCACCACGTACTACTTTAAATATCGCACTTGGTACCAGTTTCCTGTTTACATTTTGGCTAAAGGTTATTTAACAGATAATTATGATTGGAAGGTTGAAATATTGAAAGGATTCGACAACAAAATCTGAAAGTTTGTACTTCTTTAGGTGAAACGTAGCCTCTCCACCAGGCTAGATGATAATATATTTTATTAAAACTTCAATCAAAATACTTTCAGCTTTTTTTACTTACAGGGCTCGATGATCTCAACTTCTTTGCGGCAAAGGGGTTGGGGGATTTGTAAGAAATAAATGGGTAGATAATCACAAAATAGAAGTAAATTTAACGACTGAATGCCAGTCTAGATGAAACAGACATTTAAACTGGTTTCTTTTACAAATTTAGTATGTGTAGACACCATTTTAAAAACCTTTCATTTCATTATAACAAAACAGAAACTTCAGACTGATATTCATTTAAAATTCATTGCGAATTTTATAATTTCCGAAGGTTAATTCCAGATTGCATAAAAATGAAATGCAATCGAGTTTGACCGATAGCCTTATAGTAATTATAGTTTCCTAACATTTGTCGCGAATATGCTAATGCGTAGTAGTACATGACTTTTCACTACATCTGATAGATAATGATTAGCACGTTTTTTCTTGGTTTCCCTATGACATGGACAATAGTGAAGTCACCTGTTTTGGCAATGTTTTCGCACCAAATGTCTTCAGCACATTGACTACTACGACCATGTTGTTCCTATTGTACAAAGAAGTAATAAAGTAAAGTAAAATAACCACAATGTTATAACCTCTGCAGTTTTAAATAGAAAATTGGATCCACAGCATTATGTCTACTAAATTTTAAAAAAAACAACAACATTGAGTAGCAGCTTTCTGTTGTAGTATTTAATCAAGATAAGAACTTGCCGTCAAAATGCGCTATCGTACATGCACCTGTTGTAGATTGAATATTAACTATTTCAAGTCGGTGATAATGATTATGTATATAGCTTTCAAGAAGTGCATTGCCTGAGTTTTACTAGATATTTCTAAACCTACAGCAATATGTACCTATACACCAGCTCTTTTTGTGAGAATATTCTACCAAGGATAAATTGATAAGTTATCCCTTCTATTATATATTATACTCTTAATTATGTACTTATCATCAAACAAATATTTTATCGAGTGACTGCGAACATATCATAGGATCGTTTTCTTTTTGTAGGAATAGTAAAGTGTTAAAGCTGCTCGTGCACAGTCTCCGGTGAAAAATATGCATTTCTCCAAAATGATATACTCAAACATAAAATGTTAAAGTAATGGTTAGCATCAATAACACAAATAAAAATATGCATAGCAATTTGAGAAAATATGCTGAAAGCTTTTATGGAACCGCTACACTTTGTTTATATTGGAATTTCAAAAGCGTTTGCAACACTATATACTTTGGTAGCGTATACTTTCAAATATATAGAAGTACTTTACGGGAACTCATACTGGAACCGTTTTATTGTATGATTCATTCAAAAATATACTTATTTCAGGCAGTTCGAAGTTTTTAACCAAGAGCTGAGGACGAACAGCTTTAAAGATGAACATAACATATAAATGTGAAATTAATCCCGTTCATTAATAAACTAAGCTTTCCTAACTAAACACAAGCACTCCGTTATCCAATATGAAAACGATTTGGCCCGAAATATTCTCCTCACATATGACTTCTATCTCAGATATTCAGATTGAATCTATAAGCAACGTTTCATTTTTATAGAGTGAAACAATGTATACTAACGTATATATTATACTATTTAAGTAGCGTACAACATATAAATATTTGAACTTCTCCTAACCAAATATTTCGAAAAAAAGGAGAAAAACTCTTTTTGTACATTAAGTACATATGTACATTGTAACAATTTATTTAAATATTTCAATATATAACAGTGTTTAGTAAGGAAATACTGATATCATCATTGCTGTGTACAAAATATGTTAATTAATTCTGTTCTTTTGAAAGGAAATGTGTGTTGTAATAATATATTAAAACTGCTGTAACTTGTAATGTGATATGTTTACACATGCAATGCTTAAAGATACATACCTTAAACATTAGAGCGATTCAAAAAGCCACAAAACATTATTCATGTAGAACCTTTAAAAGAATTGTCAACGTAAAACATTCATAAACATTTGTTACGTAATTTATTGAAGGATAGCGATTTAGTATGAAGGGTCGCTGTATTGGCATTTTGTTCAGAAACGAGACATTTCTCGGTATATGTTGTTTTGGAAAAGTGCATTAATTTTACTTACTAAAATACTAAAATTTAACCTTTTTTCAGCATCGTTTAAAAAATAGTCTACCATCTGTAGGGTATTGCCCTTTAAGTATTTTAACACTCATAATGCGTCAGTCAGTCCGTGGTATATGCATATTTAATCTAATTGAAAAATTCATTTACTCAAGTGTCTAAATTTTTCGTTGACAATTTATTTTCACGGAATGTACACAGTGCATTTGTATGTACACACTGACTTATGTGATAACCACAACGTTACTAATTATGCACTGTATCATAATTGTATATAAAATGATAATAACCACAATATATTGTGGGGCAATTTGCAGTACCAAGTTCATTAAATATTTACGAACCTTCACGAAATTATTGTACATATATGCAAACATATCAATGTCACGAAAACTGTTAAGCGTAAGAAAAAGTTACTTACGGTGTGAAAAGATTAAATGTTCATCACTACACCGTAAAATTCCCATATGCAAAACAGAAATAAACAAATTCTAACTCTGAGAAATAGTATTCAAACCAATCAAAACCATTAACAACATTTCTGTAGCGCCGAATATTTTCCAATAGTTTGATATGAAGTTGCTTCACGCTGATAAGGAGCGCAGAGAAATCCTGCCAGTTTATCTGCTAAATACATTTCAACTGTTTTGCACATATTATGTGTGTATTTTGCAAAATATAGAATTTATTGTTGTAAAGCATCTGCTGAAGACATGAATTATCTTCTGTGAATGCAGATGCAAGTCATCAAACCATATCGAAAACTACTAAGGACGACAGGAATAGGACATTGATAGGAAAACATCCTATAATTATGTTATACTCGTACATAGCGCACAAATGTCGGCTTAAATACTCAATCCAAAGTAACTTGTACCTGCAAGCTACCGCCTCTGAATGGGAACGAATTAGCGCGGTGAGGTTTGCATCGCAGCCTCTGGCGTTTTGTTACTTTTTAAAGCTGAAGGACGGTGTGAATTAAAGAAATCATCTACGCGGCTTTCGTGAGACTCAGTATGGAAACAGTTATACGTCTATATAAATGATTCCTCACATCAACAGCAACTGAATCACATGAAAAAGACTTAAGCAACGACATATCGGTTCTAAAAATATCATCATTTTGTTCGTTAGGTGACTACAATTGAAACAGGATAAGATTTTTCATTCTTCTTTTTCGCTGACAAACGTCTTTTTGTCGAGAAAGATCAAATATGTTGTTTTATAAAAAATAAATCCACAACACGTATTCCGTATAATAAACAGTACTGTGCACAAACAACATGTCCTAGTAAATTAATGTACATTCTTATTCTGTTTTCCGTTCACTTCCAATCACCCTTAAAAATCATCAGTATGTTACATTGTATTATAGGCAAACATGAATGAAAGCATGTGCGATGACGGTATATAGATCGCAATAAGTATGTAGTTAATTGCCGAAAGAGTTTCGATTATTAAGTAAACAGATGTTGTTTATGTCCGGCCTTAATTACATATCCATGCATCAAGCAGCTGAGGTTTTTGTACGTTTTTTCTTGTTCATTTCAAGCGAAGCATTGACTTTACTGTAGTCATTGCTTGTAGCACCACAATAATTAATCACAGCATTTAACCTTAGTTACAATGTTTATCTCATAAAAAGGTAGATCTTTGATGATAATTTTATATCCCTTGTTTAATGAGTGTTATGTATCGGCAATAATATCAGATTATTCTTTTCTGCATAGTGCACTAACCGACTTTTTAAGAAAAACGTATTACACACCAAGTAATAATTTCAGGATGTTTCAAGCAGAGGTTAGGAATAACGAGGATTATAGAAGCACAATATAGCCAAGTTTTTATCTATCATCGTAGAATAATTGTGTAAAGATATGAAAATGTGGATCAACTGAGTGCTTCCAAGTAAAATTAGTAAATTCATTACTGTAACAAAGAAAAGGCAACAAAAATAATCTTTTCGATAAATATTAGACTTATATGCAAAGTTATAGTTTATAACCGTATACGAAAGTTTATTGAAACTGTAATTAGAAGTAACCATTTCACTTGTAAACAAGATTCAACTGCACGAGACATGCTCAGAACTTGAAGTCAAACATAAATCATAATCCAAAAAATCCAGGCAATACAAACTTATTGTGTCGCGTGTGCATGAACGGATATAGCAACAAAGGTGTACATTGAACAGTTTGTGATCACAATAAACATATTATATTACTGATTTGATTTGATTTAATTTTAAGTCGATGTCCAAAAGCGATTATTATAACTCATCGAGCCGGAAGGACATTTCCTTTCAACTTACATAACGTAATAAACCGTATACACGGATTAAGACAGATTTGGCCTTCCATAGAAGCGACAGTTACCGTATGGAACACGTTTTGTCAGAATGAATTTAAAGGCTATGCCGACAGCTCCTGATAGTTGAACACTCAGACGTATGAGGCAAATGCTGACACTTTTAGATATCCTTGAAAATGACCTTTGACATGATTTTACCAGATTTGAAAATTTAATTTTTACCGCCGTTCGCGTACAGGCCCCTGTTGGTTTGTGTTTAGAGTGCCTGAAAATATATTTTGATAGACATAAAGCAGGCATGTCGTGCTCAAACCCAGGTTTATTGACACCTTATAAGAACGCTTAAAATCAACCTCACATTAGCACAAAAAAAAGAAGTGCAGTAGACATGGGACCACTGTAGGTAGGCCAATAAAAGCATCAGTAGCATAACATGATGTACAGTACGTTCTTCTAAAATTTGTTATCCACAAATATTTTAAATCAGTGCGTCTTATCATTCCTGTTTTGACGATTGGGTTTTTTAAGCACAAAGTATACCGTTACAGGTAAAGACATTAGTTAGACTGTATTTTTATGAACAAAGTCCATTAGTCATTATGCGTTTTTTAAAACTAAATTGTATGAAGAGTTCTAATTAAGTTCCTCCAGGCAGATGTTGTCAGTGTTTATGCTAGATGACTGGTATATTTTACGCCCTAAATGGCAATTTATGTAAGCGTCACAGATGTCTACATGCTTTTCTTTAAGCACATTCCAACTTCTATTGATCATTTTGCCCTTTATTACATCATTTTCTTTTCGGCGTATTTATCAATACATGTTAATTAACGCGATTATCGACCTGTCTTCTGTCCTTTATAACTTTTACCTACATTGTATTTTTTCTCCATAGTCGTTAAAACTGTAGGAGTTACAAGGCTTTTTCACTATGAAAATGTCTCCCTAACAACAATTCTTGTACTTTCGAATAATGCACAATTATATACTGTAATAACGCAGTCGGAGCCTATTTTAAAACAAGTATACATTTCAAGTATTAATTTACTTATGCCATTACGTGAATTTTTCACTAATCAGAGCGAGAGAAGAACTCAAAGAAATTCACACTACAGTTACCTGTATATTTTTTATAAAGTATGTATAAATAATGATAATCTTAGAATAGGGATTTTGAAGCAATACATAATGCTCTCAGATTCTGGCAGTGGCTACAAGGCTGAATAGGAACATCTGTCGTAAGGAGGAAGTTACTAAAAACGTTTTAAAATTGGTGTGATCGTGTAAGTTACTGAAAATTTAAAATAAATTGTAAAACGAGTTCCTATTTTGATAAATCGGTCTCAAGACTTTTTTCTAGATATAATAATTAATATACATGTTCACTGTATTGGCTAATCTTCATTCACGGTCATCAAAATGAAGGACAAAATAAGTTATAAAAAACAACATAATAATACAATTTATCAATTTACATTTTGTAAATAACATGACATATTTTTCTTCGAACAAGATCAGTTTGCTTAAGTTATACCTCTTCTAATACATCAGTGTCTGCATGGTCTCGCATCGAGGGATAAAGCAGTCTCATTTCGAAATCATTTACTGCAGAAAGCAGCATTTTCTGTGATAGCCTCGGACGCAACTGTTTGACCTTTTCGCGATGTTTTTATGAATGACTTCAGAATAGTATTGTGTCATTACCTATCTGTATCAACGGACCTCAAAGACGTTGGTTTTACCGCCGTGAATATAACGCATTTTGTAGCCAAATTGTTAAGGGGAAAATAACATGTATGCCTGGACGGGTTTAAATTTCAAAAGGTCATTTCTGTTATATTTTTGCATATTTGAGGTAAACATGTAGGATGTAATAAACGTAGACATAGTCCTCAGTCAATATTACCTTTTAACAGGTCCGCAAAACTAGATTGACCTCAACGTTAGTAAATAAGTGTGTGATAAAAACCGAACAAATTGTATTTAAAGATTTTTTGTTTTTAATGAAATATCAACACTCAGCGAGTAGCACTCTGTTATTATCCGTGTAATTTGTAAGCGAATAAAACCTCGTAAAAGCTTTTACGGGCATATTTGCTCATTAATGTTTATCAAGTAGTATTAAAATCAAAGAGGCTGGTTATAATTAACATATTAAATGTACCATAATCTAATTAGCATCCCAGATTTTTAGAACTGCTGGCTTTTTTAATGAAAGTCAGTAATCTTCTGTAATCAAGCATGAAACATCGAAGCTCAGTGGCATAGACAATGATGGAGATATTCCATAAAAATCAATTTTAGTAGCAATGATTATTTGAAATAATGTTACGCAATATAACGCTTTGCATTGTTTGTTAATCAGGTTACAAATACGCGATTCACATAACGAACACGGAAGATAGAACAGAAAACATTTTTTATTATTATTATTTCATCAACTTAAAATTGTCTCGCTCTACAGAATGTAACATATTGATTTATTTTTACATGGAGTCTCCGAATAAAAGAATTTAGGTATTAATGAACTACATGTATAAACATTCCTACAACAGCCAATTTATGTGCCCATTTATGACCTCTTAGAAGTGAGCAGACGGCAAATGGTTTGGAACAACAGCGTGCTGTAAACTGTTGATGTTATAAAGGTGATTTATTAAATGGGAGACAAAATCGCAGGAAATGAAATCTACAATAAAGGAATCAGGAATAGCCACTAACAATTAGTGTAATTATTAATGATGTCAATCTGAATGGCGTTGTTATTTAATAACAATAGGTTTTTTGACTGCGAATCCCTATAAATATACGTACTTTTTTAAGTGTTATAATTTCAAACGAAGTCGTCATAGAATAAAAATGCACGATTACTAAAGCAGGTATAACCACATAATTTCATATCGATCATAGGTCATACGAGTGATCTTATTACGGTAGGCTTGTAACGGAAGGTTGCATGTGATGTTCTTAATGTTAAACCGAATACATGTAATTGTTCAATACTTAACGATGCTATAATACCATTATGTTACGATAGGCAGATTTCGTTAGTGTTTTAGGACGAGACCAAATATCTTTAACGCGTCGTTGGGCAATTTGCGCCGAACATGCTTGACCTAATATGAAAAGGTAATCACATTGATTGTTTCATCCTTCATTACCACAATACATATAATGCATTTTATTGATGGAAGCAAACTAGGTCGACCAGTTTATGTTTTCAGAGAGTAGACAATATCGTTTTTCATTTTGTGTAACGCCAATCTATATTTTCAAAGGTATGCTGCATTTATGTTATTAACTAAGATTCGCTTCTCTATAAGCCTAGTTATACAGTGGTGTATGAAAATGGGTTCTGACTACTAATCAACAGCTTTGATCTTATGGCTATTACGACATACATAAACGTGCAAAGTTTCAGTGCATTTCATGAAATCAAGATTCGGCAAAATAAGTAAAACAAATTGTTTCTGTTCGAAATGAGAGCAGTCTTTCACAGCAACCTACATGGTATTTGCATAAACCATATTAAGTCTTGGAATAGCTAAGGACAAAACGAATAAACCAACACAAAAGTTGAAATTTGAAATTTGTTACATTTACAATTGAACATATTTTTTCTCAAAATGCATACTTTTCAAATTTATTTACAAAACTTTATATCCGTAAAGTTGGTTTGCAGTTCGCAGTTCCCAATTCGAATCGCGAACTGGCAACTAAGAAATCAGTTTGCAGTTCGCGATTCGAATAGCGAACTGCGAACTGGCAACTAGTCTGCAGTTCGAAGTTCTTAATTCGAATCGCGAACTGGCAACTAGTCTGCAGTTCGCAGTTCGCAATTCGAATCGCGAACTGCGAACTGGCAACTAGTCTGTAGTTCGCAGTTCAAACTGCAAACTGCAAACATGTTTGCAGTTCACAATTTGAATCGAGAACTGGCAACTAATCTTCATTTGAACGGCTTATTTGGAATAAGAAGTAGTTTGTATTTCGTTTTTCGATTAGGAAACTCATGTAAGGTTTGCATTTCGCAAAGTTGTCTGCAGTTCGCAACTTGAATCGCGAACTGCAAACTGCGAACTGGCTTGCAGTTCACAATTCGAACTGGCAACTTGTCTGCAGTTCGCAATTCGAATCGCGAATTATTTGATATGGAATCATAAAGTCTTAGAGCACATTTAGGACAGATCGTTCACGTAAACAGCCCATTATGTCTGCAGATATAAACACTTTCTCACAAACTTCATTATCTTTTTTATATCAAATTGTCTCAACAAAACTACACTTAATTCATGAAACATATTGTTGTCTTCATACGTAGTCTTCGGAAAACAATTTGGTACCACAGGAGTAATAAACATTCCTAAAATTACCAATTTCTGTGCTCCTTTATGTCCATGGAGAAAATAATGATTTCACAGACGGAAATCGTGTTAGGGCAATTATTTGCTGAAAACTGCTGACATCATAAAGGTGATGTATTAAAAAGGAGACAAAAATATCCACAGTCAGACGTAAAGTGCATTTGTAATCAGAGATCATGTTAGTATCAGGTTCCTAGGAAAACACAGGATGATTACATGTACATTTGAATAACTGATTTTCTTCATGGGATAAGGTTATTATGAGAAATTGCATCGTCATGAGTCACTGACATAAAACAGTATTGTAAAATAGTATTTGTTTATTTTTTAACTTTAGAAAGGTAATACCAAAACCGACATGTAACTTAACTTATAATTTTGGACAGGTAAAGATGCGAATTACTTGCGTTATCCGCAAAATACCTCGTTACACCTTAGTAAAGGACATTACATAACTGTGTTACAGTAACTCTTTTGTGATACTAGAAAATTATAGCGAACAAGATAATTCAGAGCCTTCATATCCCCCGCCAAATGAAATGAATATCTGAAAAAGAACAACAGTTTTCTGGAAAGTGTATATTAAATGGTATGTCTGTTTCAGAACAC
This sequence comes from Saxidomus purpurata, assembly GCA_022818135.1. Lineage (NCBI taxonomy): Eukaryota > Metazoa > Mollusca > Bivalvia > Venerida > Veneridae > Saxidomus > Saxidomus purpurata. The sequence continues at coordinate 27,235,709 of JAFMSR010000008.1, forward strand.
AAAAAAATATTTTATTAATTTCTCCAACCCAATGGGGACTCATCTCTGAGCAGTAATTCATTTTTCTGCATCTTACAGTCATACACATACAGAAAATAATTAATCGTTAAATTAAATAAGAAATATAAGTTTCAGAAAACAAAAGTTTCTATATATAATATTAAAGAAAAGGGTACACCCTCTCGAGCGCCTCATTTCTAACAAAAATCAAAGGACAGTGTGTGGATATTAGAAAGACTGACCATTAAATTATTTGAGCCAATTACAATTAAATTATCGAAACCGGTTGCAGAGAAATAGTCTGGATGTTTTCATTCTTGACGAAAGTTTCGCGTACGCCGCGGTATTATGATATTGTATACTTATTTAAGTTTTATGTTATTCTATCCATTAGTTCCTTAGTTATGACACCGGACGGACTAGCAGACAACGCCAAAACAATATCCCTCCGTCTTTGGCGGGGGATAATTATGGGCTTATCACCAATTGATCAAAACTGGTGCATTTACACTGTCTGCATAATCTGCAAATGTGTTTTCTATCCTGTATCATATTCATTCCGTTTTATTGAGCTAGAGTAAAGCTACAACTATATTGATTAATGTTTCACAAATTGTTTTAAGATTGACTGCAAGAAGCTAGTTGCGTGACACACGCTGTTAAATTCATGAATACAATAGTTCCGAATGAGGACAGCTTTCTGTAATGTCCAAATTACAAAATTAAAAGAAAACAAAGCATGTATATAAATAAACAAAACATCTAGGCTACAACATATATTGACCGTTAAGTTAATCAGTATTTCAAAAGGCACAAGTAACACCGAGTATCACACTGCTCGTAAACAAAGCAATTATTTGTTCGTTGGCAGGCAAGAATAAAAAGATATAAATGTCATAATAGTCAGTCATGACTGGTTTCCATTATCAAAAATCACATGAATCGGTATGCCAAAGATGAACATACATACAGTCTCATCGAAATTTCATATGTAATTTCCATTTTTATTTAGTTACGAGAAATGCTATATACTGCTTCCTAGACCTATTTAATGGTTTCACTAAACTTAAAAGCATGATTTGTTTGCAGAATAGTACAAAAGAAACTGCAACAACTGGATAAATATTGCCACTGAATAGCAGAATATTTCAAAGTTAAAAGTTCAAACAAAGTATAGTCGCACTTTGTACATGTAACGCCGCTTAAGAATTATGCAAAAAGTCGGTCAACACGTGAATATACAATATAGGAACAAACAAGTGTTAGTCATGGATAGACACAAACAATAAGTGTACATGTACTTAGCGGACGTTTAGGGGTTATAGACCGACTGGTCTGTTTACGTATCCCTCTCGATATTAATAACATACAGGACCTATAAAATTTGTTATTATTCAACTTTACAATATTACACTCTGTATTAGATCAATTGCACACATGATATGAAACAGGTAGAGCTAATACAAAGCATAACTGAGCCAATATGAGAAAAGCAGGGCCAATACGAGAAAAGCAGGGCCAATATGGAATTCAAGCATTCTGATTGGTTTAAAAGAGAGGGCCAATACGGAGAAGTCACTTCCGTTAGATTTTTAAACGACGCCATTTTGTTTTTAGACTCATGCTGATATCGAAAAATGACTGTAAAATTTTTATTTTTGAAATAAACATAGGGTTATGGGTATTCATTTTCTTAGCTAGATCATTTTCTATCCATCCATAACAGTTTTGAAGTAAAATTCGAGAAAAAAGTTGATTTTCATTTTTTCATCCCCCTCATGTATATTTATTTCTTCTTACTTGTGTGAAAATGCGATTCAAACGGTGAGAAAATAAATCTACCATGTCCATTGAGTTGTGGATAAGGAAATCTCACCCTCGGGCTGAGATACGTCCAAAAAAACTTGGCAGAGCCTCATTTTTGTGACGTATCTCAACCCTTGGATGGGATCTCCTTATCCACAACTCATGAACATGTTAGATTCTCTTTATATTCTTGTTTATTTAGCCAATATTGTAAAGTTGAATAATAAAATTATCATTAATCAAGTGATTTCATATTGGCCTTGTTATTTGTCCTCGGGCAGTCGTATTGTCCCTCGGTCTTCGGCCTTTGGCCAATACGACCACCCTCGGACAAATAACAAGGCCAATATGAAATCACTTGATTAATAACATTATAATATAGCATTACAACCAAGATTTTTCTTATTCGACTGAGACCAGCGGGTATAAAACCACAGAGTCTCATATCGATCTCGGATCTTCAAGGCAGGCTTGTAACTGAAGTTTGCATAAACTGAAGGCATTTAATATGATGTTTTTGATAGGGTTCCAGTCGGGAGACCAGTATCTTTAATACATCGGCTGGCAATTCACAATAGCTCCACAAAAGCGAGCATGCGTTACCTAATATGAACAGTTAATCACATCGATTGTTTTTTCTTGCATATCGGATCGGCATTTCCGGTGATTTTGCCCATGCCGGAAAAACCGGTCTGGCACCCCTCCCATGCCAGACGACCTCGTGATCACTTATGACGTAACGTTATAAACATTGTGACGTCAATTTCCCAAAACAACGTCTGAAAATCGTTTGTTTTTCATGAAATTCATCTTTTGTAAGTTTGCTTAAGAAATCTACTTTAAAATGAAGACGGCATGCAAGAAAAGTTTCCATCTGAGACACTTGGCTCAGATGGAAATTCCGTCACCTCGGGTAACTGTTTTCGGGAACTCGGCAGAGCCTCGTTCCCGCCAAAACATTTACCCTCGGTGACAGATATTTCGATCTGAACCTCGCGCTCATGACAGAAACTATTAATCCTTCATTACTTCATTACATATAATGTATTACATTAATACAAAGAAACTAGAACGACCATTTAATCTGTTTTCTGAGAGTAAAGAAGATTGTTTTTTTGCTTCATTTAACGCAAACCTATATTTTCAAAGGTGTGCTGCCTTTACATTCTTAACTTAGTTTCGCTTTAATATAAGGCCAGTTATATAGTAGTGTATGCTAATGGCTGCTGACTCCTAATCAACTGCTTAGATCTCGTGAATTGACTATAATAGACTAATGGCTGGTACGAGATATATGAAGTATATGCATAATTTCCTTGTAGTACGTGCATAATTTACGCCCGTGAAATCGGAAATTTTCAAAGAACCAAGATTCGGCAAATGTAAAAGATTCGTTTTTATTCAGAATGAAAGCAGTCTGTCACGAAATTATCCATAACATTTGCAGAAACTGTTAGTCTTAGTATAAAAAAAATATAAGTTTTTATATAGCTAAGGGCAAAACAAAAACAAAACAAACATAAAAGTTGTAATTGGATATTTGTTTCATTTACAATTGTAAAAACATAAGAATTTCATAATGTTCTTATCGATTTACAAAACTTTACTTAGTGATTCATTTGAATCGTACTTTTTCAGTAACTTTACATTAAAAGATTTTTTTTTAAAGTAATGCCCAAACTTACAAATAAAATTTCTTTAAATCTTTTCGAACCGTATAGAACTAAAAGTATAGTTACAGCAAAACACGTGGACGTATACCGTTTGTATCATGGATCTGGGGGAACACATTACACTAAAGAAACTTACGAGGATGTTGAAACAGTATAATATTAAATTCGTTGCATGAACAACAGACATTTAGGATTGGGTCGAAAGCTCCTTGCTCTAGGAAATGGTTTTCCTTTACACGTTCAACGTTTGGCGCCAGAACTAAAGCGTTGTCAGAATACGGTAGCATTATACTTACAATTACTTATTTACATTGTGGTAGATAAGGTGCACGCTTCGTTGATGTACCTAAAATTTGTATTTTTGCATATTCTGATTTATTTATGTCATAGAAAAACAACTGACTTTTTATTTGACAGAACATTTAAGCTGTAAACGCCAACGATCGGATTTATTTGGTCTTGTTTACAAAAGTGTTACGGCACGGCTTAACCAAATTAATCAGTCGTTGATTAGCAGAAATTGTACATGTAAAAGTTTATCAGTAATTAATGACATTTACTTAGAGTTGCAGACATAAGGACTACACATCACAAAAGATTATAAAAGTACACCACAAATAACGTTATTTACATCCATTTGGCCCGATGGGTCAAAATGAAAATTTCATTTTAGCAGGTAATATAAAGATTTTGGTAGTATTTAGGAAACAATTTGATAGCCCTTTGTGGGGTATTTACTGTGTTATGATTTCGTTTGAAGATCAAATCAACCCATAGAGTACCGGAGTATACTTTAAAAGCTAGTTGATGTGAAAATGCTATTGTCGATTTATTATGTGTTTGTAAATTAAGCCCAAGCGATATGTCAAGTGAGCTGTGCTGAATGTAGTGTTCAATTACATCATATTCTTAACATAGCTTTACGCATGCTTTCAAAGTTCCTTTTATAAATCAATGGGACATCCAATTTACTACAGTTTATTTGCTGGTAATGAAAGGGGTGTATGGAATAGTTCCGTCATGCAATATTCAATGTGCCAATACATTTGTTTTGAAAATAATAAGTTCAATTCCGATTCCGAAGCCAACAATTGTGACATTTTGTTACATACTTTTTTATCCAAAAAAATTGTTTTTTTTTTGCAATTCATGCATAATAACGCTTCTCCGTAATATGAAATTTTAACCATGTGACCCCATTACATTAAAATATATCTTTTTGATGTTGATTTTATCTGGTATGAGTCTCGAGAGCGATTAGTATAAGTTGTAAGAACTTGTTTCACAATCGAGAATAAATGAATTAGTATAAACTAAACTAAAATATGATACGATATGATGGAATAGTGCAATATATTATATAATTATTAATTGCCTTGCTCGTTTTCATTTACTCCGCGATCAGCTGAAAATACCTTGGCCAAGAATTCGTTAAAATCTTTCATTCTTCTAAGTCATGATTGATATTGTCAGCCTTCTGTTTTTAAATTATCCCATCATTCAAGCTGTTACCATTTTTCTCCCATCATTATATCAGTAAAATTGAGTATTGCTTGGTACTAGACTGTTTGGTTAAAATATAGGTTGTTCGTTGCGGATTAAAATAAAATGACAGCTGACTGCTTGCAAGAACGCCATTACAAACGCATATATATTGCGACCCAATCCAAAAGTTGAAACCGTACTAAAATGTCACTTATTGTTGATACATGTATCGGCAATAAGATAACGGGTTATAATCTGTATAATGTAAATTTAGACCATGCAACGGTAGATGGTTAGAGACAACTCATAAAAACAAACGCATACTGATCATCCAAGCCTGTGAAAAGTGCACTTAAATGTATCAGCTTTAATTGATACAAAAGTAATTGATCTTTTCATCGTTTGGATTCTCCAAACTTATTTCATCCAGCTTTTTATTTCAAGTAAAATGTCAAATTTTCTAAAAAGCATATTTAACGTTAATGTTGGAAATCAACTCCAAATACTAGACTGACTTTATAGCCTTTTATGGCACTTCATTTCCATTGGGAAGTGAGAATAGAAGAAAAGTGTTTTGACTTCAATAGTAGTGTACAGTTTGATTTGATTTATTACAAGAAGACCAACTATGCTACGTCAGACACTGATTTGCATTCGGCAATAAGATCCAAGTACCTCTTTACCGCGAGCATTTGAACTATTGAATTATATCTAGATGCTTGAAGACATTTTCTTACAGATTTCTTTCCTTAGTATATTTTTAGTATATCTTAAAGAACCATATCAGTGTTTACTGTGCCCAAATCTCATTCCATTATTGATTTTGTCAGCCTTCTGCTTTTAAATGATCTTAGTTATCAAGTCGATTTCTATTTTTCTATCAGCGTTACATCAGTTAAAGTGAGCGTTTCAAGGAGTATTGTATTGGCTAGTTTTAGACATATTGGTTAAAACATAGGTCGTTTGTTGCGGATTAAATTATAATGACAGTTGATTGCTTGCGAAGACCCAATCACTAACTTTCAATTCAAACGTTTAAACTATGAAACGACCGTACTTAAATGTCACATATTGTTGGCGTACTGATCATCCAAGCCTCTGAGAAGTGCACTTAAATGTATCAGCTTTAATTGATGAAACAAAAGTGATTCATATTTTCATCGTTTGGATTTTCCAAATATCTTTCATCCAGCTTTTTATTACAAGTAATGTATCAAATTATCAAAAAGCATATTTAACGTTTATGTTGGAAATACAACTCCAAATACTAGACTTATTGTATGACCCTTTATTTTCATAGGAAAGTGATAATAAAAGAAAAATGTGTTTGACTTCAGCACGTTTTGTACAGTTTTATTTGATTTATTACAAGAAGACCAACAATGCCATGAAGTCAGACACTGATTTGCATTCGGCAATAAGATCCTAGTACCTCTTTAGCATGAGAATTAGGACTGCTGAATAATGTCTAGATGCTTTAAGACCTTCTCTTACATATTTCATTGCTTGGTATATTTAAGGCCATTTATCAATTACCCGAGTACCATTGCTCCAAAAGACAAGCATGTAGGTCATTGTGAAATGAACAACGTCAGTGGGGGACAATTTTGAAAACTGCATGCAAAATTGTACACACTGATCACATTTAATTACTGTAGCTTCAAAAACATAAGAAGTTTGTCAAAAGGTCAACATCAATACACTTTGTGATCTAATGTTTGAACCCCATGTTACCCAGATTTGATCTTGACTACAGTTGATCAAGACAAACATTAAGACTAATTTTCAAGATGCCTGTGTGTCAAAACTGACCTCGTGAGTGTTTTTGTCCTCGTGTGTTTGCTTTGTGTGCTGGTGTGTGTTGGTGGTGTATGTTTGTGTGTGTGCGTGATTGTGTGTGTGTTGTGTGTGTGTGTGTGTGTGTGTGTGTGTGTGTGTGTGTGTGTGTGTGTGTGTGTGTTGGTGGTGTGCACTTCTGGGTGCTGTGGGGCTCGTTTTGGGGAGGCTGCGTTTTTGGTACGTGGCATTCCCTGTTTGATATTATTATTTTTTTTTTTTTCACTTTATTAAATGTTTTGACCTAGTGTCCTAGTGTTTGACTCAAAGAGACCAAGTTTCGAACTTATCTTAGAGTTCATCGAAACAAACAGTCTTACCTTCACGATGATGGGTTTTAAATATTGATTATATAATGTAGAGTAGATAAGGGTTTCTATGATTTGGTCTGGTGACCTAGTGTTTGACCTGATTTGGCCCTGTCTCTTACCTAACGTGTATCAAGACAAAAGATCGGACCAAAGTTAGGAATGACTGGTCGCACAGTATGCAAAATATGTTAATATTATGTGACCTGGTGACTTGCCCTTTGGTCCCACTAGACCGATTTATACCTTTACTAAAGCTCATCGAGACAAGCATTATGTGGCTACAACATATTGCTTAGATTAGAACTGGTGTCCTAGTTTTTACCTCGCGTAACATATTTTCGAACTTGTTCTATCTAAACATTATACTATATATTTTTAATGACGAAATTGTACAAATTGTGGTTTGTAGAGTGTTTACGATGTTTCTATGATTCTAATGGTTGACTCAGTTTTCGACCGCATGTACACAAGTTGCGATAGGGTTGATCAGTAGTACAATTAATAATCTATTCATCAAAAAGTAAATTATCATTATCTTTTATGAATATTTCTTACCGAAGAAAAAAACAAAATATGTTGTGCTAAGTGTATTATTCCTGCAATGTCTCTCTTTACCAGTTTATAACAGACAATCATATCCTGCACAGACGGAAGCTGGAGGAAAATCAAGTATAATCCGGTGTCCCATAATCCTTGAAGTATCCATTAAAGTTAATTCTTGTTTCATGGTATATGACTTTGCCTGTTAAGAATGACACTGAAAGTCTGGAATAAATCTTGTATTGAATGTTTGATCTTAGCGACAAGCACACAGAAAAAGGCAACTATTATGCGGCAGAAACTTTATGATTGAAGGAGATCACTACAATTTTTTGCATAGATTAATGGTTAAAAACAAAAATAATATCAAACAGGGAATGCCACGTACCAAAAACGCAGCCTCCCCAAAACGAACCCCACAGCACCCAGAAGTGCACACCACCAACACACACACACACGCACACACACACGACACACACACACAATCATGTACACACACACATATACACCACCAACACACACCAGCACACAAAGCAAACACACGAGGACAAAACGAACAATTAAAGGAACACAGTGGGGCACCGCCTTGGAACGGTCAGTGGCAAAAACACCACTGGGGAGCTTAAACCGGTTTATGGTGCGCACCCAACCTCACTCTTACCCCCACCATGTTCCAAAGTCACAGGACAGTGTAAATAAAAGTAATCCCTGCTAGGTGAATCTCTAACACACGCAATGGAAACAAAAGGCATGGTATGTAAAACACAAAAATGCTCGTGTATAAAATTCAAATTAAATCAAAACTAAGACAAAATGTAAATTGAAGGATAAACAGATGCATAAACAGCTTTTGATCCTTGATATTGGGAAATGATGTTTTTGAAACATGTTATTGTTTGTTTTCCATCAAAAGCAACGTGGTTCAAAGAGTGTGTATATATATACAGTCTGATTTCCTCAGGGAACACTTTATTTACGAACCACAAACCAATATACAAACGTATAATATGATAGACATCTGTTCATGCTCAGAAATAAATGACATACAGTTTAAAATAATTTCAGAGAGTTGCATGTAGAATCATAAACTTATTTTGAAGACTTGAATCTCAGAACAAACCTCATACACAGTTGTGTGTCTTTTGCTTTTCTCTCTTCTGCAGCACGTTTTGTTCAGTAGCGTTGAAAAGATACCTTTGTTTTGCCGATTTTTTTTGCAGTAAAATCTTCGAAGTTGCATATGTTACACCGTTTTCATCTACTAACGTTTTAAGAGTATTCATGCCTGAATGTTATGACAAATATATGAATTTTCAAATTCTATCAGAATCACGATAAAAAGATACAAAACGCACACTACACGATATACGGAGTAACTTAAGACATTATTTAAAGTTAGAGTAGTATTTTCAATTTTTGTTTGTTTTACCTTTACATCATCATAAAGATTCTCTATAACAATTAAGGCCTACAATCGGATCATATTAGAGGATCAGCACCTTCGAAGAGTTACAAAGAACCACAGTTTTCATTGGTGAGAAATATTTTCACAGTACATGCAAGTGTCAAATGTGAACACTTATGAGTAACTATGGCAGCAAATTTTAGTTTTTGACTTCACTTGACTTGAAGAAAGTGAGCGCAAGTAATGTTAATCGGTCCACACGTTCGCTACACGCTAGACACTACCCTTGACAGCGAGCGAAAATATGTATATTTTTACAATCGGTCAGTATTACAATGTATTCGTTGATTTGGAAAGACTGTGTTCCTTTAATTGTTCGTTTTGTCCTCGTGTGTTTGCTTTGTATGCTAGTGTTGGTAGTGTGTGTGTGTGTGTGTGTGTGTGTGTGTGTGTGTGTGTGTGTGTGTGTGTGTGTGTGTGTGTGTGTGTGTGTGTGGGTGTGGGGGTGTGTGTGTGTGTGTGTGTGTGTGTGTGTGTGTGTGTGTGTGTGTGTGTGTGTGTGTGTGTGTGTGTGTGTGTGTGTGTGTGTGTGTGTGTGTGTGTGTGTGTGTGTGTGTGTGTGTGTGTGTGTGGTGGGCACTTCTGTGCACTTCTGGGTGCTGTGGGGCTCGTTTTGGGGAGGCTGCGTTTTTGGTACGTGGCATTCCCTGTTTGTTATTATTTTTGTTTTGATCCAATTCGGAGTTATTAAAAGGATCCCAAGGTTTATACTAAACAAGATAGAGGTAACATGACGTTAAAGGGACATATCCTATAACTAATGTCAAACTAAATAACCTCAAAAACATAAATATTAGAACATTTGGAAGTATTATAACTTAACCTATAGGTGTAAACTGCCTTCGACCTAACACTAACGAATGAAATAATATAACGTGAGGTCAACACTTTTTTGCGAAAGGTACACTCTTAGTTACACGATTTACGACTGAATATATCATCAAATCGTGTACCGTATAGGCCTATCGTAAATGAAGAATCTTATATCGTGTGTAATATATGGTGCGTTGGACGCTGAAAGATATGTAATAAAACATGATATACGATTAACGATAAACATGTTGAGCGCACGCACTTCAAACGCGCGATAAACGCAAATTTTGACAACTGCTGGAATTAACGTTTTCCATACAGTATAATAGCTTTCACTCCCCGGTTTGATAGTGTTATATTGATGCAAACATGTGAATCTAGTTTTGTAAACATACTTCATCCCGTTGCACTCTGCTTCAGTAAGCAAATACGGCGTCTTGTTTGAATAATTAAAGATAACGCCCGTACACAGTTTCTTGTGAAAAATAAAACTTCGCCAAAATAATATCTTAAACATTAAATATAAAGGCATACTTGCATGCTAGATTCAACAACACATGTGAATATTTACAAAGTAATTTCAGGAAATATATTGAAAATATTGATGGGTTTGGTTTCAAGGCATCGCTGCTATATATCGCGATTTCAAAGCGTTTTCAACGCTTAATTATTTTGTAGACTATGCGTATAGTTAAAAGAAAATAGAAATACGTAATAGGATTTTCATAATTCATACTGGAACATTTTCTATTTAATGATTCGCAAGAAAAACCTTGTTTTCACCAAAATATTATGCATAGCAATAGTTCTTTTGTTGATTCCGTTTTAAAAACTAATAAGCTATCAATATATGAAATGATAGCAGCCGTAAAAGGTCTTGTGTTATGATGTCCTTTGCAATTATGTTATTGTATCAGTCTATTAACTTTGTACTGATATAATTAGCAGCATTTATAATTATAGTACACATTATGATTTATTCACTACCATATAATAAAACAGTGCTTAACCAGGGCGGAATTTGTATGCCACCTATAACATTATTACCTCAGTCTTTTGTAACAGTTTTAATCGTAAATCTGCATTTAATTGTCGTATTAGTTCATTAGATACATCAAAGGCCCGTTAATTAAATTATGTAAACAAAGAGAATAAGAGACAGACAGAGAATGAAATTCTACATTTAATGAATTTAGAACTAATTGATGTCAAAAGAATGATTCTGTGGGGATAAGAAAACTGTCATCAAAACAAGATACGGGTAACTTAAACGACGACTTTAAGGCTTTAATATCTTTAATAAATTTGGTGGCTGATTTTTGCCATTTCGTACTAGCATGTTGGTGCCAACACGCCAGATCAAGAATGTTGCGTTCTGGCGTGTCGACACTCTTGTCATTTTGGCGTCCCGCCAGTACGACAGCAACCTAATTTATCGTACCGGCGCGCTTGTTTGTCGTTCTGGCGTGTTTACGTGGAACCAGTACACCAGCGCGCCAATTACGCCAGCGCGCCAGAATGATAAATGTTCGGAACGCAACACGGCGACAACACGACAAATTTTATACGTCCGACGTGCTGTCTCTCTGTATTGTTATGATGGCGCCCTTTCTTTGCAATATCGTGTGACAATTATTTTGTGTGCCGTGGTGGCGACCATACCAACACAGCAGCATATGGATGAAAACAACTGCCATAATTATCTTAGTTTTTATCATTATGTACACTTCAAAATAAAACAGTAAATTACTTAATATATAGATGTTATGACATTAATTTTTTTTCTCGGCAAAAGCGGTCATTTTATATACATGTATTTGATATTAAAGCTGCAGTGTTTACATTATCTGCTGCCCTTCTCGTTTATTTTAGAAGGAAAAGTAATTTTTTCTGCGTGTTAAAATGCCTGCTGGTGATGGTTGCTGTCATTAAGTCACTAGTTATATTCACTAGTTATATGGTTTCCGGCTTTCATTACGCTCGGTATTTTTAAATGTGAGGATTTTCAAATCCTAATATTTATTGTACCCGGTTTCTGAGAAGAGCAGTTTCTACTTTTAAAACCGAATTACCCCTCAATTCTAAATAATCCTTCAGATTGATCACATCTCATATTTAAAGAAAGTAACATTAGTAATCAACAGTTTTGGTGTTTGTTTAATTGCAAAGATTAACAGTATTTCAAAGATAAGAAAAATACGCAACAATTTATCAGAAAAAAAGAAGTTAAGTGGTCTGTTTCTTACTTCGCAGTTTAGACATGTACTACTTTAAAAAGCAGCCGATCAAAACGCGCTAAAAGTGACACACCTCACATGCATTTATACTGTCAATACTTTACCTACCTTGCATTTATGAACGCCATTTCATCGGTTACATGTATTAATGAAAATGTAGGTTCTGATAACAGCTGGTAAACTGCGCGGTTACAATATGTTTTCACTTCAAAATCGAAAGTAGCGAAGTCACGAAGATACTACGCAGTTGAGAGTTTAAAGATGATTGTTATTTACCTATAGACTTTATGAAGAAAAGAGCCAGTTTTTAAGTTGCTGTCGCTAAAAGCGAATTTTGTGAAATATACCCTTTAACTGCCACATTCAGGGAAGCACCGTGGTGTGCATTTGTTAATATAGTTGAACTTGCGAAATAGACTGTTAAAATGCACTGAAGATTTTGTTAGTAAGTTTGACTAGTAGCAAAAAAGTTTAAACCACCTTTTCAGCAGTCTAGACATTTTCCTAAATATCGTTGAACGAAATTATTGATTGATTACTATGATTATTTACAATAATATACAGTAATTCATTCATTTTGAAATACCTACTCTTCGTGTGTTTTGCATGGTTCAGTGTAATGAAATAACAAAAACTGCGCCGCGTCTTGGAAAACAAACATAATGGACTTTGCGACCATGTCAGCATGCTCGTCTGGATCGATACTGGTTGCCCGTCAATTAGCAACCACGGAATTAGGGTACACGTATCTTAAAGCTGCTCGCTCTCAGATTTTGATGGGAAAAAATAAAGTTCTTCAAACTGTATGAAAATAGCATATTTTAGAAAATATAGTCTTATAAAAAGGCTCCAGTATTAATTCCTGTCACGTATATCTGTAAATTTTAAATAATACGCTACCAAATAATAAAGCGTTCCAAACGCTTTTGAAATTTCTAATATAAACATATAGTGTAGCAGTGCCGTAAAACCAATATTTTCAATCGATTTCTGCAATCTTCTACCTAGATCTTTGCTTATATTTTGATTCTAGCCTTTACTTTTTATATTTATGTACAGGTATCATGTCATTTTTTTTAAATATTCTTTTTTCAACGGTAACAGAGCTAACAGCTTTAAAGCTGCTCGCTCTCAGGTACTGTTGAAAAAAATATTTTTCTAAAAAATTGACATTCTTATTCATTAATATACAACTACATACTAGAATAAAAAAATAAGCAAAAATCTAGGTAGGAATTTGCAGAAATCGATTGAAAAAGGTCGGTTGCACGGCACCGCTACACTATATGTTTATATTGAAATTTCAAAAGCGTTTGCAACGCTTTTGAATTTGGAAGCTTATTTTTCGAAATTTAGAGATATACGTGACCTGAATTTATACTGGAGCCTTTTGATATCGCCATATGTTCTAAAATACGTACAGTTTGAAGAACTTTGTTTTTTTTACCAAAATCTGAGAGCGAGCAGCTTTAAACAAAAAACACCTCATGACACGCCACTCAACAACAATTTAAACGTTAAAACTGTGTTAAGACAGTCCCCAAATAATGACTGTCCTGTGATTACAGAACAACAGGAGCTCACAGTGCAATATTCATAAATAGTAGAAACAACTGTGAATAAAAACCACCTGTAAACAAGGACCACAAGTGTAGCTTCCCAACATTGGTGTTTGTTCACAGGTTTGACTTTACGTATAAAAGTATACAGTTTCTAACATGATTGAATGCTGTTAGTTCCTTATTAACTTGTGTACCTTATTATCTGAAATGGTCTCGACATAACTACATGTATATTCCATCATATATTATATGTGTATGTTGCCATTAGTCCGTTGTTAGTATAGCCAAGTCATTGACAACGTCATAACAATATAAATAATTGCAATTCATATCACAGTAAACATAAGGTTTGGGAGTTGTTGTTGAACCACTGTCTGTTGTAATTCCGACACATTAGATCTCCATTAAACAACTACAGAATGCATAAACAGCGGACGTACATTTAATCGCAAGAGTGATCTTAGAATATATAGTACATAATTCACTTAAACTGAAAGAGAAGCAGCCAGTAAAGAGAACCTGTCTAAAGCGATAGCTATATATATTTGGGAGAAAATTTGAAAGAATCAACAAATTGAGGTATTATTTATAGTTAAAAATCGGTTAGAACCGAATTAGCTAAAATCAACACTGTTCTTTTTATAGGGACATACCCTATAACTGATGTCAAACATAAACCTCCAAAACGCAAATAATAGAATCTTTGGAAGTTTTATAACTTAACCTAAAAGTTTCGGCTATGCATTCCCATTCGTTGTCGATAAAATCAGCGGTTTAAAATATACTGCAGTACCGTAAACCATTCAATGCTCTATGTAGAGTTGTTTTTGTACAATTAATGGGTGGATGCGATTTGTTACAGAAAGTCTCTATATTGATTGATTGTGGTTAAATGAGGCATTTTTCGCCATAGGTTCTTCTTTGAAATTGTATTGATTTATCATTTTACGTTCATTGAACACGTAATCTATGTTTCGATAATATAGTCTGCTAGATATAGGTAGTGCCCCTTTAAATTAATCTTCCAAAACGTTGATTTGTTAACAATTTCAACGGTAAAATGAATGTCCTTGATTTGGGCATTGAATAGAATGTATGTAAAATGGATGTTGGTATATGTAGTGCATAATTTTTCGCCCCCTGAGAAGTAAAAGGTGCTATCTTACAATTTTGTCGAAAATGCTTTTTTTGCATAAATGAGTAGCATTTAATCATGTCCTTGTTCTCTTAAAATATCGAACTTGCACTGTTATTATATTTGTTTATTTTTCAAATAATAATTGAAGTAAAAGGAGTCTATCTACATAAACAAAAATAAAGTTAGAGGTATATGGTGTTATCTGCATACCGGTTTGAGGTAAAAGGGGTCATCTTTCAGATGTTCCCTTTTACCACTTAACAATTTCTTATGATGTGAACAAATACAGCGAAATAAAGAGCTATTTGGTATATAGCTCCTTTTACATCCAAGCGATATTGGTAACTCTGCATTGTTTTTATCAAACGCTTATTGGATGAGGACAAATAAAGTGTAAAATTGCAGGCCATTGTATGCCAGCGATGAAATACAGTTACAAAACTAGGAAATATTTGCATGATATGGGTAATGACAATACAGCATAGGTAAGTTTAGTCTCATGCTTTATTAAAAAAATGAATGATAATGATTTCGTACTGAAATAAATTATTATAAGTATGATAGCAAGTAATAATGCACAACAGTTTTATCTTTTATAGATAATGCATTAATATATTAATTACTCAATACATCACATGACCATATCTTGCGTGCTGATCAAAGTATGGATTGGAGTGACTACATGCCAGAATTGTAAATGACACTTGGGTCGAATATTGCTTAGTTTTTAATAAACAGTGACTACTTGTTTGTAATTCTAAAATTTAAAATTAGAACTAAATACAAAAAAAATTACAAGTTAAAAAAAATAAAACTATTTGATTTTATCAAGAATACGATGATACTATAAAGTCAATGAAATAAAGGTGTTTTTTTCTGCAAAAGATAAAGAAGCAAAAGATGACCAAATAGGATATGAAAAGAAATCAAGAGATTGTGATATGAGAAGCTCTTTATATGATAATAAACCTCATGCAGAATTAAATACAAAAATAGCACAACAAATGGAAGACCGATTAAGAGGAATACTTGAATCAGAAAGAGAAAATTCTGACGTTAGCTTTCAGGATGAGTCCTAAAACCCAGATACTAATTCAAATGACTCAGAGGTGGAGGAAATGATGAAAGTCACAAGAAAGAGAAAACAGGGCTATAAAATTGTTCCAAATAAGAAAAGGCCCACCACTTGTACTACATCCAAGCAGAGAACATATCAAAGAAAGTTTGTTGCTTGAAAAACTGAAGAAAGCCATATTAAAAGACTGAAAGAAAAGAGGCCGGGAAGAAAACCTCAGAAGTCAACTAATGTTTGCGTAGTAGAACAATACACACAATTAAGACCCATAAAAGAAACAAACACAAGGATAGATTAGATCATTGCTTTCATCGAATAAGATTAAACTGTCAAGAGAAGGCGTACATGTCCAAAGCTGAAACGAATATAGATGGGAAATGTGTCCAAAACCAAATTGTGAAAGATGCAGATTTAAATGTAACACAAAATTTACTGAGAGTGAACGAAAGGAAATATTTGAAATGTGCTACAAGCTTCGATACTAAGAAAGACAGGGATGTTTTATGTGTGACATGATTACAAAAGAAACATCAAAACGACAACATCTAGAAGGGAATAATTTCAGACAATGTACACGAATACTTCATTAATTTACCAGTCAGCAAAAAAAAGTAAAGACAACATTCCAGACGACTCCGAGTAAAAAGTGCGAAAATTGTGTATACACTGTTATTGCCCCCGTTTTGTAAAATACAAGGCTTTACTGTTTCAAATAACACCTTTTTTTCCAATTCGTTTGTATATTTGGTATATTTTCCCAAAGAATAGACAGGACTATATGTCAGATGACTTATGTATGTCCAGGAAATCCCAAAAAAAGATAACTCCTTATTCTCAAAAATAATTATTATTTTTTGAACAACTGTTTAGCCCGGATTTACGTCTAAAAATAGCGTTAAGCTGGAGACCAGACGATACGGAAGACGTATTTTCTTGTTTTCTGATGACTTTATTGATATTTTACAGAAACATACTATTGAACTATTGATTGTTTTAACCATAAAGTAAAAAATTGTGTGATATGATTTAGGCTTTAATACCTATAATTTAAAAAGCTGTTTATGCAATATGTATTTTTGATCTGTGACTTTGATTGATTGTTTTTAAAGTGTGTGTATGTTAGGCTTTAATATAAAGCTGATATATGCAATAGTATTTGTCTCTGACTTGCTGCCCTGATTTCCCAAACCTTTTAAATCAGTTTTCTCGAAAGTTTGTAAAATGCAGATAGCACCTTCTACCTCTTATGTCCAAAGCGAGTTGAAGGAATCTCTTTTGTTTTCACAAGGTCTGTGACCGGGTATTCGCGTTTTTAAGACTTGGATATGTAATATTGAAATTAAGAATTATGGTTTATCATTTGAAATGTATCTTCAATGTTATCATTCAATTTAATTTTGAAATCTTACGAATCATCTTTTCATTAGACACTCAAAGCAAAAATACTACAAAAAAAATGGAGATCAAAAAAACAATACAATATGTGAGTTAGTCATGCGGTTCGCTATCATAGTTGAGTTTTGAAAGGAATAAATATCCATGCTGTTTTATTTAAATTAAGTTCACCTGCAAACCTCTATTGAGTAGCGTAATTACCTAATGTGTTCTATGAATGATATATCAAGTGTCAACTAGTGAATTATTTATAAGAAAAAAACTTTGATATTTCATTCATTAAGCTTTAACTGCATAAATTTAAAGCTGAAACCAATTAAGGGCATATCGTATCATTCTATGATCAATACGGAATATTATAACAGTCAGTTGATCTGCGGCGTCGTATCTTTTGAGTTGGCTGTGTAGTTCCGGATCACATGAGAGGCGGTGCCTCGAGTGTGATCCTGATCTATTCAGCCAACGAGAAAGATACACACGCAGATCAACCGACTGTTATAATATACCTTTTATTATATACCTTTTACCGAATATCATATGTTAACTTCTATATAAACGTTAATTTGTGTTATTAATGGCAAAAATCAACATAACGCGCTATTTCGTGTCACGTTTTATATGACGTCGATAACGTCACTTCCTTCTTCCGTGTATAAACAAACAACATTAATAAAAAGTAAATGCAAAATGTAAATCATCTTTCTGGTTTTTTTAAATTAAATGCGAAAAATGTGACATTAAAAAATTGTGACGACAATGAAACTACACTTATATTACTGCATCAGTGTGGATCTGTTTTTCACTTTTAGCGTAGGAATATGATATGAATATGCATTTGTGTACAACTTACACGGTAGACAGATAAGATACGGCTAAATCCATCTGATACGGAAAATTTGATACGGGATGTTGTATTTTACTGCACAAATACTAAAGAAAATTCAGATAAACATTAGTAGGTATATAATAAATGGTTTTATTGGTTACCAACACGCGTATCTTGTACAAAAATGGAGTTAAATATTAGCAATATTTGGAGACACGAGAACCCTTGCAGTACATTAGTGAATCAAATAACAATTGATGATAAAATCTACTCACTTACACTTATTGAGTTTTCCTGCTCTTCGTAACCCTTTACAACACATTGTAAATCAAACAAAGTCCATTCCTCTTTTAGTACACTAAACTCCCTTTAACCAACAGCTTCACCAATACTGTGTTCTGAAAGTTTTTCATGTAAGTTGCATTAATCGACTGAAATAGGATCCGATGTCCGCGAATCATAGCACTATTATATGTGCACCTAAGCGTCATGTACAATTACTGTTACAGTTACAGAAACAGTCTTCTTCTCACAAAGAATATTGATTTTATCACCAGCCAAATTCGTTTAATGGAAGCTGTTGTTTTGATTGTTGGAGAGAAAAATGTTTGAGCTGACGATACTGTAGTAGCAAAGCGTTACATTGAAAAATGCCGTCATAACCGAACAGTTTTTGTCTACTTTGGAGAAAACCGACATTTTCCTCCCTAATATACACCTTATATGATCTTAATTCATGTAATACGTTTGTAGCTAAAATAGAACAACAGTCGCACGTTGACGGTGACAGAAGACAAACAAACTGTTACAATGAGAAATAACTGATAAGAGTTCTACAATTCAAGTTACTATACACTTACAAAGAACTGAACTAAGCGTTTGGTAAGCCATTGTCTCTCATCACACCAGACTCTGTTCTTGGAATCTTAATAAAAGGTACTCAATACTACGAGATCAATTGACCGTGATTCATTCCTTAGATGAATATCGCCGGTATGAGTAATACCAAAATGCATCTGATTAGGCCCTGCATATATTAACAATGGCATACTGTCAGTATAATTGTGTACTCGCGTGTTTATCAGCAGTATTTACTACAACTTGCGTTTATTCGTTAGACTACTCTGACTCGCTGAAGTAAGAGTGTAGTGCAACTTGACTGCATTTGTCAAAAATGATTTTGAAAAATACATGAATTTATGAATGCAAACATTCAAACATTTATTGTAGTTGAAAGTTAAATATAGATAAAAGAAACAGATCAATATTTTATGTCGGAATAATATTTTGAATCAATTTTGTGCCCTATAATAAATCTCTTAAGATAGTGTTATTTCGCCAAGCTTAATTAAAACAAAGAGCATCATATTGTATTGCACAAGATGAAGCTGCGATATTCCTTAATTATTCATGAGTTTCACTGTTGATGTTCGCTTCCTGAAGACATTTGGAACTCGTCCAAAGTACCTTTTCTACTTTGGATATGTGTCAGCTCAATTTCATGTATTATTAACTCAAATTTATTTGTATATCAAATTCTGAGTTATCATTTTTCTCGAGCTGAATAGTGATATTTCATTAGATTATAAAATTCACTTTATAACATAATTATGTATTACAATTTTTACATGTGAGTTGACCACCACAGACAAAGTAATACAAATATCATTAGGTACTTCAAAGAAAGTAAGCATTAGTTGAATACATACATGTATTATACAAATATGATACAAGTGTCAAGAGAACATGTATATTGTGTTGCACGACCGTGTTTTGAAATAACAATCTAAGCAATATCCAGAAGTGGCCGTACCTCTTTATTATTGCACGCCGGCGTGTATATTGGAATGCAGAAAGTAAAATTTCCATAGGGTGACGTAACTACTTTTAGACTGTGGACTGATTTCACAGTGTGTTCTTTTGTAACAAGCGGTCTTTTGATTTGAGATCGCGAACCAGTCTAAATTTTACGGAAATAGCCGCTTTTAAACGAATGAATAGGACGTTATTTTTAGTAAGGACGGTAGTTTCAAGCGTTGGCTCAAATAAAGTTTTTTTTTTTTTTTTTTTCGAAATAATTTATCTTTTGTACAATGTACAACAATAATATAAATTGAAGCAAATTTATATGTTAGAATTCTAGACTTAAGAAAATAAAAAATAATATTATTATTTCAATGATTTGACTATTAAGCTATTTTTAGTAACGACTCTGTAACGACAGTGTAATTGACCAATCAAACATGTAGTTTCAAGCGTGGGTTCGAATTATAAATTTTTTTTTTTTTCCGAAATAATTTTTTTCCGTAAGTGAACTGTACGTTGAAGTTTGCTATATGAAAAGCCTTCTATGTTACATCAATAAGGCATAAGAATATTATAAAGTGATGTTTATATCGAGGAGCAACAAAGCTCTATCTGCTTCTCTGTCTTGGACTTGGAACTTTTTCGATTACTTCCCTCGATATGGAGAATGTTGTTCGTTCAGATTTTAAAAACATACCTTTATCGGTATCAAATTCCACTCCCTTAATCAAAACAGCATAATGTGACAGCAGCCAATTTCCATACAGAGGAAACAATGCCTATAGACTTGACGTAGAATCATCTTTTTTAGCGTAAACATTAACAAATGGTCAGCCATATACAAAAAGAGTGCAAAAAGATTAGGTTTGGTTAATCACCATACATTAAATCCAACATTACTAATTATCGCAACCCCCAATCCATTTGGCGGCGTTCAAACATTTGACTTGTACATTTCTTACCAGCATATTACAAAATATGGAAACCAGACAGTCCCATAGACATAAAGCCTATATTAGAGCGTTCAGCATTCTTCCAGTTATCATATTAAGATTGATGCAGACCATAGTCATTTTATTTTGACATTTATTCGGTACTTCAATAGACAATATGCAGTGCCAAGCAAGATTACAATGTAAAGTTATTTTCTACAATTTAAAATCATATTTTTCGGCACAGCTATATTAAGCTAGCTTTTGACCGGATGTCGGTAACATTTGAACCGCCAATGGAATGACAAGTAGAATATTTAATATTTTTTGGATCGAAAAAAGCACTCTGTAAGGCACTTTATAATGGATAATACCGAATTAAAGAGGTCAATAGAATAATTATAATTTTCACTACAAAATGTAGCTACCCATTGCTTTCAGACACTCAAAATCGCACCGACCATCTTTTTTAAAGATTTTAAAAACTTTTAGATAATAATTGTAACTTGAAAAGGCAAACGGCATAAAAGTGTAACGCACGCTGTGGTAAGATTTGAAAAGACATAATTATATAAGGTTCATTGTGATACAATTTTAGCCATCTTTGTAATGGATGTGCAAGCAATTGACATATCGGGTTCAATGAAGGGTGCAATTTGCAGCGAGAACATATCCCAAGAGATTTTTTTATCACTGTCATACATCGCAAAATTAAAAGACGTTACCGCGGGCTTTACATTGTACCTAATTATTGAGGATGTCTTTTTTATGAAAAAGGCAAATAAAGAGGATGCATGCGGTTCGCAATATCTAGTGCACTACAATACAGATATTTTATTCCTTTCAAAGGAAAGGGAGATCATTTATTTATACTGTCGTCCCTGTTAAAGAACCAGATGTTTCTGACTGAGGAGATTTCAACCTCATTCTAGCATCAAGCAGGTATGTAAACGTTTTGGTTTTTTTTTTCAACTGGCTAGAATGGACCCATGCTGTGATACAAACCTTAAGCATTCTGCCTTTAAGATTGGTGTTTTAATGAGATAGATATTTAGGTATACTTGAACGGTTTATATATGGCTGTGATCATTATTACAGTCACAAGTTCTTTGAAAATTATCATGGGAGAGATACAGTGCGTTTTCTGTAATTCATGTGAATGCAGGGTTTAGATCGAGCGTATACAGGGTTTTGGATCGATGGAAATAAAAGCTGCTAAAATCTGCAATCCCAAGTGTCTCAGCTGGATGTAATTATTGTTTTATTGTTCTAGCTCAAACAGTGACAATAAAATTGAGACATAATTTCATGATTTACCTTCTAAACATCACGCAATTCCAAGCATTTTAATAGTACAGACTATTAGTAATCTAAATAAAACTGTTTGCAATAGAAGAGTTCCGCTACCTATTCACGAGGCTCTTAGTACGCATTTCATATCAATTAACACAAAACAAAGACACTTTTAAACCACTTTCTTTCTTATTTCCAAATTTAGAATCCTTATATGGCTCTTAATATGAAGGAAACTTCAACAAGAACACGTGTTCTTTATGATTTATATGATCATCAACGTTTCGGCTGACGAGAAGAAAACAGCAGACAAAAATAAACCATTCTGCTAACAAATTTTCATGTACATGTATATAAATATCACCGTTATTAGAATTTGAGACATTGTTTTCCTTATAATAAGCTACATGTTTTGATGACATAACTGGAAAAGAAAGTTTCGTCATGCCCTCACATAAAAATATTTAAAAGACATAAAGTATTACAGGCCAAGTTTGATTTCAGATACAATGAAGCGATTCTTAAAGGAGATATGTGCCCTTTTGACTTAGACGCAAGCTTAATGGTGATTTCCGCTCAATAACGTTTGAAAGGTTCCATGGATTTGATTTCGATTTTATGTATTGGATTATTGTCATACAATACAGTTCCAGTGTGATTTTGGTTGAAGTCTGTTAATTCTAACGGGAGTTACGGCCCTTCTTCGACCAGGATTTGACTCGGATTTTACACGTAGGCTAATTAGATAAAATACATGTCAATTTCTATTTCAGTTACAAGTTACAAAATACAAACTTTTACAGAATAATGACCCCCCTTTCAACTTGAATTTCTGTGAATATGTATATTCCGATCATTATCTCATGAAAGGTTGAATAACTATCAATCATATTTGCCACGAACGTACAAAATATACATGTATTAATAAAATACAGTGTTTCATAATTCTTTAGAAGAGTATAGGGGAGTTGTACCACCTTTCCAACTTAAGTTTTGCTAAAATTATGGTTTTCCTATTGTACTTTTTTTGTAAATCTGCCGAGACTGTGCATGGCCACTATGAATAATTTGTAGATGGGCAGTTATTCATATCAACAGCATGGCATTCCATACTTAACATTCTGCTTTAATTGTTTCTTTGGATGGTCAGTGAACGAACAGTTTTAATAAAATTTTAAAGCCCATAGCGAGGGCACGCGTGTCCTATGAACACATTTATTTGTTCAAATATTCACGAGTATGTATTTGAGAATGATATATTCGGTATTTCGTATTATTCTAACTGCAATGAAGTAAACGATAAAGACAGAAAACGTTATCTGAACTTAAAAGTAAAACTGCATGTAACTACTTTTATAGAGTTATAAAAATTATATAAACCCTCTAAAGCAAGACTACAAACCAGAACACTAATACTTCCAGGACTGTATCCCAAAAGAGGCCACAAGCGCACAGAGTATTTGAAAATGTGTTCAAATCAAGTAACTAGACGATATTATGACATAAAACAAAAACATGAATACATTTATTTCACCTAAATGTACATTGTACGAGACAGCTGGAGAAAAAAAAATTTAGTTCGACTTAACCAAGTCAGATGCTAGCAACATGTATAGTATAGCATCCGTCGAATTGTGTATCTTTACATATGTCTAGAAATCACAACTATCTGTATTCGACTTAAATAGCCTAGATAACAGGGGAATGTTTGAACCGCAGCTGGAATAAGAAGTCAATAGTGGTGTCAATACTATCAAGTCACCTACTTCGTTATTTGTCTTTTTCCCTTTACGTCATTAATTCTCATACCTCCTGCAATTTACCATTGATTCACTTGAATATGCGTTTGCCAATATAGCTTTGGAATCGTTTATATCTGGGAAAGAAAAAGAGCGCAGCTAAATACGGCAGATGGAAATAATTAAGGTTCCCCATAACGATGACATATGAACCATTGTAGATTATGCATGTTCTGATAAATTTAAACAAAGAAACAAAACCAATGAGCACAAATATTAGAGAGGCCACTTCAGTTTTCTTAATAAGTTGTGGAAGTGGCATACTCTTAAAATAACATAAAGACAGAACGACGGTCTCGTGTTTGTAAGTTCTTCTCTCAATATTATTATACGAAAGCATACTCTTAACACATGGTAATCACTTTCAGACATTCCGAAACAGTCACTGGCAGAGACAAAATTACATGTATATGATTACACGTACTGTTCTCGGCTCGTACTTTTTGTCGTACATATGTACTCATGACTGAGGAATGTGCGAGTATTTATTAAATTAGGAAGTTGTAAAATGTATAGAATTGTGTGTTTAATCGTTTGATTTATTTATTTATTGTGGAAAAATACCAAAAAAAGTGTAATGGAAAGAAGTTAGATAGTTTGTCATTGTAGCTCTATTCTTTTAAATTATTACACAGCACGTTTTGCAGATATTCAAATAAAGGGGACATTCTGTTTCCACAATCTCTTACATTCATTAGCCTATATTTTGTGTTTAAACATGTAACGATAAATGTATGCGATTGCCGAATTAAAACATTTTAGAACGACGAAACATAATTTGAAAATTTGTGATCGTTAAAAGTACAAAAATGTATAATACTGGTATCAAAATCTGATAAAAAAAAGTAAATGCATTACATAAATCGATATCATACAATTTATGAGCCCATGTCCTGCATCACATGTGGAATCAAAACGATGTATTTTATGCATTGTCCTGTTATCAAAGTGATATTAACAAATTATTAGAAGTATTATTCTATGTTTTGCTTACAGCGGCATACAATTAATAAACTAAAACAGAGTATCTATCAAAACAATTAAAACTGGCTAAATGTTCGCTAAATAATAACGCAATGTGTTTTTCAAAAAAAATTAAATTTGTTTTCTGTTAAAATGGTTAACGTATCGACCTTGTATAATAAACTGCTACAATATATCCACCAAAAATTTGTAAACCCACTGTTAATGAACATTTATTCAAATTATATGTTTAAATGTTTACTAGGGTTGTCAAAAGTCTAGACCACATCCAATTTTTTCTTGTGACCGACATGTATGCATCAAGGATTTCTTTTTCTGTCAAATCAAGCATTATCGGCCATAGGAAAACTAGGGATTTAGCATTCAAAGCGATATGGTTAATCCAATACGAGGAAACGTTTCCATTTGATATATTCCCAGAGCGATGTTGTCACTCTTGCTATAATTGAGGAAAGCTGTTCATTACAGATACAGCATTACATTTTCTTCGATTTAAGCCAATGACAGACTTTCGTTATCAACAAATGGACAGAATAACTTTCAGATTAAGCTTGTCAGTAACATGTAAAACACAATTTTAACGTAACGAATGGCCAACAAGTTGGATAAAAATATCCATCCAATAAGTAAACACAACAAAAGCTTTACATTGATTATTGAAGGTTAACCGTACTTCAATATATTTTTAAACGATGTAACCATTGAAAACTGGAACATACATTGTATAACTTACACTTTTAGGTTAAGTACTAATACTTGCAAATATAAAGCTACTTATGCTTTTGAAGTTAGTTAATTTGACACCAGTTTAATGGAGCGCATCTTTGAAATACAAAGTTTCTATTGATTTCAATATTATACTTGATGTTTTATTGCGTTTCCGAACTTTTATTATTTTTATTACTGTACAGAACAAAACCCCAGCTTGAAGGTCTTCTTGGCGATTATCTTGTCGCTAACATACGCTCTCTGTTTTCTCTAACGTTCTATTATCATTCGCAAAATAGTGTGTCTCAAAATCCTTTGATTATTGTCTTCAGACGACAGAAATGTCTGTCGCTGACGTTTCTGAATGTCTTAGAACGAATTATGTAAGATCAATTTAGTATTGCAACACGGTGCCGATACAATAAGAAGATTTTGTGGAATGATTACATTTCTAGATGAAAAGAATTATTGGCAACATTCCCGGATCAAAGAAGAAATTTAATATCCTATACATTATGAACATAGCTAATCACTTACATCAAACTATATTATGAAATAAAGAACATGGACATAAAACTGTGGTAAGCAGCAACATTTCTAATACTGATTATATTCGTATATTGCATTTAGATAGAAGGAATTCTTTTATAACTGGCCTAACTTTAAAAACAAAATTCATAATATATAGCATGTAGATTAATATTCCATAGCTGATAAGTGTTAAATGAAGATAACAAATTTGTGTATAGGAAATTGATATGTGATATTGTACATAATTATGTAGTTCACTCGTATACGGTAAAACATTATCATGGGTAAGCTGCTCGCTCTCAACTTTTAGTGATATAGTAAAGTTTCCCCAAACTGTCTGTAAAATAACATATTGTAAAACAAATAGTCATATAAAATGGTTACAGCCTTAAGTTAATTCTTGTCGAGAATATCTGTGTAATTATTTGAAATTATACGCTTCCAAAGAATAAAGCGTTACACACGCTTTAAAATTCCAATATAACCATAAATTTATTGCGTAGCGTTGCCGTTAGTCCAAACCCTACCAACATTTTCAATAGAATTTTGCAAATTGTTGCCAAGATTTGTAGTTTCATTGTTGATTTCCTGTCTGATTCTAATATATGACTTACTTAGTTAACATATTAGTCATCTCTTTTCGCGGATAAGCGCATCAGTTGTGATTTCTCAGTCAATATAAGGAGACGTAGTTGTAATAACCATGGAAATATTACCACATTATACATACAACAATTACCACTAACCTTTCAAAATCGACTAGCAAATGCAGCTATATCAGGGACAAATATTAAATAAATGCACTGTACATCAGATGAACATCACAACAACTACAGTAACTATGTGTTAGAAAATGACTATGTATAACTGTAGACGATGAAATGTCAACTGATGCTTTATATTAGCGAACTCTTCTGAGCAGCAATATGTGTTTACTTGTTTGACATGACAAATGAGTTTTACTTCAGGGATATTCACATGTCCAAATGCATGAAAGGCGTATAACGGACTTGTCATTAATAGATATGTAAACAGGAATACGAACAGTGTCCTGTTCACAAGAGGCTCAGTCTAAGCCGGTGCTGTTAACGGGTCACTTGGAAAGGTAACATGGCGTTATCAGGTGTACCAAAACTGTATAATTATTATTCATCTGTGAAAAGATGTACCAAATTTTCCGCTTTAACAAACTAGTGAACCCAACTGACAAGGTACATTTGTATTACTAATACATGAACCCACTTCCAAACACCGAATCCAATGCACTACATGTATTATGAAATCATTTATCGCTTGGGAGTATCTAACATACATTGTAAATAGAAACTGTATGAATTTGTCAAAACAAATGTTTAAGGGAGTTCCGCGCTAGACTGAAGAAATAAATTCTTCCATGTCCACGGTTTTCCATAGGTTTAATGCCTTTCCACAATTCCATATTTTACGCGAAGTATTTTTATATGAAGTATCATTACGCAGTAAATTCCGATTTTAATCTGTTTGTTTAGCTTCTCTTTCATTTACTCTATGAGGGAAGGATGAACTTGGGAAATCAGAAAACTTTAATACAATTAGAGACTTCAATATTGACTTTATTTCTTAGTCATTAAGTTCTCCGTAAAAGACTATTGCAGGCGGCATTAATTAAACAGAAACCTGATCATTCTGATAAATATAAATTACGTATCATCATGAAATTCTCAAGACGGTCGTTATTAGCAGTGGTTTGACCGTGTTCAAATACATTTGGAAGAAATACATCTGTATGGTCATCTGTAACTTTAAATACGCATCATTTCAAAGACACAGACATTGTACTTGATTACAGAACTGTGATACAGTAGACAAAATCCACCGAGTGTAAATTAAACAATTATCTTGAATAATGCAAGACATAGCAAACTTTGAATTAGGAATATTCACTGAGATCTGAATCTGACTTGGCCGAGACTTCCTATTCCTAATATTTCAAACTTAAAATAATAACTTGATTTTTTTTTTTTTGAAATGCAAAATTGCAATCCACGTGCAAGGTACCAGACATTGGACTCGTGTCTAAATAATGTAACTTTAAAATTATTTAAAATCCACTTTAATGCCTATATTTGAGAACTGAATATTTGTTAGTTGATGTGCTCGGCTTTCGCACAACAACTTTCTGCTATACTTATAAAATATGTACACAACACATTAAATAATATCTACATTTTGTGATTGACGCTTTTCTTGGAGGCGCTTAATGCAACTTTCAGCTCTTAAGATTCGTTGTGTTAGGTGTATGGATTCCTTCAGCACTAGCCTAGTATCATTCTGATTTTGTTCAATAAAAAGTGTTATTATTTAATGAAACAAAAGAATGCAAAACTTGATTTAAAATGACATTTTTTCTTATCTGATTCTGACGCAATGATGATTTAGAATTTTAGAGCGGACATGTTTCTGGCAGTTTGTTTTCACTCGAGTGAATACTGTAATGCGGTATTGCGACTGGATTACCTGCTTGTTACTGATTGTGTAGTCAGGTTACCTATTACCGAAATTCTCGCCGATTTGAATTGGAAGGCTACGGGCTTGCAAAAGCGGCTCCAAGCGACCATCGATCGCGATTAAAATGTCAGAAATCAATAAAAAGGAAATGTATGTAGTTCTTGTTACAATTAAGTCATGAATCTAATTAAGGGGATGTGTAACTTTTACTGATACCAAATAGATAAAAAGGCTTTTGGATTACATATGTGGCTTCCCTTAAGGGTGTTTCTCTTGGTGCTCTGCCTTCTGCAAAGGCATTGAGTACATACGTTTTTTGGTTCTCAATGTTTGCTTTTTATATATTTATACACAAGCATTTTTGTGTTTAACATACCATGCCTTTTGTTTCCATTGCGTGTGTTAGAGATTCACCTAGCAGGGATTACTTTTATTTACACTGTCCTGTGACCTTGGAACATGGTGGAGGTAAGAGTGAGGTTGAGTGCGCACCATAAACCGGTTTAAGCTCCCCAGTGGTGTTTTTGCCACTGACCGTTCCAAGGCGGTACCCCACTATGTTCCTTTAATTGTTTGTTTTGTCCTCGTGTGTTTGCTTTGTATGCTAGTGTGTGTTGGTAGTGTATGTTTGTGTGTGTACATGATTGTGTGTGTGGGTGTGTGTGTGTGTGTGTGTGTGTGTGTGTGCGTGTGCGTGTCGCGTGCGTGTGTGTGTGTTTGTTGTGTTGTGGTGTCTCTGGGTGCGGGGGCTCGTTTGGGAACTACGTTTTTGGTACGTGGCATTCCCTGTTTGATATTATTTTTGTTTTTTTCGATCAAGCCACACACTGAGGCCATTGCAAAAATCGACTGGAAACGGGTTACATGCCATTGAATGTTATGTTCAGCCGGTAGGTCGACGGGTGGCGCACTGGCTACGATTATTTCGCCAAGAAACAAGCGTGATAATAGATACGTAAACCGCTAGTATAGCCGAGTATTATTGCATGCTTGTACATATAGTTTCTTATTTAACAAAACAAAATTACAATGTATACAATAGATATGCAACTTTTTAAAATGTTCACAATAAACAAAATGCTATATTGTATTATTAACAAAGCCTCGATTATACTTATTTGATAAGCAATCTTGCCCAGAAGACTTTTTAAATTTAGTATTTACGACTGCTCATTAAATATCTTGCCTTTACTTATCAATATTTTAAATGTAACAACGATAGAAACAACCACATCTGGGAATATTATAATGCAAGCTATATTCATTTAAACAAAAATTAACGCTATAAAAGCTAATTTCTATCAGAAATACTAACAGTTTCATTAGCAAACTCGTTAGCAGAAACATGTATTTTTGCAGTAAGTGAGATAAATGTATTTGGCTAGTACAGTTAATTTGCGTACCGATAATGTCAGACAAACTTCCAAAATATATTACCAGTAGTATAGAAGCTTTGATAGGTACACTGTACATGTATAGTTAAACGCCCGAAGGAGGGACTATTTGATCATTGACTAGTAAGTGCATAATAGAAACTCGTTACTATACTGGGTGATGCCATCAGGGGTGTAACCCAAAATATATAGAAGATGAACTGAGGGTAAAAAGTGCATTTTAATTAATGAAACACTCAACATATATTACTTGTAACTTGAAGGTAGAAGCTAGTCGCAATATTCTACTTAGACGAATGACTGACTAAAAAGAGCATAAAGTTGAAAATATAAGATGATTCCGGCTTGAAAATTTAATATATACAAAATGTATCTACATGCGTAAACCTGATCATGATCAACATGTGAACAACTTGGTTTCACCCGTGAATAGAGTCGTTAAAATTACTAAATCATTACTTTATCATAAAATAATAAAAACGTATTCTTAACCATATTTTACTCAGTCAACTTATGTAAACTATACCTTATTGGGCAACAAAACTGTTTTCATCATAGACAAATTCAGGGCAATATTTCTCACGAGATTTATATCTTTATTAATCTTGAATTAAAGCTTCGTTTAGGAGTGTGATAATAAACGATCATTGTCGATTGTAAAATGTCTTGTCTTTTAACAAATATTCCATAACATAATCTGAATGTACTTTATGTTACTGAATTCTAATGTTTTGAAGCAGTTTGTAGTGAAAACTAAAAGCTTTGGACGAAATTGACACTGTGCTTATACTTTTTCTAACATCAATCTCACCGGTTTATGTCATACTGTGTAATATCATTTCTTTCGATCCGACAAAGTAGAAATATTGGAAATCAGAGTTAGACTATAGACGCTTCAAGAATCAGAATGTCATGTGGCAGCACTGATTCTGAATCGAACGGTTCTCTTTTCGAAATAAGCTTAGCATAATCAAAAAGGCCAAAACTGTTTTTCGGCGCAGCCATATAAAGCTCGCCTATTAAAGTAAAACTTATGATATAAAAAGCAGATGTTTTTGATTTCCTCGGTGATGCATTTACATATGGTTAATACTTTTTGTCATCATGGCTCGACATTTCTTGTTAATACAGTGGTAAGTATTCCCGCCCGTCATGCTAGAGAACGGGGTTCAATTCCCAAACATAGACTATATTTTTGTCTGGCTGAGATTAATGAGAATTACCACGATTAGACAGAATACATCAATTAAGTCGCAGAATAACAGCAATCTTGACCGCTGCGTATGGGGCTACGTAGGTCCAGTCTTATGTAAATATTGTTATATCTTGTCCATGCTTTCTCCTAACCATCTTGCTGGGTTTTAATAGCATCAGTATATGGAGTCTGGCTTTTGCATATAATGACTTTGGGTCTCTATATGTTAAAAACCAAGGTCACAGTCGGGGACTTGTTTATTCTTCTAATGCTCATACTGAATTATGATAACAAAAATGCGGTTCAACTTGCGGGGATCACGGTTTTTGAACACAAAACTATAGAAATTCTATTTATCCTAAATTAGAGGAATTAATTCCGAGATGTTAAAAGGCATATCGACCAAAAGTGCTTCTACGAATCAATTCTCAATTCAGAACTACCAAATCGCACCCGTCTTCCGGTGTTGAAGTAATTTATTCCCATAATATAAATTCTTATATTTTTCTAATTTTATAGGCCTTCTTTATATTTTAGCGTTTCTAATGAAACTTGAAACTTAAACGAGTACCAGAATAAGTTCGCGAAATAATTGTGCTTAACACTATTTTCCAAGTGGAATGCTCTTACGAGCTAACTTTGGCATCAAATAATACGTACATTTAAAGTTAAAAAAAACTAGCATAAATTACAATGATCTGTCAGCGTCATGCAACAGATGTTTAACTGTGTTTTAACCTATTGTAAATGTAAGCTATTAGTGCCATCGATTTTTCCTTTCACCCAGGACTATATGGGAAGTGTAAACCATTAAAGTAAACTGTAAGACGAGAAATAATTAGATGCGCAATTGAGATTTGTTTCCGGCGTAATAACAGAAACCTAACACAGTACGTATAAACAAAGCAATATCAGGATCTTGATGAATTTAATCGTCAAACGTTACGGCTGTTACATTATAATATTGACTCAAAAGTAGCGCTGCGATTAAACTGGCGTAATAACCAATAAAATAGGACACTTACAAGAATAAATGAATTAGAAAGAAGTGGGATGATATGATTAATGGTGGTAAAAATAAATAACTTACAAAATATTCAATAAAACAGAACTGCTCAAAAGCGCATACTTATGAAGATCGTTCTTGGAACTAACCTGTAATTCTCGCTTCTTTTTAATATAAGAAGAGTGTCAAAAGTTATTTCCACTTTCATCAAATAAAAACAAATGAAACTGTCCTTTATATTTTTACTATGTCCATTCTTTGTAACATATTAAATAACTGCACAACATCATCGTTTACAAGGAGCTGCAATGAAACTTTAGTATAGGAAAATCGACATTTATATCAGACATGAACATTCCAAGTATGCCTGCATATAACTGAAATACCGATAAGTTTTAGATAGAACTATATGTGAACAAGAAATCAATAGAAATATGTTAATGCGATAAGTCGCTTATTCAAGCCCTTTAGTAATGTTACCGGTGATACGATAATAATCCAAACATTTTGCTGATATATCTAGAATGTGCCTACCAAGTTATAGTTGACAATGCATTGTTCCCCATAGTTTGCTGACTTCTGATCAGTGGGTTGAGAAGGTACATTCAATTGTTGCCGGTTTCATTACACTAGACTCATTGAAACCTAGCAACTTTTAATATTCTTATTTTGCACATTGAGAGATTTAATGTTATGTTCCATGATATAATGCACACTGAAATGTTTAGTCTCCTTATTCACACATCTTGTTTCCTAGGTAGTTCTTGAAATAAAATAACCGAGTTAAAGTAAAGTATATCCTACTGTCGGTTTTTCAACTGACTGAAACGTTTCTGATTCTACATTTGATTTCCTTATTTTTTGTATGTCGCTCTGTAATTGTTAATTTGTCTGTACATATAACATCTTGTCTGTGTAAAACGACTATTCAAGTTGAAAAATGGCTTGTAAAACAATACTAAGTCTAGTATACTGTACAGTTCCTGTAATTGTACATGTAAAATAAAGGTGTTTATAAAGTATGTGCTTCTTAACTACCAGGTCACTTCAAAGAGTTAAACATATTTGCACTGCTTTCTGATCCCAGCTTACTCCGATATAATAACTTTTACATGGAACATAAATGTATACGAAATTGTAATTTATTATAACTTCTATTACGATATTCAAGAAACATCATATTTTCGGATAGATAAGATTTGGTCATTAGCGAATAGTATATTCAATTTACAATTAGTACACGTAAATCAAGTTATGATATTTTGTCTTCTTACTGTCATCACAAACAGTGTCCAGGGACTTCTGAAGTGAATATGAGCTATTTACCAATTACACTATAGAAGGAGGGATGAAACAAAGAGTACAAATAGTCAAGACAAGACAAGACAAGACAACTCTTTATTAGTACAATCAGGTTACACACATGAACATTTTCAATTAATGCATGGGTAATAACATGATCAAAGTTTTCTCAATAGTACAAAGTGTGGTGGACAAAAAATAATTATTTTGCTGGTATTATCCAATGATATAGGTGTTGTAATTTTACGTTCCGGTTTCTATAGTAATTAAGCTTGTATGGTTTTGTCGTGTGTTTTTCAATATAACCTGAATTAAAGATTTTTTTATCAAATTAGTCAAACCTTGCCTGGTGATATTATTATAGGAGGCATTCAAATGAAGAACCGTACATACAATCAGCTTTCATAACAAAAGCGGACTTACTTAATAAAGCAAATCACAAGTTGCTCGACTAAATTTAGTAAACATCTTCAAGTTGATGGTTTTTTCAAAAACCGAAATGTACGAGACCATAGGGCAAATCTCGTGTTACTCAACTAAGAACAAGAATACTACACCAGATTTAAAACATCAGAAACGTGGCATATATCAGTCAAATATTCTAACAAAACTAATTGAATTGTTTAATTCTCTTTTACCTTATTATTATATATAACGGTTAATAGACATAGTTTGTTTTCTAGCTGAAATGCAAAAAAAAAAAGATTTACTGGCATCAATGACTCAGGCTTACAACCAGCGTATTCATTTTCTCATTACTTTGATTACTTAGATCAAATGTATTTCTGCACGAATAATTTGAAACGAGACAGTTAATGTAAAATAAATACTATGCTAATAATTCCTCTCTAAAGACAACCTTTCCATCTTTCATTTTTGTTGCCCATCGATCTGTTGGTTGCAAAACGCAATTTTTTTTAAAGCTTCTTGTCAGTACGTTTTATTACCTTATAAGGAAAGCCGAACAGCACTTCCATCTCACGAAAAATGTGTGTTTGACATGAAATATGGTCGTGCAGCAGCCACGTTCAACACAACAAATTATGTTAGTCGCAGATAATGGTAATTACAATGTATATACATGTACATGTAGCACCTAACTTCATCAATAAATAATGCCAAATCTAAATTTACAATTACAATTTACAATTCAGAAACCTTAAAGAATTCAACAATGCTATGATTGATATTCACTGGCGAACCAATTACTTTTTGCATGCATATAAGTTCAGGTATACTTTCTTCCATAACAATATTGGCTTAGCTTTAGAATAATATATCAGAATCTATAGACAAACAAAAAGCAAGAAAATTAATATCGCAATACATGAATCCAAATATAATGGCAAAATCATTATAAAAATGATTCACGTAATTGCTTCTTTGTTATCAATAAATAATTCCAAGGCTATATGATCATTTCATCTGATAGCCAATAGATAAATTATCATGATGGAATGAGTCTTAAGTCATTATTTTGCCAAGCGGCTCGAACACCCAACAGTCAAGTCACGCTGTTGTACACTGTAGCAATGACCTTTTGTTATTTTTTCTTTGAAATTAAGTACTTTTAACAAATAAGCGTGTCTGCTAAAGTTTAAGTCTATTTGCGGACGGCACGGCCTACCATATATCAATTGTTTCAGTAGCATTTTGGCACGTTCTGTTCAAACACATTTGTATTGTGTAGTTTGTATTGTGCTTTGCTATGTATGCACCTACGGCTTTTTTGCACTTTCTAATAGACTAATGACTTTTGGAAATAAATGCTAAATTAGTTTAGCACTATTCTGCCTACATAAAAGGTGTTCATGATATCACGAATATTTCACGAGCAAATACACGTTGTGTTTTAACTTATAACGAATGTAAGGTTTGTAAATATTTGAATTTAACCTTCCTTTAGACTTTATGTTTTCTATTGATTGTCAATCTCGATACATTGCAGATGCGCAACCGACTCTAATGGAATGTGATCACATGTACACATTGCAGTTTAAACCTGAAAATGTTGTAGCTTTCCTGAACACCGCATTTGAAACTAACTACCATCAAAATGAATAGTAAAAGAGCCAGCTGTAGTTGGTCTAGTAGCTATGTATTTAATAACATTACCATAGCAACTTTTTAATGTCGTTTATTTCGATATCGACTGATGCTCCAGCGCCCGGTTGGTCTGTTTTAAATTTTTGCGAATTTAGCCTAACTCTCCCTGAACCAAGCATTGCTATTAGCATGCGATTCTTTTTGTACATACTACTGAAGAAATGTAGCACAATTTCAAAAGTGAAACGTGAACAAGATGCGTCTTGCAGTAACATTTTTTTGAATCCAGTATCCTTCGTCCGTCCATATCCTCAAAGATCGAAATCTGCGAGACATATAGGGATCTCCTTTAAAATGTTTGCAATGCATACAGACGTGTCTATGATTTACACAATTTTGACGGTTTTATTGAAAGACGAATATTCAACATGGCTATACTTGAAGGGTCATCATTTCGTTGGAATGAGTTAGCCTATAATGATTATAAATTCAGTTTATTTATTTTAAAACTTTTCTGAAGAAACATTTGTAGCATTTTTGGCTGAACTCGCAAAGAAATTTTCAAATGTTTTTATCCTGAATAAACTGTGTGACTGTATATTTGTCAAAGCAGTGGTTGTCCAAATAATACTACAAAATATGGAAAGAATGTTGTTTGTTGTAAAAGGACAGGTAGAAACACGAACAAAGCTTTAACAATTAATATCGCTAAAAACAGCATTACTTTATCAATCATTTTACATTTTTCGTTTACTTTTTAATCAGAGAAATATATGACAAAAAATGTCACAACAGAAATGTGTTTTTGGTGACCATCTTGTCACAAGCATAATATGTAGTACTACATGTATTATGATTTTCGATTCCCTTTTGCGACCTATTTTTATCACAAAAATATTTCTTCCAATTATTTTGTTCAAAAGACGGAATATGTCTGTCTCTGACATTTCAGAATGCTTTTTGTCTTTGAATAAGCTAATATTGCGTAAGGTATATTTATTCGATATTTCTAACACAATGTCAATATGATAAGAACATTATGTGGAATGTTGAGAGAATAACTGGCGAAATACTCATTGACAGATGAAAATTGATATGCTTTACTTTTATTACATATTTCACTTAAACGACTCCCTATTATGCAAGCAACATGTAACAGTTTGCTTATTACACCACTATATACAACTACAGTAGATAAAACCGAAATAATACAAAACAATCTGCATAGAAATATATACCATGTTAGAAACAACATTCAAACTAAGAAGTTAGAAACTGGTATATTTTCTAATAAATTCCCAACGGTAATACGTGCATTTAGTACATTATAAATGCAGACGAACATTATATGCTAGTTGCAAGACATTAACACGCTGTTTTGAATTATTAAAGCCACTCTAAAAGCGTACCAGCTCTGAAACATACGTTTATTTATTATTTAATGCTAGAGATAGTGTTTCCTGTCTGATTCTGATACGTGACCTACAATGATTTTCAATTTCTCGACAAAAATACAAACAATTACCCATGTACATGTTTATTACTGAGTGCCGTTTTGAAAATTGTGTGTTATTGAAAGGATATATCTTTTTTGGTACAGTTCTTAGGTGCACTGAACATACTTTTAAATTAGCATTTCCATTTGCCTACAATGATATACAAGCGAAGCCAATTCTTTTTAAATATATTGTTAACGGAAACATATTTTGTTTAACTTTATTTATGAAAAATACACTTTCATTAATAATCTACCCTGTAAAACTGCCATAAATGTACCGGGAAGTGACAATTTCAATGTTATAAATAGCAAAACAGATAGATGTACCGCAGTGCAGTCTTACGGGACAACTGCATCGCTTGTAGTGTCTACATAAGTTGTAATAACCATGGAAATATTAGCAAATTATACGTAAAATACTCAAAACACTCAGATGTTTCAATATATACAACCAATTGCGGCTGTATCTGGGACAAACAATCAATGTAATGTTCAGCAGTTTTATTATCAAAAGCCAACTTTTCAACAACTAATTTATATCAGAAAAGACTACATAGATGTATGTATAACCGTAGGCGTTGCAAAATCAACTGATGCTTTATATCAGCAAACTCATTAGCAGCAATATGTGTTCACGTGTTTGACATGACAAATGCTCAAGGTAAGTCGGTGCTATTTTTCACAAAACTTCGATGGTCACTTGGAAAGGTAACATGACGTACACAGGTATACTAAGACCTATATGATTATTATCTGTGAACAGATGTAGCAACGTGTCCGTTTAAAGAAACTAGTGAAATGAGGAGAAACTACACTGTCATGGTGCATTTGAATTACTTACTAGTATACATGTACTAACTTCCAAACACCGAATCCAGTGTTCTGTATGTACTAACTCCCAAACACCGAATCCAGTGTACTATATGTACTAACTTACAAACACCGAATCCAGTGTTATACATGTACTAACCTCCAAACACCGAATCCAGTGTTCTACATGTACTAACTTCCAAACACTGAATCCAGTGTACTACATGTACTAACTTCCAAACACTGAATCCAGTGTACTACATGTACTAACTTCCAAACACTGAATCCAGTGTAGTACATGTACTAACTTCCAAACACTGAATCCAGTGTACTACATGTAATAGCTTCCAAATACTGAATCCAGTGTACTTCATGTACTAACCTCAAAACACCGAATCCAGTGTTATACATGTACTAACCTCAAAACACCGAATCCAGTGTACTACATGTACTAACCTCCAAACACCGAATCCAGTGTACTACATGTACTAACCACAAAACACCGAATCCAGTGTTCTACATGTACTAACTTCCAAACACAGAATCCAGTGTTCTACATGTACTAACTTCCAAACACCGAATCCAGTGTTCTACATGTACTAACTTCCAAACACCGAATCCAGTGTACTACATGTACTAACTTCCAAACACCGAATCCAGTGTACTACATGTAATAGCTTCCAAACACTGAATCCAGTGTACTTCATGTACTAACCTCAAAACACCGAATCCAGTGTTATACATGTACTAACCTCAAAACACAGAATCCAGTGTACTACATGTACTAACCTCAAAACACCGAATCCAGTGTACTACATGTACTAACCTCCAAACACCGAATCCAGTGTTCTACATGTACTAACTTCCAAATACCGAATCCAGTGTTCTACATGTACTAACTTCCAAACACTGAATCCAGTGTACTACATGTACTAACTTCCAAACACCGAATCCAGTATACTACATGTACTAACTACCAAACACCGAATCCAGTGTACTACATGTAATACTTAAAATGAAGTGTACTTCATGTACTACCTCAAACCCGAACAGGAACATCTAACCTCAAAACACCGAATCCAGTGTACTACATGTACTAACTTCAAAACACCGAATCCAGTGTACTACATGTATTTCAACGAATCCTATTCTACATGTATTATTTCCAACACGAATGTGTCAATACAAATGCTCTAATTGTACTTAAATGTACTTGTTAACTGAAATACAGGTACTAATTCAAAAAAACCGTGTATTACATGTACTCCTAAAACCAACAGTGTACTACATGTAAATTCCAAACACGGTACTACATTATTATGCCATTTATTATTTACGAATCTGTCAACACAAATCAATTCTTTATTTTGGACGACTAAAGTGATTTCATGTCTCGGTTTTGCGCATGTTTTTATTGCCCCTTCCACAATTCTTTATTTTACGTGAAGTGATTATCTTCCGTTTTTACTTTGCTTGTAATGTTTCCTTTCCGTTTACTCAATAATGGAAGGAGGAATTTGGGAAATCAAAAATCTTTAGTAAAATTGTAGACTACAATTTTGACTTTATTTCCCTTTTTAAAGTCATTAAGTTCTTCATACCAGACTATTACAGGCGTCATTTATCAAATAGAATCCTAACCTTTCTAATTATAAGAAATTGTTTGTCTTCAAAAACTTCTAGATATAGTGACTTTCAGCATTTGTGTGTTCGAAATAAATTTAGAAGAAAATGCATTTATATGAGCAACTGTAACTTTAGACACTAACAACTTCTTAGTCAGACGTACACATTTTACAGTCTTAAATCTTGTTTTTATTTGTTCAAGATACAGATGCCTGAAATATATCGATCTTTACAGCAGTACTTGATTGCAAAACTGTGATGCAGTAGACAAAATCAGCAAAGTATAAAGTTTAACTAATTAATCATCTTAAAGTATGAAAGACATTGTAAACTTTGAATTGTGAATCTGACTTGTCTGAGATTTCATATTCCTGATATTCCAAACTCAGTTAAAATAATAAATTCACATACAATGCGCAAGACTTACAAATCTGGTTTCATGTACTAGCCTTAAAATTGTTTAAACTGAAATTGAGTGCATCCCTTCGTTGGGGAAACTGAATATTTAATACTTGATGTGCTCGTATTTCGCTCAACAATTCTGTGCTATTCTGATCAGCTATACCAAACCTAATCTAAAAGAACATTTTCCTGTCTGAAGCTGATACATCGTATGACATGGAATTTATTTGAAGACGGACTTGTTTCTGGTAGTTTTGTAACCCGCATGAAAGCGGTTCTATGCGATTTGTTTTCAAATTGTTTTTAGCCGAGTTATGGCAATCAGCCGTCTGAAAACCTATGCTTATGACAAAGATGCTTGCCGACTTTGAACTGAAACCTCCGGGGGGGCGCCCCCCCCCCCCCCCCCCCCCCCCCCCCCTAATTGTTGTGGTTATGCAAAAGTTCGACTCAAAATGTTGCCGATTGAACTGGAAGTGTTTGCAAAAGTGACTCCAAGCGACCATCGATCACGATTAATCAAATGATAGAAAATTTACTTTAAGTTTTGTTATATTCTAGTGGTGAATCTAACTTGGGGTATGTATAGCTTTTGTTGATACAAAATAAATTTCAAGGTTTTTGGATTTAACAAACAAGCCGCTAGGACGACTGAAGCTATTGAAAAAAGGTTAAATGTCCATGATTGTTATGTTCAACCGATAAACTTATTCGAGAATTAATTTTACCAAAAAGACCATTTATTTACGTCTTCACATTTGAATATTTTGCTTTTCTTGTCAATATTTCAAATGAACCAAACGCTAGAAACAAATAAATCGATGAATATAATAATTGTATTCGTTAAATAGAAATAAATATCATGAAAGCTAATTAATAGCGCTATTAATACAGCTGTAGCCATCTCATTAACATGTGTCATTGCAATTAGTGAGACAAATATATTCATCTAGTAAATGTTTTAATCAGTCATACTACCAGAACAACTATGCTTGCTTCAGACAGTTTTATAGAGCAAAGGTTGTTATTTACAAAGCAGATTTTGAAATACGAAAAACTAAATCGGTCAATATTTTATGCGTTTAGTACAAGTTTCTCACTATATTTTATTAGTGTGACCAGAACTAAATACCCCTTCCCTCTTGCAGTATCATGTACTTCTTCATTTACCTGAATGCCCAATATTAATGAAATAGTACCTTGCTTTCGGTTCATGATATTCTTGCAACGTTCGCGGAAAGCTATGTTTAAATATATAAACGTCTTCAGTTAACACAGTTGTAATCTTAACTTAAACTGTGATGCCATTTTTTGTGATGATTTCGCGAAATTAGAATCCTAATAAAAACCATTTGCCATAAGCATTTTCTTTAAAATATAAACTATAACCTTTCCAATTCCCATGTTATACATGCAATATAAACATTTCAAGCTAATGCAGGATTTAGAAATTGTCTAAGATTAGTTACATGTAAGTAGGGGCATAAATATATATGAAAGAAACGTAAACATTGTTTTCTAGTGATCAGAACATAGTTATTCTATTTTTCCATCGTTATTTATCATGCATTCAACATGATAAAGAAACTTAAAAGTATTTGAACATGTATCATTAAACATTCTTTAAAAGTCCCTCCGAATGTAATTGAATTCAGTTGTTTTAATTGATAATAATTTTAAAGACAAAGTAAATTAATTTCAAATTACAATAATTTATACAATTCATCATATAATATTGCTTCAATTTCCTTATATGTTTTTCTGTCATTTGAATATAGACAGCGAGAGTCGAATCTTTCTTAATATCTAAAATCTATTTCAATTTATATAATACACACGTTAAAAAACGTCTGCTGAACGAAAGATCATCTTCAAGTCTGAAGCATGTCACAAGCGAGTGTATTCTTGAATTATTTACACTACATTATACTTAGTAGATAGCAAAATACAATGAAGCAAACTTATGATTTCTTCTTTCCGAAGATTATGTTGCTGAATGATTACTATAATCGCTGATTTTAGTATTCTTATAAAGAAAAAAGAAAAAATCTGCACAATGTATTATATTTTATTTCGTTTCGTTATTGTTTTTTAATCTTAAATATAAGTCCATTTATAAACATTTTACGCACTTTGTATATTTGTTTCAACGTTAAAGACACAATTTGTGTTTGATCAGATCACGACTAAGTAGATGAAAATTCCCTTTATTTCGTCACTCACCACTAACTTTATTTAGATAAGGATCATTGCAATAACAGTGAATGATTCTAGGGTCAAACCAGGGAGAAGATAATAAAAACTCAATAAACCCTGGAGGGTTACACATTTTTGAACGGTTATTTGTTTTAGAAAAAATCCTTAGTAGAATATTGTTAGTTATGTCTAAGAGTAGATACATGCGTTTATAGAGCCGGCAAAATACAATAATCATAAATTGTTCTTATATTTTATGCAGTCAACCATTGTAAATACCTCCTTAGGCTAAATAACAATTTTCATCATATATAAATATAAGGTAAAAGTTCATATAATTTGAACATAATTCTCATGGGCTTTATATTTATATTGATTGTAGACAGAAGCGTAATTTTTCTAAAGCATTTTGGTGTGTGTTAATAAACGATCGTTGTCGGTTGTATCTTTCTTTCTCTCTTAACAATATATTCCAAAATGAATTATCGTTATGTTATAGAGTACATTACAATGTAACATTGTGAGCAGGCAACAGTGCAAAGTAATAACTCGGGAAGTTCTAGCACGGTATAATGGCCTTTAGCATTCGTTTTATCATTATTGTCACTCTAAACAATTTGTCATATACGTTTTGACACAGTTATCTCACCGGTTTATGGAATATTGTGTCTTACATTTTCTTCCGATCCGCCAAAGGAGAAATAAGGGAAATCAGACATATAATAATTCCTTCACTTGTCTTAAACTGGACTGAACTGTGCAATATTAATTATTATAATATCTTATTTAATATGTCTTATTTTGAACATTTAAATCTAGCATTGACAAATAAGCAAAGCGTCTAAGGATGCGACTTATCGCGTAACTATACGTTTGAATCTATATCACTATGCAAGATGGCAGTATTTTCAAGCATTTGTTTAAAACATGCAAGAAAGCATTAATGCTAAGCTTATTTCAAATAAACATATCGAAGTGAAACTAAACATCACAATTTTGACTTATCAAAATAGTTTCACTAAATTCATAGCCATTAAGCAATTATACATATGCATACATTTGTAGAAATAACATTTGGTAGATTTTGTTGACTGAAAATATACATCATACATGTAGTTTAATTATGGTGGTCACTTAGAAGGGTACAATGACTGTAAGATGTAAATAGCTGTGCTTACGAAGAAAATGCTGTTCTGATCTTCCATCATTCAGTCATTTGCATGTATATCAGACAGAAAAGCCACGACTTTATGAAACTAAATACGTAGGAAAACAACCTCGGCAATGTCCAAATATTGTGGTTCACACTCATTT
Source organism: Saxidomus purpurata (assembly GCA_022818135.1). Classification (NCBI taxonomy): domain Eukaryota; kingdom Metazoa; phylum Mollusca; class Bivalvia; order Venerida; family Veneridae; genus Saxidomus; species Saxidomus purpurata. Next base: position 27,279,200 of record JAFMSR010000008.1, read on the forward strand.
TACAAATTTGATTGTTTTCAAAGTGGAACGCTCTTACGTCAATATTTCATGACAATTGTTTCATCCAGTAATACGAACATTTAACATCTCTTCAGAAAAAGACCTAGAAACAATCACAATGATCTGTCAGCGTCATGCAACAGATGTTAAACTCCGTTTAGACCTATTTTAAACTTAATTTATTGTTCAATCGATTTTCCGTTCACTCGGTGTAGTTTCCAATCATTAAATTAAAGTGTAAGACGAAAACACTTTTCAATGCACATTTAAAAGGTTTGTTTCCGTCGTAATAACACAAAAGAACTTTTAAAAAAATACGTTCAAATTATTAATACGCAGTATCAACGTTTCAGCAAAATCTGCATTTTAAAGATAAATTCTCAATCATTTATGTCGAAAAGTTACGATTGTTACTCTTGACATAAAATTAGCGCCGTGATTGAACTCCTGAGGTAATGACCAATTACACGATTAAAATCAGAAGAAAAGCGATAGCATTGGATTATGTGCTAAAAATGAATAATCTACAAAATACGAAATAAAATTAAATAGCTCAGTAACGTACACATAATCAATCATGAATATAGTTCTTGTAATTTACCTGTAAATAACTGTCCCTTGTAAGCGATTACTGTCAAAATTTATTTCCACTTTAATCAAATAAAAACAAATAGTGTCTTTTATTTTTTACTGTATCCCTCCTTTGTCACATAAACAACTGCATCTGTTACAATGAGCTGCACTGAAACTTTAGTATAGGAAAATCGACATTTATATCAGACATGAACATTCTAAGTATGCCTGCATATAACTGAAATACCGATAAGTTAAATGAAGAAATATTTGTGAACAAGAAATCAATGGAGATATCTTAAATATGACTGGTCGCTAATCAAAAGCCCTTCATTATGTCTTGATATAATGTCTAATATGTTTAGCTGTGATTTTGTATATCAATATGCGTGCTGTTAGATGGTATGGTATATTAGGGTTTTATCGTTGGTACCGGTTTCCCATATGACCAACGCCCCCAGAAGAGTTTAGTTATTTTAGGTTTCGGGGGATAGTGCAAGATACAGAAAGCGTCCCAATTCCAGAGACACCCCTGGTTCTTTATCATGCCAGGTTTTCACCCATACATGGGACCTCGGTTTTAAGTCTCATCCGAAAGACTGTTAGTAATTTTAGTTGGTCAGCCCTGGGAATCGAACCCACAACCCCGAGATTACAAGTCTCGTGCTCTACCTATTGAGCTAATCGGGCTGACTAGAACTGTTAGAACTGGGATTGGCCTATTAAGTTATAGTTGCATGTGTTTTGTCTGCTAAATCCATGGATCCGATTGGACGTTCAATTAATACCCAACGTTTAGAAGGTGCAGAAACAGTGAAGACTAGAAACTTCTAATAGTCGTATTTCGAACATTGGGAGAGATATAATGATATTGTTAGGTTCTATGATATAACACACATGTATACACAGAACTGTTGGAATTATGTACTTTGTACATGTACCACGTCACTCTATAGTAACTGTTGTATGTTAATTCCCATAATTTTATTACGTAACTACTCTTTATCATTTATCATTTTACATTCCAGAATCAATTTAACCGTTATCGATATTTTATACACAAAGTGAAATGTTGAAAGCAAAATAGTTCTAGTTTTACGGTTCAGATATTAATGTATATAGTTTATAATACTAGCAAAAAGTAAATGGAGAGGAAAAATATCAAAAATTAAAAAAGACAAAGAGTATACAAAATAGTATACAAAAAAAAATGTAAAAAGAGAGATGTCTACTGGCAAAGTAATTAAATTATACTACAAGTGTTTGTATTTCTTAATCGAAATAAAATGATCTACACCAAGTCATAGGCGTATTTGATTCTCTTAGTTCTGCAATGAACAATTACCTTAAAAAAAGTTTAAGTTATCCTTTAAAAGTACGAAGTGAGTCCCCGCCTTTGTTTTTCTTTACGGTAACTTATTTTGAAATATGAATTTTTTTAAGCTACATTAAAGGAAAACAAAAATTCCACTTTACTCCGATTTAATAACTTTTAAATTATACACAAATTTATACGTACATGTAATGTAGCCTAACGGCAATTATGACATTCAAGAAAACATCATATGTTGGGATAGGAAAAAGTTAGGTCATTAGCGAATAATTCAATTTTCAATTACACGTAAATTACGTTTCGGCATTTTTTCATCATACTGTCATCACATACAGTGTAAAGGGAATTCTAAAGTGAATATGATCTATGTATCAATTATGCTATGACGTTATTAGAGTACAAAGAATCTAAAGTAATTAAGCAAGTAAGCTTTAGTCGTATGTTTTTCAATAAGACCAAGTGTGTGACAGCAAGGATTTTTTTTAATCAAATAAGTCATACCAAATCTGGTGATATATTTTAGGATGTATTCATAGTAAAGGCTCTGCAAATACATGTACAAGCGGTTGTGATAACACAGAGAGTGGTTAACCTAACCCCAGCAAATTTTAAATTTTAAAAGTTTTTTTTTAACCAGAGATGTACGAGGGTTTTGGGCAAATCTCTTGTTACTCAATTTAGAACAAGAATACTACCGTTACACCAGTTTTAAAACATCGCATACATAAGTCAGATTTCGTGACAAAAAGTTGACGATGCTAAACAAAAAGTCTTCCCCAAACATGACCCAAATATTAACGGATAGTTGATGTAGTAATTGCAAAACATGGCATCAGCGAATCGGACTTATTACTATGATCAAATAGTTTACTGCACAAATGATTCGAAATAAAGCAGATAAATGTAAATTAATGATAAAAAAACTGATTAACGAAATTGCCTTTTTTATCACAGGCAAATGATCAATAAATTATTATCAGGGCGAAATGATCATTTAACATGATAGCTAACTGTAGATAAATTATCATGATGATCTTAGTCTTAAATCATTCTCAGTGTATCAATATACTGTTACAGTACAGGTATAACAATGTTATCTTAAACAAGAACATAAAGAATGCTAAATGTTTTTTTTTATACAAATGCGGTTTACAAGACGTAGATACCTATGAACAATTACATCATATATATTATTTTGTCCAAATACTTTTTCCTATGACAGAAGGTAATAACTGGTATCCGTTACCTGCCAGCAGTCAACACGAGGTGTACGGACAAAAAGAGAATACAAAGGAATATAGTTACATGCACATCTTATTCTTTTTTGTCTTAGTATCATAAAATTATTTAGGGTTATTGTCTTGGAAGGAAACAGGTACAGCGATATTGCCGAGAATGTAGATGCTTTGGGTAAATAAACGTAAAAATAAGTAAATACACCCGAGTACGCTACATGTATCATAACAATCTGATTTATTCAATGTTATACTTAGTCTAGCATTTTTATCGTCTTCTATGTCTGTCAAATCTTTATTTTAGTATTCGTTGACTGTGACTTTTAACAAAATATGTAATAAACTAGTGCTCTCTACAACAAAGTTCTGATACAACTGTCCCATTTGAAAGGAATGGGATTTGTTGAATATATAATTAAATCTAATTATATCTAATTTCTTAAAATGATTGATGATATATCTCATTCTTTGCAATCATGAATTTGAAAAAGGCATTAAATTTTACAACTACTGTATTCTCTTAGAAAAAATGAAATCATAAAAGTTGCATATATGGGTGTTTAACGTTATCATTTTAATCAATATATTTGAAATGTTTTTGATTGTCCAAGTCAAAATTGATCATCCACGTATCGATGTATACGCTACTTAAAGATAGTTTTACAACTACAGAGAGGAAGAAGTTTACACGTTTATTAATCTTGCTTTTAGCTTCTTACATAACAGGATCTATAGGCGCGTAACTTTTTTTATTTGTTGATGGTTAGCCTAGAATGCGCTCATATAATTCGTTTTTGATTTAAAAATTCATAACATAGCTCATAGCGTAAGCCAATCCTCGAATGTTTTATACTGATTAAACTGTTTGAAAGTATGTTTGTCAAAGCTGTATGTGTCCAAATAATACTACCAAATACGTGAAAGAGTGTCAGTTTTGTTTTTTGAAAAAAGGCAGAACGGAGCAAAACTTTAGCAATAGCAATAGCCGAACAGCATTGAAATAATTTGATCAATTATTCTAGCATCACTAAGTTGACTTATGCTAAGTAATATTAATGAAAACAGTGTATGAAAGTTGCTAATAAATGATCACAAAATATCAGAAACTTTTTACCAAATGCCAACCAGGTCAAACAGAATGTTTACTTTGTTATGGCGAAACTGTTATTATCTCAGAAGGTGGACTTCACATGGCCTTCATTATAGAAAACATTCTGATTCTGATTCTGAAAAGAATAAAATGGTAAGAATTAAATGTATGTGCTTTACCGAACACATTCTGTAATAAGATCAATACTTAGTGTTAACATGTTTAGACCGATTTAATTAAGCAAATGTGCTTAAGTATTTTGCTATAATCCTACATAAAAATCACAAAGTGTTTATCTCAAGTTAACTAAAGTAATTCAATTTAGACACACAGACCTTAATTTATGGTACTTTTTATCAACTTGTCACCACCGGAAATTGTCAAGGGATTCGCAAATATGGAAAAAATGTTTGTATCAACTGTTCGGAACTAGAGGAGATGAATAATGAGAGTAAAGAATCAGAAGTCATTAAGAAATAGCACGTAGAGTTCTGACCTTAATGTGTACATGTATACAACACTATCTCGGTGATAAGCGGGAATGTTGAAGCTGTCAAATGACTGATTAACAATGGGTCCTTTAGGCAATCTAATTAATTTATTCTTCATCTGGAGCCACAGATCAAGCTTTAACATAGGTTAATGTCTCATGAAAAAAGAAATATGTACATACCCTTTAATTCATATCAAAACTTGATAAAAGCTAGTTATAATTTTCGTGTGAAGCGCTGAACGAAAACTTTGGGAGAGGCACGATGGTTTGGAAAAAGACCACAAATATCTCCCCCTCATCATTTTTAGAAATCATGACGTTGAGGTTTAAAATCAATAAAATGAAAAAGATTGTACGAAATAATACGAATTTCTACGTTAAATACTATGAATTTACACTAAATTTCGCGATGCATATTTTCAGGGTACCGCCATATTTTTATCACACAATGAACAAGCATACATGTAACGGCTCCGCGTTGCAAAAACCATTGTCCGTTATGCAAACTCCTGTTTACAGTGTAAAATATTAAGCAAAAAGGTCATTGGATATTTTGCGTGACTTTTGTGGTAATAAATGCAAGAATAAAATTCGCACGGAGCCTTTATTTGTGATTTCACTGCTGATAATTGCTTTTTCGCTTTTCTTTGTGTTGAAAACTTGTTAGATGATCTGGGCAAAAATTGAGCTACGCTTTGCAAAACAACTAGCCTTGACACTTTCTTATGGAACCTGTAGAATATGAAAACCGACATCGATTATTGTAAAACCTTTATTAACAGTCTTCAGGTCAGGTTTGTCGATGGATTTTCACAAAACATGCACAGAAGGTTGCCTGCAACCTGTAGACATTTATAGACACTTTCAAAATACCGGTATATGTGCCGGATACACCCGTAGAACTTACTCATCTTTCAAATCTGTATCTGAATATATGTGAGCACACAATCAGGAATGATTTTCACATCAGCAGGAGCCTGAACCATGAGCAACAAGGAAGGAAGCGACGAAAATACTGTTTCGCTCGCTCACCGTGATAAGTGTGTACGCCTATTTTAAGGAAACTAAATTTTTCAACAAACTCTCAGGGGGAACAGCTTCAACTCATCCAATATTTTCGAGTCCAGTGCAGTGGAGGGTGGTAGGGATGTCAAAATGAATAGATAATAAAAGCATTAAACCTACTAATAATCAGTTATTCCCTTAGACGTTTTACTTGAGAGTCACTAAAGGTACGTCAAGCTAATGTATAGCCGACAAACTACAAAATACTGTAAACTCAGTTACAAATAAGCGAATGGCGCAATCATACACGCACTGCCGGCACATTGTTTCCCTAAAGAGACTGATTTGTTTTAAAGCGCTCAATTGTAAAATCGTGAACACATGCGTTTGATACTTTGCATCTGGGTGTTCTGTTGTCAACTAGTCTGTAAAGGGATTACTGACAGTGCCTACCTTTTGTTGGTGAGTTTTAACAGTATAGAAAACAATTATATGCTAACCGGATATAGCGATGCGAAAAAAGATCGCGAATGACAGGTTTTCAAACAAAACAAATGAATGGTTATGTTGTTGTATACACAACAAGGTAAGAAATGTCTTATTATGGTTTTGTGTAGTTTCAAGCTGCTCGCTCTCAGTTACCGTTGAAATTTTTTTTTTTTAAATTGACATACTTAATCATAAATATAAAATTAAAGGCTAGAACCAAAATATAAGCAAAATCTAGGTAGAAATTGGCAGAAATCGATTGAAAATGTTGGTTGCACGGCACCGCTACACTATATGTTTATATTGGAATTGCAACGCTTTTGAATTTGGTAGCGTATAATTTGAAATTTAGAGATAAACGTAACAGGAATTTATACTGGGGCCTTTTTATGATGACTACATGTTCTTAAATACGTTATTTAAATGCGGTTTGAAGACGGTTTGAAGAACTTAATTTTTTTACCAAAATATGAGAGCGAGCAGCTTTAAGTGAACATTTTAAATATATTACAACATGTACAATGTTACTGTATTCACTTACTAGTATATTTGTTTTTAATCATCATTTTAACATCAGTAAGACCCTGGCGCAGTATTTAATTTGTGGATAAATTGTATAAAGCATTATTGTATGAAAAGCAATTATGCCAAAGGTCATTTTCATGAATGTGAAATACAAGTGGCTAAGGTTTACAGCTGCTCGCTCTCAGATTTATTGATGAGACTAGTACGGTCTCTATTCACGATAAACTATTTCAAACGATTTTGGTCAACATACAGTGTAGTATTGGGTGTCAATCGCATCATTACATGTCAGAAACACATTAACCAAGAACACAGCTTTGATTGCAATAAAGGTAAAACATACCACAGAGGTTCCAAGGTTTCCAACTATTTTGATTTTCGGCTGTGTCATTTCTTTGAACATTAACAAGCACCAACAATTGCTTAAACTCCTCAGTTTTAACAAAATATAAACATTCTTACTGTTCTATGATATGTATCTCTAGAAAGAAAGAAAAACGATGATGTTTTCGAAGATGTCTCGATTAGCGATCGTGTTTCGCATCGCTACGGTTAGCGTATAATTTGCTTCTATACTGTTATAAGAGTTTTAACACTCAGGTATACTGTAGCAAATACTTCTTAAATCTCCGTTAGACGAGTGCAAAATAATCGAAGCAAAATGTATCATAAGAACACCAGGCATTGCAATTACAATCAACCAGCACGCAACTTACACACTTTCCGAAGAACTATTCAACCGTGAAATACACAGGACGCCAACAGTGACATTGTAAGCCAAATATAGCCAGACGCAATCCTACTTAAAAGACAGCCAATGTTAAAACCGTGTTGTTTATTTTAATAATCGTTGCTGTTTCACTGCATCACTGACTTTGGACACGTTCTAAGTAGGATATTTCTAGACTGTTAGACTGAGAATAGCTTAATGAAGCTGAACATGCATATTATATAAGGCATTCCCAATGGAATCATCTACATTGATTGAAGTATGACGAATGCTCATAAAATATTGGATCTCACATACCTTCAATAATTACATTTAATTCCGTAGACGCTCTTTTTGATGCTACTCTACAGCTGGCTCGGCAGAAGTCTGTGAAGAACCACAGACCTAGTTTGTATAACCTATCATGTAAGTTCAACAACATTATGTCAAAATTATTGGCAGTTTGTTTACTTTGATAGTAAATACAGGGGAATAGTTAGAACATATCATTACGACGTTCTTGAGAAACAGAATAAAATTGCCATTTATGTGTCAGATTACATTTTCGTCGGGTGTTTATTACTACTTCAGAGTACAACTTCTTAGCAATTTAAAGGCACTGTGCTTTTCAAAACGATCTGCTCCATGACATATTTTTGCAATTTTGTGTTATGGAAGGTACAAGATCAAAATATAAACTGCCAGCTTTAGAGATAGAAAGGACATGTGGGTCCTCCATAATATAACTTCAAAACAAACAAACAGGCATCGTGAAACACAATAATATATGCCTGTCACAGGAACCCAGCCTATGCGATTCTTGTTAAAATGTTATTTAGTCCTTCGCTACAACTTTCAAGCGAGTATGTAATACAATTGGCATTTTAAATGATTGTTTTTTCTACCATGAACGAACGGACACTCATCTCTAAAGATGCTTCTTTTACAATGTACCTTGAATAAGCATTTGCAAGAAAACAGTTTGCTATTTTCATTTCTCTGTGGAACAACCTGCAGCCACAATGGTCCATTCAGAGCCAAAAGAATTCATTTGGGATACGTTATATCATTGCAGATGTCAGTATGTGTTAGCTAACTCTCATTCACTTGAACGTTAGACTTAATATATTGGTTCTAATAGTTTATCATTTTGTCCGTTCGTTCGAAAAACTGGATCATGCGATATCTCAAGAACAACAAAATGTTATTCAAACGAAATTTGGAGCGCACAGTGGGCAATATAGAGATTATGCGCGCTATTTTGTTTCCCTTATACATAAATTATGGTTGATGCGGCAACAGAAATAGTAACAAGAGCTGTCCCTCACAAGTGATAAATGCCTCCGAAAGAGGTGTCTCACAGTCTGTGGCCTTTCCATGTGCTCAATAATTGTGCCATGTAATTTTAAAATCCTTCCATGCGTGACAGAGTGTCCACGCAACTTTTAAACACTAAGTGTGACCTTGACCTTTGAGGTAGGGACGTGGTTTTTGCGCACAACAGTTTGTCTTGATGTTCTGAACATTTGTGCCTAGTTATTTTTAAATCAATCAAAGCATGACAAAGTTACAGTCCGGACACGAATGTGTGCATATATAGAGGATTCCATTACCATAAACTCTAAGTGTCACCTTGACCTTTGAGGTAGGGACATGGGACTTGCACTCGACACGTCGTCTTGATATGCTAGACAGGTGTACCATGTTATCTCAAAATCCTTCAATGCATGACAAAGTTACAGTCCGGACACGAATGTGTGCATATATAGAGGATTTCATTACCTTCAAACTCTAAGTGTGACCTTGACCGTTGAGGTATGGACATGGGTCTTGCACGCGACACGCCGTCTTGATTTGCTGAACATTTGTGCCAAGCTATTTCAAAAGGTTTCAATGCATGACAAAGTTACAGCCCGGACACGAAACAATGTAAGGGCAGACGCACGGACGGACGGTGCCATTTTTTATACCACCCTTCGCGGGCATAAAAATACAACATACAACATCTCAAAAGGTATTCTAAGTAGTATTATGAGCCCTGACATGTGTATAGCGGATGCAGTGAGGATTACGCAAATCATTTTTCTCAACCATGAGATACATATTCCGCTCATTTTACCTGTACTCTTATTTTTCACCGCTTATCTCTCACCCCTGCCGGACTAATTTTACGTATTTCATAAGCAGCCAGCACATCACATAAAAATCGAAAATGCTTATGGAATCTTTATATTTGAAATAAACATAACGTTCTTGGTATTCATTTAACTAAGATCATTTTCTTTCCATCTATACATGTAGCAGTTTTGAAGTAATATTCGAGAAAAATTTTATTTTCATTTTTCAATCCCCTTTTTTCACAGCTATTTCTTATTATTTGACAAAAAAAGGGCCACATTGGAACTAGCTTTCTTGATATGACACAATATTGCAATACAATATTGAAAATTCAGTTTAGTTCAGTACTACAGCACTACAACATTTTGAAAAAGTATACCTAAGGCGTCATTTTCCACTCTAAAAACGACGTCACATACCACAACCCCACTTCAAATTCACTCAATGGACTGGGCGCAAACTATTCCGGTAATCTGTCCTAACAGCATCATTTATTTTTGGTTGCAACATTATATATTCTTTTCAATAATATCATATCTGGTGAACTATTTCATGTCTTCTTTCCACGACTGCCTTTTTAAGAGGGTATAGCAAAGATTAAAAAAGAATAATTTCAAATCGCCGTTGCCATAGTAATGGTCTTGGAGGATTTTGAAGCAAATACTATGTTTCTGTTGAGTAAGATATAGTAGCTATCAGTTTTTATCATTGGTTTTGCATTTAAAGAGGGTGACAAAAATGTTAAATTTTATGGGCTTTTTATCAATCATTGTCGAATTATGTAACAAATGTCCGAAGGTACATTTTCGCGCGTCGAAGGTCATTTGTGTGATACGATATGATGCAATACTATACGGTTAAGACCAGCACTATTAATGGTTGTACATGTATCTTCAACTCCACAGTGAATGTAAACATTGACATTGAAATTTGAGTTTACAATCATGTAAACATTTTCCTAGTTAATGCGTAAAATTTAAGTTTTCAATGTTAAAGAATTTATTTGAAACAAATTATTTGGTCAGACTGTTGTTTCTTGCATAATAATGATTCGAAGTGTTTGTTGTGTTGTTGATTAAATGCAGATTTTAACAGGGACATAAAAAAGAACCCCCGGTTAATTCCCGCCCCCCCCCCCCCCAAAAAAAAAAAGGAAAAAAAAAAAAAAAAAGGAAGAAAGTGTACAGGGCAAGCTTGCCTAGTTTTGAAGGTTTTTTTAGTCTTCTTGGTACATGTATAACTGCAAAAGTACTGGAGGCAATTTACTTAAACAATGTAGTCGGCTTCTCGTCCCATATGTAATGGGTATTACATGTGTAAAGCATTTTAGTAACAAGTTCAAAATTCTTTTCCAAGATGTTTCTACAAATACTATCAACTTGTCAAGAGAAGCACTTTCGGAAGTTTCTTAACTGCTATATTTACTGGTGCATTGTTGACAAAAATTCAATACTGTACATTATGCAGTAGAATTGTTCAAAATAAACTATCGATTAAAATTCCATCAAGGTGTTATCGTTTGCACACGTTGAGTTAGCAAAATTTACAAAGTATTCATAAATACTGTTTTAAGTCTAATGAACACGATGGATCTAAAATTACTTTTAGTTCCTATGTTACAGATGTCTTACTGGCAAAAGAGGTCATTATTTGTACGAAAAACATTTCTAGAGTTACTTTTATAAGTCAAAGTACATGCTATATGCATGTATTTACACATGTATGTATGATATTGCAAAAATAAGAAAAACTTTCTGACAAGTTTTTTCAGTGAAGCAGCGAAACAATATAAGAAAAGAACACAACACCATTTTTAGACAATTCAAATAGAACACAGTTCTATCAATAATCTATAAAAATCCATTTTCTATTTATGAGTATTTAAGTGCTCTTTGGACTTAAATAAGAATGATTTAAGTTCGTTGTGTTGGTTGAGTACTATCAGGCAAACATACTGTTATCCATAAACTGAATTATGATTAGTTAAAATTTGCCAATGCTTCACACTTTATCCATGTTACTGTAAAAAAGGAATAATTTATAATTGCATTTAAAATTTCATTTGTATGTTTGAACTTTGTCATTGTAGCGGTAAAATATAACACAATAACGAGTCTCACTCGGCCTGATTTTCAGTTCAAAGTGATGAAATAAAGCTTAATCATTACTCCTCGGGCCTTGTTACTGGAGAAAAAACAATTAATCCATCTTGCATTGGGACACAAAACGTTTCTCAAATGAGTAAATGCAGCCTTGAAAGATTATGAGTCTCTAAAGAATAGATAACTTGCTTCAAGATGATCACTTGATAATTAATACACTTAACTGTTGTATAGCTGCCGGTTAAAAACATAAATTTCTCCACATTGATATACTAAGACATAAAATGTAAAATTAATCACCAACACAGCCAAGTAAAAATCTACATGTACATAGCAATTTAAGAAACATCTGTTGAAAATCTACTATACTATTTTTATATTAGAACTTCATTAGGCGTTTGTAACGCTTTGTAATTTGGTACATGAAGCGTATAATTTTAAAAAAAAAACATGTACAGGAGTTTATACTGCAACCATTTTACTTGATGACTTGTTCTAAAATATGATGGGTTTTTTTTTCAGACAGTTCAAAGAACCTAAGTATTTCAACAAATACGAGCAGCTTTAACATATTTACATTCTGTATTTCTTCTATTTTCTATCATACAAGTATATGCATAAGACATTCTGAGTCATTTCCAAATTCACCATTATTACAATTCTAACTGTTGAACGTCTTCCCGTTAAAAGTATCATACAAAGATGCAAGTTTGATACTGTTTAAATCACAGGGGAAACTGAATGGATATTAAACTGTTAAACGAGAGTTCTCGTTCATAAAGGAACTGGCGTGCGCATCGGCCTTCTGATTTTGTTTTCATTTCTGACATAGATATTATGCTTTGATATTAAATATAAAAAAGAATATAAAACTATTTATCATAGTTTCACCATGTGACATCGGCAAGGGATTTTCAAAGTATAGAATCCTTGTCAACCCGGAAGAAATAGCATTTTTCTTTCTATAAATTCGAAACATTTTTGCGATCTATAAAGGATGTATAGACGTTGAACACTGTTCGATGTCAATATGTGGTCTTCCCATTACCTTTTACGCCTGAAACCATTTTGATATTTAGCTAGAATATAATATGCCTCTAGTTAAAGTGTTTTTATTCAATGGTGCACTAAAATATAGCTTACTAATGCAGGATAGGAGACTTACGCCACTGTAGTTCAATGCAACATCGGGGTTCTGTACTAGAGTCTTTCAGGATGGGACATATAATAGTTTTGGACCACGACATGGGGGTAATACTTCGGTCAATTGTGAGCTGGAACAACTGCTGCAGTAACTAGCCAGAACAACCAACTTGAAGATATATATCGGATCGGCATTTCTAACGATATTACCTACGATGGAGACGACTATAGTGAAATACTTAAAAAGTAACGTTATAACACTATGACATCACCTTAGTTTGTTTTTATATGATGATGCATAATTTCGAAAAGTTTGCATTAAAGAGGCACTACCTACATCTAGCAAATTATATTCTCGAAACTAAGATTACATGTATGTGTTCAATAAACGTAAAATGATAAATAAATACAATTTCAAAGAAGAACCTATGGCGAAAAATGCCTCAGTTTACCACAATTAATCAATATAGAGGCTTTCTGTAATAAATCGCATCCATCCATTAATTGTACAACAACTCTACATAGATTATTGAATGGTTTACGGTACTGCAGTATATGTTAAACCGCTGATTTTATCGATAATGACTGGGAATGCATAACTGAAACTTTAAGGTTAATTATAATACTTTCAAAGATTCTATTATTTATGTTTTGGAGGTAATATAGTCGACATCAGTGATAGGGTATGTCCCTTTAAGAAGTCTACTATAAGAGAGGAAGACTGTATGCAAGGAAAAGATTTATCCTGAAAACATCTTGTTCAGCTGAAATATCCATCACCGTGGTTAAGTGTTTAGTTTGAACTTGGCAGAGCCTAGCTCCTGCCAAAACAATTACCCTTCGCTCTGAACCGCGTGTTAACGACATAAACTATTAGATTATGATAAAAGTTTCGTTCTTGGTAACACGACTGCACTGAAATTATATGATCGTTGTCAATGTCAATCACACCTACATGACTCCTTTTTAAGATATATCAATGCTTTCTTGGTTTTCTGTTAACTTAATGCGAAGTTAAACAAACAGTAAGCGCCATAACTACACAAACACCAATCCGCTTAGACATCGCTTTGTACTTCAGAGTCTAACTGTGCTGAATTGTGCGTCTGTAAGCATAATTTTCTTTCTTATCAGTTATATGTCATATCTAACGAGGGTTTATATTAAACCTGCCATTAACTTTTCTTATGAGAGATTGCTGACAAAGGACGTCTTTTGTTATCACAAACAACTTCTAACGAGCTTTGATAGGTTTATTTTTAAATGTAGTAAATAGTTTTAAATGGTCGTAAATACTATTAAAATTAAAATAAAATAAACAAATAGAATAGAAAGAACATCATTTTTCAATAATTTTTGAAATTTTAAGGCTTTTTTGTTTTAACGTATCGTAAGATATTATAAGTTCAAATCAATGGGTGTTAGATGAAAGTTTATTAGCCGAATTTTATCACGTATGCTACCTATATTAGTGATTGCCTTATTATCTATAAGTTTTGGCTTGCTGGTTTAGATTTAAAAACAATTCAAAAGTTTTACTTGTCGTTTTATATTAAGATACTGTCTAGTTCACACAATGGGTAACCTGATATTATTTACTAAATTAGTTAGATATATTGTTTCTTAGCTTACTTCTATCAAATCTTAGTGTCATACTTCATGTCAAGCACAAACACCTGGCGATACTCTCCCGTCGCATATTTGCATGAATCCTTAAGTGCTTAAAGGGGCATTTTAGATAGAACATTTCACTTTCACATCTTGGATATATTGTATTGTATAATAATGGCAAATAATAAAATCTATAAACTTCAGACACTGAAACCGAAAATACAGACCTCTGCTACCTTCATACGACTGGCATCGTTATTGCATATATATGGCAAAGATTCTAGACTTTGTGTGTATAGAACAGACTCCCATTGAAAGCAACCTGTTAACTCTGAAAAGGTATTTGCGTGCCAGCAATTTCTTACTTCCATTTCTCAATGGAGAATTTCGCAGATACAGATGCTCCATTCAGAGCCAGTCTAATTCTTTTGGGAAATGTTTTATCATTGCACATCACAGCAGAAGTCATTAAGTGTTACTGCTATACGTTATCCATTTGCACGTCCGACTTGCTTCATTGGTTCTTATAAATAATCAAACGTATTATTACATGTCTTCTACTCTGAATCATACACAAATTGCAGAAAAGAATGTTGAGTGTTTTCGTGTTAGAACCATTTCCTCTTTTGTTCGGATGTGGGGGATATGGAATCAAAAGATCACACGTTTCCTTTTATCGACACATATATATGAATAGTGTAATTCAGGTCTTATTATTTCTGATGATTGGCCTTGATCACTTTCTTGTGATATATCTGCAGTGACAGAGAAATATCCAAAAGAAACGAAGTTTTAGGGTATATAGGAGTCACCCTGTGGTCAGTCCGTTGCAATTGCCTTGTCCGTAGCATAACTTTAAAACTACTGGACAGGATGGAATTCAATACAACTTCATACAATGGCGAAGGACAATAAGGGGAAGTGCAGTGTACAAGAACCATAACTCTTTCTTAACAATTTACGGAGTTATTGCACTCCGCCCCTCCCCCCCCCCCCCACAAAAACCCAAAAACCCCCCCCCCCCCCCCACACCCCCCCCCCCCCCGCCCCCACAAAAAAAAAAAAACAAGAACCATAACTGTATTTTAGTTTTCTTTACATAGTATTCAGTCACTAATAACTTGTGACATTGCAGTCTTGCGGGGATATTAGTCACATTAATTTTAGGGATAGGTCTAGTTTCTTTCACTTCATATAAAAGGCCTCATTTTACTACCTGCACAATAACATTCTATTCCCTTTCATAAGAGGCGACAAGGACCTATATACATGTGTATTTAGGTCCGTGGAGGTGATTTCTTTTTTTATTCTGTTGATAATAGATCATAATACATGTTTTTGTGTAGCAGGTGTTATGTACATGTGTATACACTTTGGTAGAGCATTTTCGATAGAATTTGATCTACAATGAGGCCAGACTTAATATTGAAAGACTTGCTTTCAATATCCAATAGCTGTATAAAACGTTTATTTTTTCAAGTACCTTTATGAGAACATAGTACTTATCAATTGTCATATCAATCTTTAGTTGATACAGAGTATAGGATAATCATCCGTAACGGTTAAGTTTGAGCATGCTACCATATTTGAATTCTACAGAATTTATAACCAATTTGTTAAATTTTGCAGCATCCGAAATATACTGGATATTGTCCGAAATTGTATGCAGTTTCATGTAAATATAATGCCTATTTAACAAGTAACAAAGGATTTTAAGTTATTGTTTACACATTAAACACGCTATTCAGCTCGAGTGTTATAGAACATGTAAACGTCTCGCTTACGACATAAAACGATATGGTTATTTCTGCGATTCTCTTAACTCGGCTGACCTTCCTTGCATGCCGGACATAAAGATGGGGCCAAATAAATATTTGTTTATAACATTTCGAACGAAAGTATTCAAATGTTTCAAGATAACATATTGACCTAGATTAAGTTAAATTAATATCTTAAAATGTACATATGTACCACAACGGATCCCAACGAATGTTTCCAGTAGGTTCACCTTGGATTTTTGTCCGAAGTTTGACGGAGACAATAAGATAATGACGGTTCGTTTGATGGGCATCATATTGGTTTAACAATTTCCACAGAACGACAATATAAATCGAATATTTCTATCAAAGCATAAAACGTACTAAGACAGTCCGCTGTTTTGTATGCAAACTATACACTCAGTCATATTGGATCCATGTGAATGAATTGCTATGTACTCAATATTTAACAAAAACATACCGATATGACTGGGTCGTAATGTAAATCGTTGTCAAAATAAACTAAACCGAAGCAGAAACGTTGCTGTATAAATAATTTAAACATGAACTTTCCACAAGAAGGTATTGAATGATTTTTCGTATTGCTTTGTCAGTGTGTGTTTTTGTCTTCTCTGGTAATTTGTAAATCTGGATGTTGTAAAAAATTACTTAACTAAGTCTTATGCTCTGCATCAATGTTTACCTGAATTGTGTATGATTCGTTGTTTCTTATTTATTTAAAAACGTTGCTTGGTATAATTTGTTATTGGGTATTGTGATTGTGCATTCGATAGTGAGGTATGTTTGTTACACTTGTAGTGTCGCCAAAAAAATAAAAAATTTATTATATAAAACCAACAGTACTGTCACATCAATGGAAGAAACATAATCTGATTATCATTACTGTTACACGCGCTAGATAAAAGAAAGAACATGCATTTTGCATTAGGAATTAAGATTTCTTTAAATCTAATAAACGCAGTCATGAATAACACAAGAACTTTACATGACTTGATAGGACAATTAACTCGTTAAAAGACGAATATTTGATAAAACATTTATTGCATATCCGCCATTCTCTTTCTGTTATCATTCTCTATTTAAAAATTTGGGTCGTTATTTGCTAAATGTTTGTGTGATCATTATAGATTTCTGTCGGTTAACTTATATTCAAGCTCATTCTGCGAAAAGCTTTGCACAAAATGTGCATTCATATGGTTTGTAACACATCCCATTAAGGTAATTAGTGTCGCGTTGTAACACATCCCATTAAGGTAATTACATGTAGTGTCGCGTTGTAACACATCCCATTAAGGTAATTAGTGTCGCGTTGTAAAGTGCAGATAGATGTTGATATGCTGTTTCTGTTTTCTTTAACAATTACAATTCATTTATTTGGCAAATTCAGCACAAAAATGCTTTTGGCCAATACAATACATAATGACAAATATGGCAAGGACAATATATACAACATATACACACATACACACACTCGTTCACATATACATAGACATCTTCACTGCATCCACATAGTACACATAGTATAGAAATTATTATATCAATGTACATCTATTTGTTCTAAATATTCACTGCGTAATTTAAATGCATCTCTTAGATATTTTGCAGTTTTAAGCAACCTGCTCTTACTATTTGATGATAATATATTAGCAAACATATGTAAATTCGGCCATGTTATGTTACCAAAATATTTCTTTTCGTACTTAGTGTAAGCTTGACAACACAGTAAAAACTGATACTCAGATTCTACCTGACTGCATGTACACAATTTGCAGATCCGATCAGGTCTAGCTACACCAGAATATCTGCCGCATTCAATTTCTAATTGATGAGAACTTAATCTAAAACAACTTAATTGTTTTCGCAAAACATCATTCGTAATAACATCAATATATTTTTCGAAACAAAACTCTGTTTTGAATTTTCTATAATAATCTAATTTAGGTGAAGCTTGCAAAGAGGTATTCCAAACCTGTATATATTGGTCTTTTAAACGTTGTTTTAGCAGAGGTAAATAATCAACATTAACATCAAAATTATTCCAAATACCACTGTAGCCAAGGTTATCTAATAGACGCTTTACACCATAAGCCCAACAATTTTTATTATTGATATTACATTGTTCAATGAATATTCTATACATAGGGGAGTTTTGACCATGCATTATTTTCAACCAATGTTTCAATGTTCTTTTCTTTTGCAAATAAGTGATAATGGATATCTACCAAGCTCGCCGTATACTGCTATATTAGGCGTCTGTTGACGTACACCAAGTACAGTTTTACAAAATTTGATATGTAATTTATCAATATCTTTATAATCGTAAATGCCCCATACTTCTGAACAGTATACAAGGATAGGAACAACCATCGAATCAAAAAGTGATAATTTAGTTTTTACGTCCATTTGTACACGAGTAAATAATGATAGATAAGTTATAAGCCTTTAAGGCTTGTTCAGATAAAACTTTGACAGCTTTTTCATTGTACCTGTGTAAGTAAAATCAATCCCTAGATATTTGAAATGATCAACAACTTCCACTTTTTCGCCATTGATAAACCAGTTGTTGTTATTGTTGCTTTTTCTTTTTTCAAAAATACATATTTTAGTTTTTTTAACATTAATTTTTAATCCCCATTTTGTGGAATAGTCGGAAATCATGTCTAACTGAGCTTGTAAACTATTTGGGTCTGTTGTAAATAAGACAATGTCGTCAGCAAATAAGAGCATATACATCGACAAATAGTTCAAATCATTTTCAGTTAGTCTGTTAAAATCTATACTACTACTTATATCATTGATAAACAGAATAAAAAGTATCGGCGAGAGTGGTTCCCTTTGTTTCAAACCAAGCGTGACATCAAAGAACTCTGAAAAATTCGTATTTGAAGCTAATTTAACACATGATTTAACGTTACTATATATAGATCTGAGCATATTTATCATTTTACAACAGACACCAGTTTTCATAGCTTTATCCACTGGCATCCCTAATAACTGTATCAAAGGCCATTTGGTAATCTATAAATGCACAATACAATTTAGATTTGCTATTTAGAATATTCTGTATAATTGTATGCAGTATATATACACAATCAGACGTACTATGATTATCTAAATCCAAACTGCGAGTCATTAAATATTTGCTCCGATTCACACCATTTGTTGATTCTATTTCTAAGCATTAAGGAAAATATTTTTGCCATAACTTTACGAGAGTAATACCCCTATAGTTTGAAGTATTGAATTTATCTCCCTTTTTTATGAATTGGGACATTACACCTTTACACCAACTGTCAGGGTAAATTCCTGATTCAAATATCTTGTTAAAAATAATAACTAAATAAGGTGCAATGAACTGATTTGTATCGATAAAAAAGTCGGAAACATTATTGCTGAAATCACAGCTCTTGTGTCTTTTGAAGAGAACTAATTGTCTTAGATATTTCTGATACTGTGAAAGGCCTATCCAGTTCCTCAATATGTATTGTTTCATTGCGTGTAACATTTTCCTCATCAAATGCAAATTCACCATGCTGTGTGTTAGAAACGTTTTTAAAATGATCAACAAAGTCGTTTAGAGACGGTCCATCTTGACTTACATTACCATTCTTTTTGAATTTATTAATATATTTCCAAAATTTCCGAAGATTTTTCTTACTTAATTTTTGACATCTTACTCTTTTTCTTTTAACGTAAAACTGCTGTTTGGCTTTTTCTTTTTAGTCTTGCAGTAAATATTTCGGTTTGTTAAAAAGTTCAGCCTATTAATATCGGAAGGGTGTGTGCGTAATGCTCTTTTTACTATCGAGAAATATCTTCTTGGTTTCTTTACTGAACTGTCAAACCATTGAGATTTTCTGAATTTAGGTTTACTTGGTACAGAACTGAAGGTTTTTTCCATGCGTTTGAAAAGAAATATCATATATAACAGTTGACAAATTATCTATGTATGCGTTGATATCAATATCATCAGATAACAAACTATCTGACAAATTCTCAAAAACATGTTTCTTACTATTAAGAATATTATGCAAAAGAACAGGATTTGAATCATCCCAAATATTTTATCATAAGTAAGTACATCCGTGTAATAATAAACCATATGTTCACAGTTTAAAGAAAATTCTATTGGGCGTGATCGGAAAATTCCGTTAAATCAATAACATTCATATGTGAAATACTAGCAAAATTTTTTGGCGAGTGATTAAATAATCAACAACGCTACATGCATTTCTATTTCTAATAGTATTGAAACAGGTAAAATTTCCAGGTTCAAGACGTCCGTTAACAATAAAAGGTCTTTTCTTTTGCACAAAGAAATCAACTTATTACCAAAACCATTCACCGCATTGTCCCGTGAAGAACGTGCAGGAATGTTACTGAGTGAATCGTGATCAATAACGGGCATAGATACATAGCGATCTAGATTAATATTTTCAACATAATCAAGACGTTGACCTACTCTAGAATTCAGGTCACCGTTCAAATATATATCACCCATGGAACTGTAATGCTGATATCATTATTTAACTGGTAAAAAAGTCAAAATCGTAGAGAGTAGATGAAGGGTTTCTAAAAACATTCGAATCTTCTGGTGGTATATAGCACGTGCAAAAATATAAGTCATTTACTGTACCAAAATAATCTCTTTTCAATCTTATCCAAACAATACCGTTACTATTTACACTTGTTAAATCAATCTTGTCAAAGAAGCACTCTTTTATAATAAATAACAATACCACCACTGTATCGTTTAGCTTTACGGTTCGATTTCGGTCTAGGACAGTTAAAATGACAGTAGCCATTTATTTTAATATTTGAAAGCTTAGAACACCATGTCTCAGTTAAACAAATAATGTCATAACTGCTTAGAAACTGAAGAAAATCACTGTCACTCAGTTTATTACAAAGCCCCTGAACATTCCAGGATATAAATTTCAGCTGCTGATTGCCTTCGTCCCCCTAGCCTGAGGGGTTGCCTGGAATAAATCGACGACCTTCAATAAATAGTTTGTCATAGCTCAAGACTGCATTTTTTCCCTCGTCCTTGGCTTTGATCAATTCCGGTATGAGAACTTTTCTTCGCTCTTGGATTACTTTGGGGTATTGATCGCTGACCTTAATGTCCGTTAACTCACGCTTTTCATGAACAAATCGTTTGATTTGTAATTTGTCTTGAAAAAATTGAATTTTACAACTATAGGGCGAGTTTTTACCAACTGAGTAGCTTCCTACTCGATGTGCCCGGTCTATTTTGACTGTAGATTTGACATCATCCATTTTGAGAGTATTTTCACAAAATTCAAAAATCGTCGCAGTGCAATTTTCGTTCTTTTCTCTCCTCTGAATTTTTGAAGCTCTTGGAAATTAAAGAAAGAGGGTTATCACGCATAGATCTAGCCTGCATATCTATCATGTCGTCAGAGAGACGTTTATTCTCTTTGTTTCAAATTTTCTACATGTTTTGACAGCTGTTCACTGCGACACTTTTCAGATTTAATGGTTTTGTCAATTTCTGATTGTTTTATGCTTAATTTCTTCGCACGACTGACTATCAAATTGCCTGCTCGCTTCGATCTCAGAGATTTTACGGCTTGTTTCATAAGCTTTACTTTCTAAAGAGATCACTCTCGTATCCATTTGAGATAATTTTTGGGACATGTCCTTTTATTTGTATTTCAATTGAATCTAGGTTTTGTAGTTTGGTGTCCATGGCATCAAGCTTATCTAAAATGGCTTGGTTAAAGTGTTGCGAACTTAGGGCTTTATAGTCTGATTTTTGCTGAGATACAGGAGACTGTATCTGCTGCATGTACTGTGGAGGCACTGGACTTGATGCATAATAGTTTCCTGGGTATGGAGGAATTTGTGACAAAAAGCTGCTCGACGGTGATTGCATACCGACTTGCGGATTTGCCTGCGGATTTACGTTAGCCATTGTTGATCGTTTATCTGGTTGTTCACTCACCGTATTGGGCGACGCTTCAGATTTAGTCCGTTTTTGCCCATTTTTCTTGCCCATCGAACAAAGAATTGTTTTCGCGCCAGTACTCAAAGGTCATTTCTAATCACACTCCAACACTAAATACACCATGTGAA